>CM057821.1:66876533-67471533 GCA_030067965.1 Latrodectus elegans | reverse complement strand
ACACACATATATTATATATATATATATATATATATATATATATATATATATATATATATCGTCTTCCAATCAACCGCCATAAATCATACTGATTTTTAAATGTATCACTAGAAATTGGAGTCACTTTGCAGACTTGACACTCAATTCAATTCTACCCACATGCTACATACTTGCATACTCCATAGTGCATACTCTGACTAGTCCATTTCTGAAGTGGACAATACGTAGTCATTTTCTCCCCCACCAGTCGCCAATCTGTATAAAGATAGGTAAAGTGGTTACTGTTATAAACTTGTGCAGAATTGGTCTCTATACGACAAATGAATTCTACAAAATCACCATTCCGTCAACATCTTTTCACTTTGAACTATAAAGGGACATATGTCATCCTACCCCGTTTTGACGGATGAGGTAGTTCAAAGTTAAGGCAATTTGTTTCGTTCTAAATGCTTCGCTTTCACATTATTGCTGAAATTGAAAACATTTTTTTAAGATATAATGGACATTTAAAAAATTTTTTTGCTATATATATATACGTAACAAAATACTGATAAATAAGTACTTAAATTCCTTGTGTTTTCAATAAGCTCTCGAATTGTATAAATAATGAAAAAATAATTTTTATATAGCTCTTGAGAAAAAACTAAAAAATTTGGTAATAGACTTAAACTGACATCCTATTTTTCAATTTCTAGCATTGAAAGAGAAGTCTTAACGTTTGAAATAGGACGTTTTGTCTTGTCAGATAACACATTTTATTAAACAAATGATTTTATTTGAATTTTTTGTTTTTATTTCATATACTTATAAATATATATATATATATATATACATATATTATATATATATATTTTAACAGTGTCATGAATAAACTTAAGACGATTTTATATGAAACATTGGAAGAAATAAAAACATAATTTAAAAATTATTCATTAAAAATAAATTAATTAATTAAAAATTATAATTAATTTAAAAACTAATAACTATAGTTTATAATGAAAAAAGTAAAACTAAATAGTAAAACACATTCTCTAGTATTTGAGAGACCAGTTTAAAAGCTTTTTCATAGAATAAAGAGAAATTATGTTTTATCTTCAAATATAGCATAAAAAGAAAATTTTATATAGTTGAAAGTGAACAATTTTCTATGTTGATAAATGTGACCTTTAGAGATTATAAAATCTATTAAAAAATTATTTTATCTCGTTTACTTTTTTGTTTTTATATATTTATTTTAATACAAGTATGGCGAATAAGCTTAAAAAAATATTAGCTTTCGTTTCGAAAAATGTTTTAAACTATATCCTGAGATTATAGCGAGCAATCTCATATTTCTAAAACATTTTTTTTTTAAATGAGTTGATTAATCATTTACACGACAACTGCATTAGTGCGACCTGATTTTTTTTTTATCGAATTTTATAATTTTTTTGTTCAGATAAACGATAATATAATGAGATGCTGCTTAGTGTTTAAATGTTTTCTCATTCACTTTTGTATTTCTTATAGGTGGCGCATTCATTTTCATATTTCTTTGGTTATTGCTATAGATTTTAATTATTACTATCTTTATCGAGAAATTAATTACAGCTGTAGGAAACTTTTTCAGTGAATACACTTACCAATATTTCACGTAGTGGCCGTATCAATGACATAACAAATATTACTCATTCTGTAGATGCCACTAATTAGGGGTACCATATAATACTAAAATCATAGATAACACGATGCCAGAAAAAAGCTAATAAAAGTTGTTAACTTAATTTTATTAGATTTCTATTAGCTTACTGAAATTAACGATTTATTTTTAATCTTAAGTAAAAAAGTATAGTTTTTTTTTTTTAAACATTTAACGCATAATTTACTTAAATATTTCATATTAACTCTAAAATAACAGGTAAAATATTTTTAATACAACAAGAATATAACAGGTAAAATATTATTAACATTTTAAATTTAATGTTTAAAAAGGGAGTGAAGTAATATATCAGGTAAAATATTATTGTTTTAAATTCAATATTTGAAAGAGGAGTGTATTTTTGACTCTCATTTTCATTCCATTTTATGCAAATTGGCCACAAAATAAAAATATATAGAATAAAAAGAATTGAGAAGTAGTTTATAGAACAGAAAACCTGTTCACCACCAGCTGAAAAGTTAATGTACTACGACAAATGTTTTTCCTTCACTTTCAACCCGATGCATCAGAGACAAAATAAAGTTTATTTTACTTTTTTTTTGTTGAGATGATACAAAGAATATTAAAGATCAAAAACATGGTTGTTTTTTTTTATCTCCGCTATCAAACATTTAGCATTGCGCGCTTAGAACAATTAACCCCGAAAAATGTTAGCTCGAATGAAAAAAAAGGAGTAGATGTAACAACAACCGGTTTTTCCGATCGCGATTCCAAACTTTCACATAACAACTTACGTAATAATTCTCCATCGCGGCTTGTTTTCTGCCGTCTCGTTTCGCAGGAATTTTTCCGACTGAGAAATAATGACGTAATGCTTTCGTCAGCAATGTTTTGATAGAAATAACTATCGTATCCAATTATCAATATCGATGAAAAAAAATGCGGTTGAAAATGTAAATAATGTAGCAAAAATGTCCTTAATGTCGTTCGTATGTTATCGAAATTGCTCGTATGTTATCGAAATTGTTCGTATGTTATTGAAATTGTCCGTACTAAAAAAATGGTGTTTCAACATCATACTATATTTATTATTAACATTATTATATTATCAAATAAATATTCATATCTGATAAAAAATTTATACAAAAATCTTGTTATAGTTAAAGAAATGAATTCCATTATGGATATTTAAAAAAGTCTACACACACAATCAAAATTGGCTATGAATCGTAAATGCGAGTTATTTTTCACACTTAACATTTTAATAGAGAACACTGAAATAAGACTTTTTTAAGGGATTTAACTGAATTAAAAATTGATGATAATGTTGTTTCATGAAAAATTATTGTTAACAATAACACATTTTTTAAAAATATAAAGCTTATGTGATCGATAATAGAATGTAATAGAAAATACCTATATGTTCGCCTCTCTCTCTATATATATATATATAACCTTCTCTAATAGAGATCAATATTTTCAAGCAACAATTTTTATTGTGCTATTGACGGATAGCTCAATTTAATACACACGGGTCGATTAACTCACAAAGTGTGAGCCAGTAGGTCTTCTACAAATTGACTTCTGTTAGAAACACGAGTGTACGCATGTAAAATTCCACTGACTAGAAAAAAATTGTACTAAGCAACACATTTTTAGCCACAACAATAGAAAACTACAAAATAAATAAATAAATTATGAGATATACAAAGTGATCTTTTTAAAAGTGACAATGTTTGGAGCGCCCTGTAACGCGATCTAATAGCCGAAATGACACCCAACTTGGTATTTAGACTAATCAAAACAATGGAAAAACAATTCCGTTAAAAAAAAATGAGTTCCGAAAATTGCCGCAACGCATTTTGTGGCGCTTTATAATGTATAAAATGTGAGAAAAGAAAAAAATACTAACACACACAATCGTAGAGTTAAATTATTAATGTGTTTATTTACTATACATTAACTTCGCCGGTGAAGAATTAGACCACATTGAATGTGAGCACCGTTCTCAGAAATAACACCGTGCATTCTGTGGACAACATTCTCCACAGCCGTGCCTAACATATCACGAGGAATAAAACTTCATCGATTATAGAGTCATAAGTCGCAGTTTTGCAGTTGCATGGCTCCTCGTTCTTCTCCTGACCTCACGGCATTCCGATTTTTGGCTCTTGGGTTATTTGAAATCTCGAGTTTACATTGGTAAAATATCAAATTTGTGATATTTTACCAATATTGTGATATTTTACCGCGTGATATGTTACGTACAGCTGTGGAGAATGTTGTTCACAGAATGCACGGTGTTATTTCTGAGAATGGTGCTTACATTGAATGTAGTCTAATTCCTTACAGGTGAAGTTAATGTAGTCAATAAAACACATGAATAATTTAACTGTACGATTGTGTGTGTTAGTATTTTTTCTTTTCTCACATTTTATACATTGTAAAACGCCCACAATATGCCCTAGCGGCAATTTTTTGAACTATTTTTTTTCACGGAATTTTTTTTTCCGTGTTTTGATTAGTCTAAATACCAAGTATAGCGTCATTTCGGCTATTAGATCGCGCCACTGGGTGCTTCAAACACTGTCACTTTAAAAAAGATTACCCTGTCTATATTACTTATTAGATATATGCAAATAAATAAATAAATAATATAATGAGAAAGGAACCATTTGTGTTTCGTTTAAGCCCAGGTTAAAAGATTTTGTCTTCATTGAAGCAAATAAATATAATATTTATTTTTAATCCATTTTCTAATTTCTACATTGAACATGATTTCAGGAAACGTAATCATAAATTTAAAACTTGTATGAGCTAAAAATAAATATGTAATGTAAAATTACGAAATAACGCAGGCAGTGGTACCACTGAATTCCAGCACATAGTTAACATTCCTATCACTCACATTGTTGACGAGATAATTCACAAGTATAAAAAAATCTCGCCACCTGAGTATTTTTCTTTTCATTTCAGTTCTTCTCAAATGCAATTCAATTACTAACTATATTAATTCAGCATTTTTAATATTTATTAACTAAGTATAATAAATGGAGATTTTAATAAAATTTAATTTTAAATGATTGAAATTAATCTACATTTCATTTTATAACGTTATCTATCTTATAGAAATATTTTTATTTAAATAGTTCATAAGTTTGATTCCCGCATCGGAAATGAGTGCTTGTAGTGATTGGATATTAAAGATGCATTCTACGTGAATAAAAAGTGACCGTAGTGGGGCAATCAAAAATTGCGAATTCAAGTAATCATATTAAACATTATCTGAACATGATGTAAAGACGTTTACTATATAAAATATATGAATAAATTGTCAGGAGAATATATAATTAAATAGATCAATTGAGTTACGAAACACTTGAAAATTCCTTTTAGTTACGAAATAATTAAACATTGTATTCGGAACTCCATTCATTTGTGTTGCACTGCTTTTCCGATCGGGGGTATTTTGAGAAAGCTGTAAAGTCACTTAATGGAACGTGCTAAAATAATACTCTTTAAAAATTCTGAAAATAAATAGTTTTCTAGTTGAAAAATACACTGTAAGAAGGTAGAAGGAAAGGCAAATTCAATACCGTCGTAAGCCTTTTCCTCTATTTCTAACTGTTGAGTATATATAATCATGTAAAAAAATGGTGAAACAAGCATACTCCTTCCTTTTTGATGAGAGTAGAATTCCAGTACGAAATATATATATATATATATATATATATATATATATATATATATATATATATATATATATATATATATATATATATATATATATATATTATAATTAAATTAAGTCGTGGCTTGACAAAGTTTACCGTGAATTTGTTATTGCAAAATTTAGTTGTGTAACAGTTGAAGAGAAATTAAAAATTCCTCGTAATTTGAAAGGGGAATTTCCATATTTTCCAAAACATGATACTTTCTCACAAAGCATCTCCAATTAATTCTTAACAGTCCAAATGCTTGGATGACCTGGTGGACAATATCGTTTTTATTGTGGCCTTCTGAAAGCAAACATTCTTGTGACGTCTAAGTTGCGAGTTCTGTACCTGAGACGGCCGAAGACCGGTGGAGGCATTTGCATGATAAAAGTTCTGTAGAATACACTGTGATCTTAAGAGGCAAGGAAAAGAGAACAGCAGCTCAGATGTTGAATTGGTCACTTGAAAGAAATTCATAATTACGAGAAGTTTGGGTTTGTTCAATGGCTTCGATCGGTAATAATACAGTAGGAAACATTGTAATAGCGTAATTATTGTTAGCCAAACTAATAGCTACAGTTTATATGTTAGTCTCCCAGACCGTATGTGAAACTTAGGAGTAAATTAATCATTCTCTTTTAAAATATATGAAAAGTATTTCTCCAGTTCAACTTAGTATTTTTTTAGAAGAGACAGGAGATTTTAGAAATTCAAAATGTATCTTTCTTCTTTAAATTTAAATCATAAAAATAAACAGAAGGACGTGCCGTCCACCCTGTCTAGTGGTCAGAGTGCCAGACTGTGGATAGGGAGGTCCTGGGTTCGAATCCCGGTTTGGGCATGGATGTACTTTCTCTCTCTATCTATACCGCCCTTGTCCTTTCCTTGTAAGAATGGGTTGTGTCAACGGTTGCCTAACATATTAACGGGTCCCTATGAGGTGTGTGTACTGAAGCAGTCGGACTCCACACCAAATATGGTTCAGTTGGAAAAGGGGAGCAGCGCACCCAATATTTTCAGCCTAGCTGGCACAAAAAAACATAAGGACGTAAATAAGAAATGTTTACCATAACAAATATTCTTTGCAAGAAAGTACTTGAAATTACACAGGTCTGAGGATCAATCCTATGGCTGGACAAGTTCTATTCAGCCTTTCATCCCTTCGATAAACTGAGTATCAAGCATGCTTGGAAACTAAACACTGGGGGTTTCGCGTTAGGCTAACCACCTAATCGGGATATATGCTTCGCACACCAGGGCCTCTCAATCAAAGATGAGAGGAAAAGAGAGATGGGAATTGTAGGCCATAACCCACATGGGCTATCGTGCCACAGAGTTTAGTTTAGTTTATGCACCAATTTGCTAAAGAACAACAAGGAAAACATATTCGAAATTTCAAGCAAACTTTTATTAAAACGTGATTAAAACAGATTCTCCCGAGCAAGCTATACTGACCGATATGCATGCATAATGCAGAAACGTAGCATCATCTTCCATTCTTCAAGAGCAGCTGCAATCGAACCCTGGACCTTATTCTCTGAAGACCACTGTCCCATCACTAGATCTTGGTGATCCCTGGTATTTACGATTTAAAATGGATTCTGAGCTAAGGAAAATTAAAGTGGATAAAAGTAGAGATTTTTTCAAAGAACTGAGTATTTGTAATAGAAATTGAGTCTAAATGTTACAAGTAAAGTTGTCAATCATGTTCAAGATTAAAGTTTCCCAAAGTAAGATGTTTCCTCACAACGGGATAAATGGCTGTTTAAACACCTGTTTAAAATTTCGAATAACTGGACAATCTATTGAAAAGCAATTTACATGCATACATAGCGGTGCAGGCGATCCCCGGACTGTAATTTTAGGTTAACGGGTTTGATACTCGCCCATCACCAAGTGCCTCGTATATTTGAATCACGGGCCGGTGACTGTGAGCTGGCACTTTCCTCTCCACATCCGCACCACACTAGCGGAAGGACTTTGGAAGTCGCATATTAATATGGACACATCCCCAACCCACGGAGCTCCTGTAACTCAGTGACGGAGGGTACGTGGTCACCCTTTCAGTCACTGCCCACGGCAAATGATGCTTCACTTTGCCGATCATAACTGGAAGCGGCGTAAAGCTACTAAGCCATTGGAGCTCAAAGCAAGTTATCGTAGGTTTGATGTGAAGTTTCAAAAATAAGGTGTAAAGGCGCCCCACAAGTCAGCCAATACAAGATAAACTAGATTCTTTAGAGGCCCAGAAACAATCTGTTCACTAATTATTAAGATTTTCTTCTTCGAAAATACACAGCTTAACTTATAACTTATCATCAATACTGAAGTATACGTAATATAACTGTTTTAGTAAATTATTAAATTTTGGGCACTATTGCCGTATAATCCATGATGCCAAATTCTAAGATTGGCGATTTTTAGTGGATTTTCTTATGTATCTGGCATCCTCATTTTTATTACGTCATACATATGGTAACCTATAAGAATTATGCAAAAAATTCTATTTTGGTAACCCTAGTATTTACGTTATCGTACACGTCACTATATGTCATCTTAGCAACATTTCTTCATCGCCAAAATAATTCCGAATTTGGATTCAGGGACTATACAGCACCTGTGCCAAATTTTGAAGCATCGTAAATTTAGGAGCCTTGGCGAAGAGCATCGTATCTCTAGAAATAAAAGATATCCTTGAATATTTGTCTATAGCTATTCATAGTTAAAAAAAATTTTCAACAAAATGCCAATAAAAATAGTCTTTCGAATGTGGATATGAGAAACGTGTAGATTCCTACTGAAATCCGCAAAGAGTGTAAATTGACATAAGTATACGCATGTGGATCAGGCGTCACAGCAACGTATGACACGCGTGCCAGATTTGGCACATGGTACAATTTCTTAGTGGCACTCTGAATCACTCTAGGTACACTTCTATTGAATATTGCAATATTTATGACTGCAATGCAGGGGCCAATAAATAGTTTTACCTTTACGCTTGTATTCCCTCTACATTCCATGAAAGGTTAAATTAGTATGACGTGTAGTAGAGGCGTTGCTATACAATCTATGGCAGGCGTGTCAGATTTCGGGCAACGTGCAATTTTCAGCGGAAATCTGCGATTACTCTACTTACCGTTCTATTTAACACTAAAATATTAAATATTGCAATACAGAAACAATGTTCGTATTAAAATTTTAATGATCTACTTAATTATATCATTGTTGCCTCGCTTATGTTATTGATATCATACTTTATGTTGCTCACTTTTTCATTTTATAAATATTGTCCAATATTAACACAAAACTTTTCAATGTTAAATTTTTCATTTATGTTAGAAATTGCTATATTTTATGTTGCTTATTTTTGCATTAATAAAAAAATATATATATATTTACTTAAATATATTTATTAATGCAAAAAATAAACACAGAATTAATTTATAATATGACAATTATTCTTTGCCGCCTTTCGTTCCCCAACTGCATATTATTGTTACATAAATCAAATCGTTTCAAGTATTCCTTACTGTGTTTTATCTTACATAATATTAGTAGATTGGCTTGTGGACGCCATAGCCAACTAAGGACGTGGATTTCAAGAGAAAATAAGAAAATTAAATATTTATTTGATTAAGTTTTTATTTATAAATCTTGATACTGATTTCAAAACCATTAAAATTCCAATTAATATTTTTCAATCAATATTATTTTTAAATAATTCTTATATATTTTTATTTTAAGTACATTGATATACTCATTTACTCCGTTACACTTTCAAAATATTAAATAAGTTAACTAATTTAAATAATAAATTATTATTATAATGTATCTTTAATAATATCTCTTTAAAATTCAACATTTTATGCAGTAATTTACTCATTGTGAAATTAGAATTCGGTGCATATCACTGAAAAGGGAATCCATTGTTAATTTATTGCATTTTTTCACCGCTTATGGTAACGGTGAAACATCGTTTTGCGGAGAGAGAGACTTTGGTCATCAACCAATGGTGCCCGTGACCGACAGAGGTCGCTGCCCGGCAGACCTTCACCCTTTACTGCTTACGTTTAATGTCACGAAATCCATTAGGGCTCTACCATCCCTCTACCCCCCGCTCTATAAAGACACGCCCCAGCCAAGGCTGTGCTCATCCCCAAGTGAAAGCATCAGAAAATGGTGGTGCGCTCGAAAGAACAAGTCACGATTTTCTGCGTCATAGTTCATAACTTTCAAGATCAAAAATAGAAAGATATACATTTAGGATTATCAATTGTTGTTACAAATACGCTATATTTAAATGAGAATTTGTTTTTTCAATTGGGTCACAAGTATAAAATAAAATGAATTTTTAAAAATAAATGCTTTTATCATTTTAAATGAAAATAGGATATAATTCTCTGAACATATATTGAAAATAAGTTTAAAAAATACTAAGCGCATTAAGAGGAGATAATTTTTTCTTTTTTAATAACTAAAAATATGTAAATTAAAAGTGCTATAATGTTAATTATAATTAAATGGAAAAACAATAAAATTATTATTATCAAATGTTACAGGTAACTTGACTCAAATGTAAGAAGCTGCGGGGGACGGAAGCGTTTGTGTGAGTGTGTGTGTATATATATATATATAATAAGAGTTATGCCAGCGTGTTGGGATTAACCAAGTAGCTCAAAGCTGTCGCAAAATATAAAATTGCTTAACATTTACTTTAGTGATTTCAACATCTATTAATGATGGAATTAAAATTTCTATTTCCCATAATATCATGGATTCGATTCCATATATTGTGACCGAATTAAAGTATGTTTTTTCCATAATATCATGGGTTCGATTCCATACATTGTGATGAAATCAAAGTTTCTTCTTTCCAATTTATATACAACGATGAAAAATAGAGGAGTGTTTTCACATTTCTAATTTCTTGTTTGTACATCTATCTGGATGAATTCTCTGAAGTTTTCCAAGTTTTCTCCTTTGAAACACTCAGGAATACAGTCTAGTATTTAAGAAAAATCCTCTCAGGAGGCACTTGAGTGTGGTGGATGTTAACTAACCTTACTCCAGTCTTCAACTGCTGGGTTGTCCACCACAGAATGTGAAATATCCATATCAGATCATCTTCTAGAAAGACTTTACCATAAATATTAAGCCATAATCAAGTATGGCAAGGAAAAGAATCCAAGAAATTCCCTGGCATCGAACCCAACACTGATAATGCAGAAAACAGAACAGCGACATCTATCTCTCATTATTTACTTACGATTTGAGGTCCGTATTTTAACTGTAATCCAGGTCTCTAAATTTTTTGATTTTTAAGTCTCGTAAAATAGAGAGTGTCTGTGAATAAATATTGGGATTTTAATAATTTGTTGTATAGCTTAGAATCCCAATTAATACATAAAAAAGCTACTCAAACAATTCTGTTTGTTGGTACACGCGGGCGATAGTAGCAAAAATGATGACAAGTGAACAGAAAGTTTTTTTAAATCTAAGGTTGAATGTTTTTGTGCCAGATCTTGGCGAAAAGTTCATGGGTCTCTTTCTTTTGGAGAAGAAACTGTAATTGGTACTTTCTACCTTGATGAGCCGACCGATAGCTGAGATGGTAGCATTCCTGATTCTTGAGCTGTGGATCCCAAATTCGAATCCCGGTTCGGGCATAGATGTTACTTTCTTTCTCTGTTCTCTCTATGGCGCAGTATGTCCAATTTTGGACCTTGCGCCATAAAACCCAACCAATCAATCTGTTCTCTCTGTGTTTCTCAGGTCTTCTTCTGTGATGATGTCTGAATGTGGCCAACACTATAAGCGGATTTGTGGTGGTATGGTGCGGGCAACTCTACTCACCTCCGTGACTTGGTTCACTAGTGCCCGCTGGGTAACGACAAATGAGCAGCAGTTTCTGGCCTTGTTGTGGCATAGGGTTCCACACCCAAGTGACCATCATTGGAAAATAAAATTTGATGCTTCACAACTTAACTATTTCCAAAGTTGAGAAGACGAACCGAATAACTTTATTTGGGAGCAAGATGATGCTCCGCTTTAATGGCATAACGACATACGTGATTGGTTGTACGTCCCTGAACATGAACACTGAATTGGCCACAAGGGGCCTTATGCCAGAGCTTGTTTCGCATGGCCTTCATGCTCACCTGATCTCATACCATGTGATTTCTACTTTTGGGAGGCTCATTAAAGATAGTGTGTGTTCGTGCTTCCGGCTATCAACTGACCGACTACACATAAGAAACAGGATTAAGGCAGCTATTGTAACCATAACGCCAGAAGCTTTAATCAACACCTGGGAAGAAGCGGACTGTTAGTTTGATGTGTAACGAAAGCTGCTCACATTGAACACTTGTAAGCTTCAATAAATGAGTTGCTCTTTCATTTCATGTATTAATTTTGATTTTGAGTTTTGCGAAATAAATATTACAAAGAATTAAAACCCAGATAATTATTTAGAATCACCCTGTATTTTACAAAATATATACATAAATAATGTTAAAGGAAGATTTTTTAATATCTTCTCCATTTAAGTAAATAAATGTTTACCAGCATAATTTCCTGTATCTAGCCTAAGTTGGGTTCTAACAGTTACATCAAAGGAGCCTGCTGCCGTTAATATTCGTAATTTAGGGATCAAGCAGAAGACACACTAATACTTGATTTGCCATCCCAGACGTATCATTTCACTGATAGGACATTGTGACTACGATCTGTCACACTCGCCTTTAGTGAACGCAATGGATCTTTGGTTAAGCTGAGATTCCAACTCAGTACCTTCCGATAATAAGAAAGACGCCCCATCCAACCAAGCTCCAGCTGTCCCAAATAAATAAATGTAAAATTCATATTAAAATGTGCCTATTGATTGTTTAATTTTTTTAAGAGCACGGTAATATAATGCATAGCGCGCGCGTAGTATTTAGAAACGTGAAATGTTTATTTAATAGTTATTTACCTTAGTATAATAAAATTTAACATTAAAAATTACATTACAGTAATATATATGTATAGATAGATAGATAGATTTTTTGATTAAATCGTAAAGCAGCCATTAAGTATACATTGATTTCAATTCATTAATTTTTTTCAATGATTATTATGAATTTTTCACATGTAGATGACTTTTTTAAATTTCCCCATGGAACGGACATTTAACTTCATACTAGTGGAGCAAGCCTGCGGATTTTCGTGAAATGTTGTTACACCAGCTTGGTTCCCTATACAGAGTTGGGTTTTACTAATTAAATAAAATCAGTCAATTGGGAGTTTTCGTAATTTAGAGTCGGAAATCAAGCAGAGGACTCCTTAATGATTGATCTACCACCCCCAGAGGTATCGTTTCATTTGGAGAGTCACGATGTATTCAACCCGCATCAACCGTTTTAACGACAGATCTACGATTAAGCCGGGATTCGTACTCACTACCTTGCGATCATGAGAACTACGTCCAAATCCTTAATCAACCAGATTACTGCGGCTGCTTTGGTAGGCTATGGTTACCACTGAAAAACGTTTGTAGTTCAGTGAAATTTTGCACCTGCATAGAATAACGATATTTAAAATTTTTATAGATATTCATTACCACTTCACTTTCTTCAAAATGTTGTTCTGTATTAAGAACGGGAGAACCACATATGTATTAACTAAAATGAAATGGAATGGGGTGTGAAGCTTTTAAAAATTCATTTTGGTCACGAAGTTATTAAATATCGAAGTTGCGTTTATTTTCATACCCCGTTCCAATGCTTATCCTATCAGTGACGCATTGTGAAAAGCGTAAACACATTTAGTGCATTGAGTAAAAACATTGTTTTTAAATTTGAAAAAAAAAAATTATTGTATGGTGATTATCAAAAAATATGAATAACATAAAAAAATAATCAAAAATAATATCCTAAAAAAAAAAAATTCTTTCTTTTACAGTATTGTTCATTTAATTACATAACATTTAGTAACGATAGTAAAACTCACATCCACAGAATGAAAATCTAAATGTAAAAATCGTAATGATAGTAGCCGAGCTGGCAGCCGAATGGTTAGAGCTCTTGCATTCGGTTCCAAAGTTGGTGGGTTCAAATCCCACATAGAGCATGGATGTTTGTAGTGGTTCGGAATCCACTTTAAACCGTAGGTCCCGGTTCTAATTAGCCCTCGTGTGCAAAAAATGACCGTTGAGCGACAAGCAAGCCAAGCGTAATGATAGTAATGATTTTTAAATCATATTGGAGGATTTAAAATGAAGGAATATCTTATGATCTTTACATTTTTTCTCTACTCTCAGAGATTATACATAAATAACAATTTTGGAAAAAGGGTACAGGACCACAATATATATATATATATATATATATATATATATATATATATATATATATATATATATATATATATATATATATATATATATATATATATATATTGAATCAAGAAGAGGTTTGATTGGTTTGTTTGATCAATTGAAACTAGAAAATATTAAGTTTTCGAGTCGGGTATTTCTGCAGACCAAATTTGATGAACGTGCCAACCATCTCACTTCGGAACTAAAATCGAATAATGACATCTGATATGACAACCTCTTCCCAACAAGAACTCCAAATTACCTTAGCAGAAATTTCCCCCTAAATTTCACACATCTCAACTTCAGATGAACCTAACAAAACCTTTTACTGAGATAACTACGAGTTGATTAAGATATTGAACAAACAACCTTCCAAGCTCAATAGCAACGTTTTTAGTTAATACAATTATCTTACCTTACAATAACAATCTTATTTTATTTTTCCTTACCAGTAAACGGCCGTGGTAGCCTAGTGGTCAAGGCATCGGCCTTCCGTCCTGAAAAGCAGAGTTCGATTCCCAATGCCTTCAAAGACCCACCGAGTACATGCGATATACGTGCTTGTTAAATCTGTGGAATCGGAAGTGCAGTGGTCGGTCGTTGAGCAGTTACCATGGTCTGGAGAAAAATTCCTCCAAATCAAAGTCAAAATTTAGGTAGTGGATCTTCTGGTGCTGCCATCTATAGGAGGATTCTTAGATGCATGTCGAAATCTCAGATCAAAGACGTACTTTCACCTTTGTGGTGCTCTCTTGTTAAACGAAAGTTAAATTCGCATAGGCAACAATATAGCGAGCTTGGCTTCTCTAAGTGTCATAAATAACGACAACGAAAACACTAATTTGCCACGGTAGCCTAGTGATAGGCCCTCTTTTTTAGAAAAAAATACCTAAGATTCGCGATCTCCCAGAGATGCTGAGCAAATTGCATTGAATGTCGCACTTCTGCTTTTGCATGCGCTTGCGAATTTTCCAGGTTTTCTCCCTTTCAACACGTGAATAATATGACCTTCCATTAGGCTATTCATATGGTAGAGATTAAAATACTTTACACCTGCCTTATTCCGTTATTTTATCCACTACGCATTGTAAGTATACAGTAGCCTTTGACAGAACACCGACCGATTGCCAGACAAGAAGGTTCCGGGTTCGATTCCTGATACTGTTCAATAACAACCGTTGGCACCTTGTTATGTACAATCAAACAAGTTAAACTTGTAATAAGATGGCCCTTAACTTCCCACTATCCAAGAATGGTATTTTCCTGCGAGGATATTTGTTTGTTGTAAACCCATTCATGCGTTTTATGTAAATTTCTATAGTGCAATGAATACATACATGTCTTGGGCACATGCCAACCACAAATTTGGTGCTTCTACATTCATTCATTTGCAAATTTGGTGCAAAAAACCGGTTGACCCTTAACTTTTGCAGGCCATATTTTAAGGTTTTAATGTATATTGGATAATAAAGTAACATTCAACAACGCATAATTCGGAATCAAGCTTTAAATTTGAGGAAGAATTAAACGCGTATAATTTTAGATACATATACTTTTTTTTCTCTATTTAAAATAAATTGTTATTTGAACTAGAAAGTATAATTTTATTCAAATTAAAGGAAATAAAAAGTTGCTTTTTTTTAAATAATTAAGATATCTTATTTCAAATGCGAAAGGTTGCGTCCTCCAAATAAACTACATGCAGCACACGCATTTTAAAAAATAATTTTCATTAAGAAAAATTTCTAATTATTTCGTAATTTTTATTTTAAATTTTACACGTTTGTCAGTTTTCATAAAATAAACGATGTATTCATCATATTATTCATATGAAGACATAAATTTAGTTTTTAAACTGAACTTATTTTATTTAAGGCCACTGTAAAAATTTTTCATATGTGTATTCTTTTATGTGAAATTGAATATATGAAAATATATATTCTTAAAAATTTTTCAAATTTTTATTTCATATATATTTATTACATGTGCACAAACATTCGAAATATCACTATATTTTTTTCCCAAACCATTTATTTTCATGCAAATTATTTTAATACTTTCACAACATAAAAAATATAGTTATACATTCAACTGTATATACAAATTTCTTTTTAAAGATTCTAACTCTTTTTAAAAATTTGTTCTATAAATTATTATAACTGTAATGAATAGTGTTATCTTATTATTTATTAATTAGATATTGGAAAGTTTATTGGCATACATAAATATATATTTTATTAAAGTAAATTATTTGCACTGTATTATACTTATTTTACATACTCTAATTTTTTTCTGATTTTTAAATTTTTTTAAGCTTACCGAATTATTAATACTTCTCTAAGCTGGAAACTTTTGAAATATTTTTGCTTTTTTATATTTATAAACTTTTATAATTTTCTTAATAAACGAAAAATCTTATTCCGTTAATTAGCTTAAAATCAATTTTACATTTTACTTTATTTTTGGAATTAGAAATTTTTTCGTGATAAACTTTTTGAATGAATACTAACGAGGAATAAGCACATAGTACGAGGGTCACTCTGAAATTTTTGAGACACTAGTAGCTTTTTAACGTTATACTTACAAAATTTTAGGTGTGTTTAAAATATATAGTCTCCTCCAGCATCAATGCACTTTTGTAGACGAATTTTCCACAGATTAAATGCCTCAAGCCATTCATCTCTTGAAATAGATGAAAAAATGCATTTATAGCCTCATCAATCTCTTCTTCTGAATGAAAACGACGTGCACGTAAATTCTTTTATAGAGGAAAGAATAACCAAAAGTCGCACATAGCTAGATCAGGTGAATACGGCGGATGTTCCATCACTTTAATTTGTTTTTTGCTTAAGAAACTCAACAGTTAATCCGGCTGTATGTGAAGATGCATTGTCATTGTGAAGCATTAGTCCCCTAACATTCAGTGCTTGTAGAATTTCTGGAAGACATTGAGTGGTATACCAGTTTGCTTTTACTGTCTCCTGTCCTTCCAACTTGATGGCTTTCGCCAATCCCGTACTTCTGAAGAAAACAGCATTAATCGCTTTTTTCAGTGCGCGTTGTTTTTTCACTATTGTCGGCGTGGGATCATCTTCAAAGACCCATACTTTGCTTTCTTGACGTGTTGGAATGTCAAAAAACGGTATGTACGTTTCATCATCTGTTACAGTTTTAGAAATGATGCGGTGGCCATCATCATTTAGCAATTTAAGAGCTTCTTTACTGATTCTGACACACTCGTCTTTTTGGTGCTCACTTAGATTATGGGGAATCCAACGGCAAACTACTGTTTTCTTATGTAATACTTCATGAATGATTTTGTGTATGGCTGCGGATCCAATCTTAAGTTCCTCCTGTATCATTTGATAGGTACAGCGATTATCAACCATTAACATTTTTCGTATGGCAGACACATTATCCGGCATTACTGCCGACGGCGGCCTTCTTGTGTGTTCTTTATCCTGAAAAAAATTGCAACCTCTTCTAAATTCTCTAAACCATTTGAATACAGTAGCACGAGCTGGAGATTCATCACCAAATGCTAATTGCAACCGTTGAACGCATTCTTCTTGATTTAATCCTGCTTTAAAATCGTAGAAAATCAGAGCGCGAAAATGTTCTCGCGTCAACTCCATTTTTTCTTCTGTTTAAAATTTATTCTACGCTAAGCAAGTGGAAGTAAGTCAGTAAAAAATCGTCTTCTGTGTTAAAATACTTTGTATTTTAAAATTAAATCGTTATTTTTGTTTTGTAAATTCTTGTCTGTGCGTATCTCAAAAATTTAAAAGCAACCCTCGTACATGCATTTAATTTTTTTTTTTTTTTTTTAAAGATTTGCTATCAGAAAAGTCTCATAAATAATTAGCATTATAAAAGTTTAGAAAAATTACATCAATTGAATATAAGAGTAAACAAAAAATAAACTTTTTACATTATCTCTCTCTCTCTCAATTATTCCTCCAAAATATTTTCAACATTATTCACATTAATGATTTACTTTAGATTTTTAATAGATACATAAAAAAAGGCATTTTTATTAAATAATATTGAAATTAGAAGTTAAACAAGGTTAGAAGTATTAGTATTTTAATGGCTTCTGCTTTTAATTTTCATTGAACTATTAAATATCAAGGACAGATCAAAAGAAGCATCATAAATTTTAACACACAAAATGAATGGACATTAAAATATGCCATCTATCCCTCTATATCAAAATTTTACTAGGTCACGAGCTACAATATTTTTGATTCTTTATTTGTCTCCCTATCATTTTCAGTGACGATCAGGTGTCAAATAAGTGCATTTTTAAGTATGCGAACAATAAAAATAAACATCGGCGATCACATTAAGATGTTTTGAATATCCCTCCGCCGATCGCGGTCTCCTCAATGCCCCCTTTCTGATTTATACACACCTCCAGCCAAACGGTAGCCAATTGGCTAGTACTGCGGTTTTCACTCAAACAATTCGTCTAAAGACAGCTGGGGTACGTTAAATATATCGTGGGCACATTGTCCTCCAAGTGAAATGATACTTCTGGAAGTAGCAGAAGAGTATTGAAATATTATTTTCTGATTAATCTAGACTTCTAAATTAAGAAAATTCCCACCCACCGGAATGAAAATGAGACCAACTCTGGTCTATTTATTTGTTTTCTTTTTTTATTCTTATTTTTAAATTACACCCGTGAGCCTGTACTCGGAATCTAGTATAAACTGGTCAAAATATAGGTGGGTGCTCAGACATACTCAAACAGTTCGTGTAAAGATCCGTGAATACAATTCTCACAATAATGTGGATATTTGGCGAGAGAGAGGCTCAGAATCTCCTATATATATATATATATATATATATATATATATATATATATATATATATATATATATATATATATATATATATATATATATATATATATATATATATATATATATATATATATATATATATATATATATATATATGTATATATATATATTTATATATATATATATACATGCATATATATACATACATACATATATATATATATGTATATATATACACATATATATATATATGTATACATATATATACATATATATATATATATTATCAGGTTCTCTTCACTTCCATATGCCGAGCTGGCAGCCGAATTGTTAGCGCTCTTGCATTCGGTTCAACAGTTCGTGGGTTTGAATCCCACCTTGGGCATGGATGTTTGTAGTGGTTCGGAATCCACATTAAGCCGTAGGTCCCGGTCTAATTAGCCCTCGTGTGCAAAAATTGACCGTTGAGTGACAAACAAATCAAAATCAAATCACTTCCATATGATGCAATTTTATCAGAGATAAACAAATTATTGAGGATGTATAAAATTAGATTATAAGCATTTTTTACAAACATCATTTGTAATATATTCGTATTTAATAAGTCAAGTCTAAGCATATTATTGCAGATATATGTCTTTAAATGCCTATGCAGTTATCGATTACGGTTGAGAAAAATTATAAAAAAAGTTTTTTTCGTAAAAAAGACATAACAATGAATTTTAATGGTAGACATATTTTTGTGTAGTGATTAAATTAAAATTGTTGCCGAATCGGAAAAAATAATAGAAAAAATCATTTCAAATCTCTTACACATATTTATTAAAATTTATTTATCAATTACTTTTTTGAATAAATATATTTTTCAGTATTATCTTATCCCAATTTTAATATAAAGACTAAGTTATAATTTAATTACAGCATTATTAATGAATGTTATTTAATAATTATATAACAAATATTTAAATTATTATTCAATATCAATATATGTCTAGAAAAATCTAATCTTGAAAAATATATCTATTTTTTCAGATCAGTTCAATTTAAAATGGAAAGAAAATAAATCTATTGTTATAGCATAAAAAAATGAAAATGAACATTTTAGCGGATAATTCCTTTTATAAAGTAGAATATTACTTATCTCAAAAAGAAATTCTATACACACCTATGATCAGTAGCATAGCTGTTCTTCCTGACGAGATCGATTATTTTTAGCTGAATATATCACTCAATGTAACTGTCGTTCGACATAAAACGCACACTAGTCTGGAAATGCGCGCGCGATAAGAAAACCCTTTAAATATAGAGTTTCTGTTCTCGGAAGTACATGAAAGGATGTTATTTACAGGGAAATCCCCTGGTAGATAACGACAGTAAAAGCTCATAAAATTTCAAAAAGTAAATAAGCGTTTCAACACAGCTGTAATCGAAATTTTACGACGGATTTAAAATTCTAAAAGAGCTAATTGTTCTGCCTGATAGTTGATAATCGTTTGCTCTCTGCTGCAAAATGAAAGTTAAATTTCTGGCCACAAAATAAGAGGCGTCGGGAAATTAACACTTGTTATTTGGTGCAATTAAAAAATGCATTTTTTTTTTTTTTTTACATCGCTTGAATAACGGAATTATTTGAAACTTGGCTAGTCGGAAATAAACACTATGGTTGTGTAATGCTTAAAATATGAGATACTGAATGTATGTTCCGTGGAAATTGAATGCAGTGTTGGTATTTTACCTAGAATATTTACTAATTTAAAACTACGTCAATATTTCCGTTCCAACTTTAAAGAGAAAAATGAATGTTTTCCTTAATCCAGGCAGAAAGTTGTAAATTAATAATGGTTATATGTGATTACTATTAAAAAAACATAAATAAACTGAACAATTAATTATCTGAGAATATATGGCAACCAAAAATGCCTGTTCCAAAAATGCGCTTATTGTAGTTTCGCGGTAATAATTTTATTTTAAATCGCCCAAGTATGAAGTAATTTTGTATTTTTAAGTTAATTATAGAATTACTGTATGGGAAAAATGATATATACATTTATAATAATTGATAAAAATTTCAGCAAGGGAATGTTAAATTATTTTTCGGCTATTCTGAAAAATTATTTTCAGGATATTAGGAAGGATAGACCCATTTAAAATATTCTCTGTATCTATTGTTTGGTTATTTATATTTTAGTCATCATTCCAAAAGTGCTTTCTTCCGATGCCTTTTATACTGTTTTTCAAAATGAAGCAAATAATTTTCAAAATGATATCAACATACTATTGCAACCTCTCTAAGATATATTGTAAAAGAATTATCTTTCACACCTCAAGTTATTGCTCTACATTTGATTTTCCGATGCTCGATATAAACCTGGCAATTCTCAATAATTTGTCAAATACAAAAATTATTGTTCTATAATAGAAAAATTTAAAAAACATTATTCGTCGTGCGAATGATGTGAAACGTATCTAATATATATATATATATATATATATATATATATATTCACCGTACTGCCCGTTTGCAATGGTATCATGAGCATCGCAATTGGACTGAACAGTCCTATCGGATATCGGTCCCTTTCCTGGATATTTTCTCGACGATAAGCAGTACCATCGGTCCTATCGGATATCGGTCCCTTTCCTGGATATTTTCTCGACGATAAGCAGTACCATCGGTCCTATCGGATATCGGTCCCTTTCCTGGATATTTTCTCGACGATAAGCAGTACCATCGGTCCTATCGGATATCGGTCCCTTTCCTGGATATTTTCTCGACGATAAGCAGTACCATCGGTCCTATCGGATATCGGTCCCTTTCCTGGATATTTTCTCGACGATAAGCAGTACCATCGGTCCTATCGGATATCGGTCCCTTTCCTGGATATTTTCTCGACGATAAAGCAGTACCATCGGTCCTATCGGATATCGGTCCCTTTCCTGGATATTTTCTCGACGATAAGCAGTACCATCGGTCCTATCGGATATCGGTCCCTTTCCTGGATATTTTCTCGACGATAAGCAGTACCATCGGTCCTATCGGATATCGGTCCCTTTCCTGGATATTTTCTCGACGATAAGCAGTACCATCGGTCCTATCGGATATCGGTCCCTTTCCTGGATATTTTCTCGACGATAAGCAGTACCATCGGTCCTATCGGATATCGGTCCCTTTCCTGGATATTTTCTCGACGATAAGCAGTACCATCGGTCCTATCGGATATCGGTCCCTTTCCTGGATATTTTCTCGACGATAAGCAGTACCATCGGTCCTATCGGATATCGGTCCCTTTCCTGGATATTTTCTCGACGATAAGCAGTACCATCGGTCCTATCGGATATCGGTCCCTTTCCTGGATATTTTCTCGACGATAAGCAGTACCACTCTTGCGCCAGATCAGTTTTTCGTCTACAGTCCGATGACAGATTGAACCTACTCTCATCTGAGAATAGTACACATGCCCAGTCCAATTGCGATCCTCACGACACCATTGCAAACGGGCAGTACGGTGCTGTCTGGTCAATGGGACACACACAACAGGTCTGCGGGCGTATAGTCCTCCTCCCCTCAAACGTCTGGCAACAGTTTTTCGGGAGATTTGCTTTCCTGAGGCAGCAAGAAATTGATTTGCCACCTGCTGAGCTGTGGTGCGCCTGTTCCTTTATGCTGATAGGACGATATATCTGTCTTCCTCAGGCGTCGTACTTCCAACACGACCTTCCCCGTTTCGCCTACTACACATTCCAGTAGTTTTAAATGACTTCCACAGCCGTGAAAGAACACTGTGAGCGATATCGAATCCCCTGGCAACATCTGTTATTTTTATCCCTTCTTCGATCTGTTCAATAACTCGGCCACCATAAAATCATCTAAGTGATGTCAGGAAGACATGTCAAAAATTTCAACTTCGTCTATTAAATCTTTCCTGTAAAATTTTGACTTGAAACAACAGCTGTCCACACGCGTCAAAACCTTTAAAACTCTTATGAACGCTATCACGTGATGAACAGGCATGGGGAAAAAAATTTGCATACGCATACTTCTTACTATATCCCGCACTTATTCTAATTTTTCACATTTTCTTCCTTTCATTTTGTGGTTGCTATGGATGATAGTGCTATTCGTCCTTAGCAATTGTCCAGCAGTGTGTGTGTGTGTGTATATATATATATATATAATAATATTCCATATGTTTAGGAAATATTTTTTCCGAGAATTTTTTCACAAATCCACCTGTTGCCACCTGTTAAAAGCACAAAAATAATACAAATATAATCAATTTAATTTGATTTTGAAAATGCATATTAAATTAACACACTAATTTTTAGTCTGCTGTCTATGCTTACATCAGAAGCTAAATTTGTATTTTGGCAAAGTAATTGGATTTCATAAATATTATTTTACATTGAAGAATAACTACTTAGACTCAAGTCTTTAAAAAAAATTCATATGAAACTGTCAGTTATCAGAAAAACTCTGTGTTAGTAAATAATTAAATTTTTGTTAATTTTCAATGAGAATTTTCTTATGAAAATTTTAAAATGTCTCATGGGGCTTATTATATTTTTGAACAATCGTTTCATGGCAAAGATAATATTAATAAAATCCTTATTCTAGGACAAATATCCTCTTTATACATTTAATATGAAACTTTGGAAACAGTTTCTTAGAATTAGTATTTCTGCTATATTAGGCTTAAAATTTCTGCATTACAAACGGATACTGTTTCAAAGATATTATTATGTAAATTATAAGAATTCATTGTTGTAGTTTCAAATACATTGTTGAGTATCAAGTGTGTTTGTTGTTAATCGCATAGTAATAGTTGCAACAATGCCACATAACAATATCGAAGATTAACAATTGGAACTTATTTACAAGAATACATTTTTCTTCATTTCCAGTTAAACCTTTGTGTGTGAAACTGCGAATTTTTGTGCTCTATTTGAGTGTGATATATAACGTCTAACTCATTCGAATTAATCTCTTGTTACCATGGGTAACTTTGTTAGTTTAGCTTTACGGACTCTGTCCGATTATTTTAACATCTTCTTATTTGATATACAACCCCTTGAGGATGGTAGAGACTTAGAATCTAGTGAGGAAAATTTGAGCGACAGTGATTCTGAATATTTTGACGCAGAATCCGATTTAGGGGGGAGCTGTGAGATTAGCAATGACCCCTGGGAGAATTTGCGCTTAGATTACGTGCATGGAAGGGGTGAGTATCAGACCCAAGGGGAAAACTCATCCTTAGATGGCGAGATCTCCCTTTCACGCACGTACACACCAGACCCCGAAGTCCTACCATCCCCTATTCCTCCACCCTTAGATGAAAACCTTTCGGCAGAATCTGAGGTGGATTTTCCGGTTTCAACCCCTTTTCGAAATCGGAACATCCGCCGTCAAAATTTGAGGAATAGAATTAGGCGTTTCTTCAGGAAATGTTGTTGTTGCTGCTAACACCTTTGCAAACTAATTTTGATGACTTTATTGTCCCATAATTTGAATATGGCGGGAGCAGAGCTCCTGGCAGGGCTACGCAAGAAATGAAGGACATTCCATTGTGCCCAGCTAAAGAGAACAGGCGTTCCTCGAAGAAAAATCAGACTTTTGCCATTAGCTTGTCTATGGTGCTCCAGGTCTCTGATGACTACAGAAGCTGGAACTATTTCCGTTTATTATGACCTGATTTGCCATCCACCTTTAGTGAGGTTTTTATTGAGAGCAAAAAACGCTTATGGGTGTGTCTGGAGGGTTCCACCCACTCATAACTGCTATCCAAGAGAATGCCTTGCTGCCTTGCTTTTTGAAGGCTAACAGACTTTTATTTCATGCTTCGCCAGTGGTCACCTAAGGGGCCTCAAATATGTGCAGGGTCAAAAGACTTTTAGTCTGGGCACAAAATGTAAAGTTGAACTGGTATCACCTGAGCATATCTTCAGCTGATTGAATTTTGACTTGGAAGAAGCTTTTCCAAAGCCCCTTATGTTTTTGGATTTCCTGGCTGTTAATGGACTTGTGGATTTGGTCTAGTATTGGAATTGGACCATCTGGGACTAGTAACAACAGCAACAACATATATTTATAGACTTTCCCTAGTTTACTGGGATGCGAATTAGTAGCAGTCAGTCATTCTACTATAAGACACTGGAAAATTGTTTACATCTAATTGGTGCTCATGAGTCTAGTCGGCATATAAATCAACACCCGCCAATAAAATATATTTACCATCTATCACTACAGTAAGGATAATTATCTTGTCACCATTTCTCAAGCATTCATCTTTCCAACACAGATGTCAAATACTATGATATTGCAGCACACAAGATACTAATATGATAAGTGAAATCGCTTATCACACTTCATGATTTGACTCCCTAAGATCACATTTTTGTCATGAAATATAATCCTGTTGGAAATGGAAACTAAAATGAATTCCAAGCTACTACAAACAACTACATTTGTGGTCAAATCTATGATTTGCAGAAATGAAGTGTATGGAGTTAAACACGTATCTTCTACCTCTTGCAGCAGCCACAGTTTGTTCCAAGCAAGGACGTTGTGATGGAGAAAAAAACCTCTGTTACTTTTATTATATACTAAGATGCAATATTGGAACATATAACGATAGAAATGCGTGAATTCATGTGAAAATGCGAAAGTTGGTAACACCAGAAATCTCTGCCTTCTCTTAATATGACTCTGGCTCTACAATAAACTTTAACTTTTGGAGAATGGATTCACTTACTTTACAACATAATCTGAGACTATCAGCACTATATTGCAGAGAAGGCAGAAACCAAGCCACTTTTGCAAAAGTAAATTTCAAAGTGAATTTTTGCATGCATTTCATATATAATTTTAATAAACGTCAAATGTACTAAAGTTCATTTTTCCACTGAACTCTTTTTATTTACTTTAAGAGTTTGCCTATATGTCAATATACAAGACTTCAGCTAAGAAATCCAACTTTATTTTGAAAATGCATGATCCAGAACATTCATTAGAGCACGTTGCAGATAGCAAAGCATGATATTCACTATCGTTTCTTCGATTTCATATCTAAATATATTATCATATATATTTTATATTGTATACAGACATCTTTTCATTTGAATAAATGCCACCAACACCTTAAATTTGAGTGTCTTTTTGTTAGTAAAATATTTACATTAATTACTACATATAAAATGTATATTGTGGAATAAACTTTTTATAGAATAATTTTAAGATTTAGCAAAGATTCTGTATAATTTAGGATGCCACTTTAAGAGTTTGATAACATTTTTGGCGGATTTTCATATCTATGTGTCAACTTGGTTTTTATCGGGTCATAGATATATGGAAACGTATAAAAATTATGAAGAAATTTCTATTTTGGTAACCCTACTATTTAACTCATTGCGCATGTCACAATGTCATCTAGGTAATTTCTTCATCCCCCAAAAAACTCAGAATTTAGCATCCTGGATTACACGGCATCTGTGCTTTAATATTTGAATAATAATAAAACTTGTTACATAATTAAAATAAAAAATTTTAACGGACATAATTTCAAAAATAAAATTAATCAAAATTAATATGACATTATTTCAAAAATTCGTATTTAATAAATATTCATATTTTAATGTACTTTAATCTCATGGAGAGGCAGATAAAGGAAATTAACCTGAGTTTCAAACAGTTACTGCGACTTAACTTTATATTCTTTTATCGCCAAAAATTCAGAGGTTAAGAAGTTGGTGATTGAAAAACAATAATCACTTCATGATCTGCTTTCTGTGAAGGGTAAATATATAACAACTGTCCGATGGGGTTTTCATTGAAAGTAATCTTGTATTCAATATCCTATTATGCAGAACATTTGAGATTGCATATACAAATCAAATGCACGGATTATAGTTCAGTATTTTGTTGCGAACATACTCCATTGCAAGAATCCATACTTGTCATATCTAAACACTTACAAGCTATGTCCAGTACGGGTGTATTTGTAAGCGGTAAGACATTTCTTAAAGGGATTATAATTATCACAGTGGCTTTCTTGGCAATTGTGCCGCTATGCAGTATTTTATAGTGCAGTCTATTATAATTGAATATTGAATATAATGGTTATATCATAAATATGGTGTTAAATATATTTAGTTATTTTGCCTACCACAAATAATAGGCACAGATGCCGTGTAATCCAGTATGCCAAATTCTAGATAATTTGGCGATGAAGAAATGTTGCCAAGATGACGTATGATATAAATACTAGGATTTCCAAATTAGAATTTTCAGCACTTTTCTTTTAGGTCTATGACGTAATAAAAAACGTACATTAGAAATTTCGCCAAAAAAATCACCAAACTCAAAATTTGGCATCTTGGATTATACGGCATCGGTGTCCAAAATTATATCATATTAACAAATCAACAATGCGGAGGAATGCTTAGGCCTCTAAGTTACTGCGCTCGTAGATATAAGCACGAAATTTAATAAAATCTGGGTATGGTTTTTAAAAAAAATTATATATTATAAAAAGTAAAATTTTATATTATCTCTTATTAATAATGATTTAATGAGTATGATGATATATACTAAGGATGGTCTCTTAATTTTAAATCAAAAGTCTAGTACTTTGCGAAAAATGTCTTCAACTGAAAATGTGCTTAATATCTACACAAGTTGGACTGCACTAATTTGTACATTGATTGGATTGAATTCGAGTTAGAGACAGACTCAATAAACTTAGCCAATCATGAGAATATTTCAAATTGCTTTTATAATCATAAATTCTTGGAACACAATGTTCCATCATCAGATCTCTCCATCTTGTTATTTCTTAACTGGTGAGACCAAACCACAGCTGATAGCTCTTTCTGAAACTTCTAAATCGTATAATCAGAACTTTGCAAAATAAATCAAGAATGTTACAAATATTCTTACAGGAACTAAAATACAAAAACATTTGCATCACTTTTAGTCTAAAATATGTGTTGGAAGTATTATAATATTTTTCAGTGGATCCTCTGGTGGTGCCATCTATCGAAGGAGTTTAAGACAAAGTCGTACTTTCACATTCATGGTGCTTTCGTTAAACGAAAGATGCACCCTATTCACTTAAATTCGCAAATCTAACGGCAAAGTGAACTTGGCTTGTTCCAGTGTCATAATTAACAACAACATGTTTTTTACATATTTTCTCTATTTTATTTGTTGTTTTTATTGTCATACCATAGACGTGAATCTTTTGAGAATGCATAATCAAATCGACATCGATATCCACGATTAGTGCTAGGGAATAACAAAGCACAGTACGTGAGAGAGGAAGTAAATATCATTATGGAAGCGAGTAGTCATAGTAACAAAGAGAACCTGAACAAGTAGTAGTAACAAAGAGAACCTGATCATGCCAAAACACCTAAGAGATCTATTTTCTGGAATTACCTTCAAACAATTACAAAATATTTTGAAATAGTTTAGCAAAAAACTGGTGAGGGCAATTTGCTAGATAATGATGAACTGAAATTATAAATAATAATAATAACAATAATAATAAACGAAGGAATGATATTTTATTAAATTGATGAGTAAGTAAATATGAAGTTACCATCCTTTTTGTCATTTTAAATATTATCGTTCTCATCCTTATTTCTCCTGTGTGAACAATTAGATAGGTTTGATTTGTTTGTTGCTCCAATGCCATTTTTTGAATGCAAGGACAATTTAGGACGGAATCTACAATTTAAAGAGGATTCCGAAATACTACGATTGTTGTAATATCAGAATTCTTGTTATAAGTGATTTCTTATTTCCATAATGTTACAAATTTATAAATAATTATTGCATATGTCTTAAAATATCTCAGACAGATCGGAAATACTCACATTTTGAGCAAAAATTGCGGTATTTAGACGTGTTATACGTTAAAAGCGGGTTTTCTAATGATTTGGTAGCTTGGCGATTTGGAGACATTTTTGGCGAATTGGCGAGAATAGATACTTCTCGAAACATCCATCACCTAAGCTCTAGGAGCAATATTTAGCGAGATAGCCTAGAAACTTCCAGAACCTTGGCGAAATTGGTAGATTTCTCCGCAAAGTCAGCCCGACATAGTTATAGTTTTGTGAAGACAGTCAGTGAGTGAAGACGATTAGTCGTGACTGCTAGTCTAGAGGAGCTGTTCTCTATCTGAGGTATTTGAAACCTGTGATTGGAAGCTGTTATTTATTGTATCTGACGAATTGGAGCTGTATAGTTGTGATTATTACAGCTGGTATATCTAGTGGAATTTTTACGAATAAAAGTCTTGTGTTCATTGAGTGGCTGTTTTATTCAACTCTCAATCCACATGAACCACGAAGCTCGGTACAATAACAAGTCCAATTTTCTCTCTCTCTCTCTTTCTCTTAAAGTTTTATTTTAACAAATTTAACAACCAGACAAATACAACACAAGACTACTTCTGTATAGTTATTTTCGATTCTAATTTGTTACATACCATAATGAAGTGGTGCCAATACGATCTTCATAAGGCTGTATCTAGTTGATGACTGAGCTTAAATCGCCATCGGATAAGGAAGACTCTTTTAGGGATTACTGTGTGGCCAAATTGCCTCAACAATCTTCCATCCCCAAGGTGGGATACAACAATTAGATAAGAAAAAGCTATTTATTTGCGCATGAGGGGACATTTAGGAATCGAATTCAAAGCTATTTCGAATATTATGTCAGAACATAGACACAGTTGATTAGATTTAAAAAGAGTCGTTAACCCACGGTTTCCATTTCTTCGCAGAAAATCTGCATAAAGATTAGCGTCACTTAAGAAAATAGAGGTAGATCTCCAGTTCTTAATCTTAGAAAAAGATCAATATATTAAAATTATTATGATGGCTTTTCGAGATTAAAGGCCTAAATGTCGCAACTGTTGGCCTATATTGTTGAATTAAAAGCTGCAGTGTTATTATTGCGAAGTTTCTCGAATAAATTTTCCGAAACAGCAAGAAAGTATATAAATATAATTGAACTATTTTCACCTGGAAAGATTTCTATTCGTGTAAATTTTAATTTTACTTACCTCTTAATTACTCCCAAACTGAAAATAATTTATAAATTGCAGTAGCTGAGGACAGTAGCATTGAAAATAAATTATTTCTACACAAAACCAATATTATGAATACAAAATATTCTTGTATAAATATGTTTTAATTATATTTTAAGTAAAAAAAATTAACCTGAAGTGGAAAGTGAAAAATTTTTTCTTCATACCTCTTTTTATTCACTTAACGAAATATTTTGTTATTTTATCAATAGATACTAGAACAATTTGATTTATATTTAGTTGATCATTTTACTACTTTTATAATTTAATATTTTCCGATGCTGCAAGAATAAAGATGTTAAGTAGTATTAATTGAAACTCTGCCGAAGATAACGGCATTTTTAATAAACAATCTTTTTTTATCACGTTACTCCTTTACATTTCACATCTAAACTAAGATATATTCAAGAGTTCCTTTTTGTGCTACAAAATTTGTTTTTCTTCGGAGACTTTAGTAACAGTAGTTATACTGTTTCACATTTGTTTATCTGACGGAGTAGAAACATGTTTTTAATTTCGGTTTCACTTTCTGAGGATAAAAAAATTAAATTATCCAACGTTCGCAATTCTTAGCATTTCAACTAGATTTTCTTTCGGGTATATGATTTATTTTATCAGTCTAAAGATTGTTATCTGTTCAACAAAAAAAAAAGCACCTAAATCATCAGAACCTAAAACATTTGAAATTAACAAAGAGACAGGCATCATTATAAAATATATACTTTATTTATTGAATAATAATGATTAGTGCTCAGTTGGCTTTCATTAAATAAATATATTTAGTAATCAAATTTCAAATTTAATCAGCAAGATGAGAGATAAATAATTCAATAATATTATCGTATTTTTAGGAAGTATATAAAAATTTAGTTTGAATGATTGACTAATCATATACATCCATAGCTGTGTGTGTGAGTTATGACTTGTACCTTAAGGTTAATCTTACAGATTTCCGGGTTTCCTCCCTTGCAGCGCGTGAATGCTACCTACAATGAGTAGTACCATGTATTCTACCAAAACTACTATAATATATGGATACATACATAGTAGAGTACAGAATCCCGAAATGTATCATCAGGTTAATGGGTTTGGAATATTCGTCCATCATCAAGCGTCTCACAATTTTGAACCAAGGTCAGATGTGACAAGGTTATATTTGAGCTCTAGTATCCTCTTCTCCACATCCACACCACACTAGCGGAAGGACTATTGACATCATAGATGAAACTGATACGTCCTTAATCCACGGAGCTCCAGTAACTCAGTGAGGGACGGTACGTGGTCGCCCTCCGAATCAATGCCCATGCAATGATTCGGAGGGCATTGATTCGGCTCAAAATACCAGATTTTTATATTGTTATTTGAGTCCTAGTTTGTCCAGGCTTAAAATACACTGCTGGCCACCGTAAATACAGCACTCTGAAGGAAGCATGCGAATAACATGAAATTCACAGCATACATTAGCGCAGAAGAGATATGCAAATGATTAGAATTTCAGTGCAGGCGCACCTCACGCACGCCTGTGGCGCCACTTCAAAGCGCTATTTAAGGCTTGGAGATTTCAGCGATTTCAAGTTCGGCAATTGTGTTTTACTTGTGGTTTCTTCAAAAATAAATTAATAATGATAATAATAATAATAATAAAACAATTATGCCTTGTAGAAAACAACGATCATTTTTTGATCAAGTATCGGAGTTCGACAGAAAAAAGGAAAGTGACCTACCGAGATTTTGGATTATCTTACAGTGAAATCGCGCTAGTCGTGTTGGACGAAACTAAACAACTGTAATGCGGATATGTGATCATTAGATACAAGAGGGTACGATGGGCCGACGTGTTAGATTGCATCCACCCCAGTGCACCGCCTCACGTGATAATAAGCAAATTGAGCGCATGGCAGTGACTCATCGCTCGGCCACATCATGAACCATAGCACAGCATATTCAGTCTGTAATGCATCATCCAATGTCTGCGTATAAAACTCGATGCTGTTTACAGCAAAGTGGTCTGCCCGCAAGACGTCCATTGCTTCGTCTACCCTTGAAGCAGAATCACAGGCATCTCCGCCGCTAATGGCGCGATGAAAGAAAGGTATGGACGGCAAAATGGAAGGAAATGGTTTTTATTGACAAATCACGCTTCTGACCATGATGGTCGCATTCTAGTCTGGAAACACCGTGCTGGGAGGATGCTGAATAGCTGCGTTATACACCGCCACATTGATTATGCACTGGGTATTATGGTATGGGGCGCTATTGGATATCATTCTCGCACTCTTCTAGTATCCACTGTTCTACTTTAAACAACTGATCTCTCCGAGATGCAGGAGCCAGTTGTCCTTCCTTACCTTCAGGAAGGACAACTGGCTCCTGTTATATTTCAACAGGATAATGTGCAACCACACGTAACACGCATTGTCCAAGGGTTCTTCGTCAATCGCCAGATTGAATTGCTTCCCTAGCCGGCTCTTTCTCCGGATCTTTCATCGATATGTGTGGTCCATGGTTGCTCAATGATTGACCTACATTGCATTCCCAGCTGCCACACTAGATCAGCTTTGGCAATGTGTGGAAGCTGCTTGGTCTGCTGTATCCCAAGAACGCATCCAAAGTCTCTTTGAATCAATGCCGAGGCGTGTGGCAGCTCCAACAAAGACGGCTACTCTAATTGCTGATTTTGACAGGAACAACACATCATAGAAGTCTATAAATTCAATCATTTGATACTTAGTCTCAACATGTTATCTACAAAATAAATTTTATTCTGATATCTCTTGTTTTTCTTGGTGTTGCAGTTTGGGTGGCCAGCAAAGTAACGACTATTAAGCGAATACGGCTGCTTTTTTAAACTAATATATTTTAAACATCTGAAAATATCTATTTCACCATGTTCTATTTAAAGCATTTTGCACCTAGTTCGGCACAAATGTCGTATAATCCAGGATACCGAATTCTGAACCTTTTTGGGGATGAAAAAATGTTGCCAAGATGACAATATGTTGCCAAGATGAATACTAAGGATGCCAAAATACAATTTTCTGCATAATTCTTAGAGGCTTCGATATCTGTGACGTAATAAAAACCAGATACATTAGAAAATCCGCCCAAAATATCACCAAACTCAGAATTTGGCATCCTGAATTATATGGCATCTGTGCCCCTAGTTCATGGAGTTTATTTTTGACATCTGACTTACAATATAATTTTTTGTTCTAGATTTTACCAGGGAACACATACACTTAGATTTCATTCACCCATCTTACTTATGAATTGAAAGATAAATCTTAAATAAGAGCAAGGAAAACAGAATCAGAACACACCTTGAAATATTGTTTGTAAATGCATATTGAAGGAAATAAAAAAACACAAAAAAATTTAAATACTGAAGCTTCAGTTTGTATCAGCAAGAAGTTTTACATTTTAATGATTTAAAAGGTGAACACTGTGTCTTAATTTACTGTTTCTCAAGTGATTTTTTGAATCGCTAGATGAAATTTAGTACTTATATTAGTAAAAAGCAAATCGAATAAGTTCTATTAGGCTTAAAAACTCTCGACATACAAAATTATTTAATATTAAAATCAATACTCTTTACATGCAGCGTTTCAGTGCGTTTCCGATTGGTAAAATATTGGGGTAAAGAAAAACTCAATATCTGAAGACTATGAAAGCAACAATCAAGATTATTTTAAACACGTTTAAAATATTCTATGATCATTTTAAAAATATTCGATTTCAAAAAATTTAAATGAATAATAAATATTATTTTAAGGATAATATTTATTATTCATTTAAATTTTTGTGTTTTTTTATTTACATTGTTGAAATGTAGAAAGAAGAATGAATCCTAAACTATAAATACTTTTTCTCTACTTTTAGCGTTGAAATATAAATAGCGGTTTTAAAAAAAGGAATACAAAAACATGCTTCTTTCTTGAAGCGAGAACAGTTCCGGTGTAAAATACTACATAGCTTATATAAACTTCATCGCGGTATAAACAACTCTATAGGGATTTCAAGTTCGACGCAAATTATGTTTAAATGTAATATCAAACCCTGTAATCAATTTTCCAAAATGAATAATAACATTTTTACTTTTAATTAGTAAAAAGTCGACAACCCATCATAATTTTGTGCTGTTGTTCTCAATTCAATTCGAGACAAAATTTTGGCTATCAAACAGATGAAAGATTGATTTTATTATATAATTTTATTATATGATGATTTTATTATATAAAATTTTAAACATTTAAATGGAATAATTCTCAACTCCCTTCTTTGCTTGCACAAGTTATGCCCCTTTCGAGAGTTTTTGCAATATTTTTAATATTGTTTCTGGAAATGCTTCATATTTGTAATTTACATTGTTGCAAGAATTTAATCCTGAAAAATATCAAATACCTCTGCGGATTCTTATAAAGAAGATAGAAACGAAATAATATTTTTTCCTTTTTTAAGAACAAAGTTCCTTTTTCTGAAAAGTTTAACCACGGTGGATTCTTATAAAGGAGACAAACGATAAAATATAATTTTTTTTAACAATAAAGTTCCTTTTTCTGAAAAGTCTAATCACAGCTGATTCTTATAAAGGAAAAAGAAACGAAATATTATTGTTTCCATTTTTAAGAACAAAGTTCCTTTTTCTGAAAAGTTTAACCACGGTGGATTCTTATAAAGGAGACAAACGATAAAATATAATTTTTTTTAACAATAAAGTTCCTTTTTCTGAAAAGTCTAATCACAGCTGATTCTTATAAAAGAAAAAGAAACGAAATATTTTTTCCTTTTTTAAGAACAAAGTTCCTTTTTCTGAAAAGTTTAACCACGGTGGATTCTTATAAAAAAGACAAACGATAAAATATAAATTTTTTTAACAATAAAGTTCCTTTTTCTGAAAAGTCTAACCACGGCGGAATAAAGGAAACAAACGATATATTATTATTCTATTTTAAAAACAATAAAATTCCTACTTCTAAAACGTCTAACCAGGGCGGATACTTTGACCGTGTAACTTGTCCTTTTGGTTACTCTGAATGCAATACCTTTAAATTTGCTTTAAAATGAAACTAGGTACGGGAAACAGAGGAGCGGTCCAGTAATGGAATGCGGAGAAACCCTTTCTGTGATAAAAGATTGTGGACCCCCGCCACCTACTTCTCTTCCATTTTAAAAATTTTTATTAACTTATTTATCTCTTAATTGAGTTTTCATTCAAGAATAAGAACGAAACTATTGTAAAAAAATATAGGAGTAATTTATAAGAAAATTACGACTTTTTCGTCTTTGCTCAGTAATAAACTTTTGTACATTATGTAATAAAAATAGAGAAATAATAATAAATTAACAGAAGCAATATTTGAGACAGATTTCTAGTTTTAAAATTCGTTTTTGAGAGAGATATGATTTAATAAAATAAAAAATTTAATAAATAATAAAAAATGAAAATAAAGTTTGTTTCGATATATTTCCTTTTTCTTATCCGAAAAGGTTTATTACAAACTTTTTGTGATAAAGCAAACTAATTATTGATTATTTTTAAAAAATAATATAAGAATAATTTTGTAATAAATAATATTAATGATGTCGAATTTTTCGAGTTCGATTACTATTCATTGCGTTATATTACATGATATTTTTTATTCATACTAAAATTATAAATATTGTGTATTTAGTATAATATTTTTTAATTTTTGATATATCGTGAACTGCTTGATATATTACTGTTCCAATATAAGTTTTTAAACTTTGAGTCACCAGTAAGAAATTTAATAAGACCTCGTAATGATCCAGATATTTTTTATTGATTTGTCTTTCGTAAAACTACAAAACGCTTTTATGTCCTTTCTTTTTTTTTAACTTTAAACATCTCTCAAACCATAACGAATAACGTGGTAAAAAACCCTTAATTTTACACCAATGAAATACTTTGGTATGTAAAGGTTAATCGAATATGTTCACTGCTAAATAAAAAATTAACTAATTTAGCAATTATGTTTTTATTCTTCATGACTTTTTATTACTATAAATATGCCAAATCATCTAGACACAGTTAAAAATTAACAGAATAAGCTTAACTTTGTGCTAATATTTTTGCTGTATTAATTTATTCATTTTTTTTTTTTTTTTTTTTTTTTTGTAAGGAATATTAGTTCTTGTATCACAATACTTATATGTCTTACACAAGACAAGCATATAAGCTTGAAAAATTAAATTAAAAACTCTGCCAACAAGTAATAACAATATGAAATGGAATTTCATATAAAAGATAATTACTGTCATTGTTACTTTCTTAAAAGATTTCAACGAAATACTAATTTTCTTTTCGAATTTAAGAAAAAAAGAAATATTGACTTCAATATATATCAATAAATTAGAATTCGTTAAAGACATCATTTCAACGCATTTATGGCGACAACTGTGATGAAAAACTATTAAAATTTCACAACCTTTTTCTTTTTATAAATGCGTAAAAGAAAATATGAGTACTTTATTGGAAAAAATATGCAAAATGTGTGCAAGAAAAAAGGGATTATTCATATCTTAAACTTTTTTTAAATTAATATGTTAAAAATGAGCTTATTGTTCATTTTTAACATATAAGTTTGACGAATTTATAAGGATAAAATTCCTGAAGCAGAAAACAAATATATGATAAAAAATATATATACATTTATAACAAAACTATAATAAACAAACATATAATAAAAATAATAATAAAAATTTTTACGGCGGCACCTGTGATGAAAAATTTTAATAATCTTTTTCTTCTTATAAATGCTTAAAAAAAAAATATGAATACTTTACTTTAATAATATGTAATCGATATGCCGATTGTAAAAGAGGAGCAATACAAATGGCAGCGAGTTCTTGAAAAATATGGCTCTAGTTGTAATCAAGAACTGCTTTACCAATATCTTATAGCCTTTGATCCACTTTCAAAAGAGGCAAACTAAAATTTCAGAAGGTCAATGCTTCTTTCTACGTGCTTAAATATAAAAAAAATGATTTCAGATAAATAGAATCGAGGTTTAAAGACGGTGAAAGTGTAGTTGTGTGAGTTCTAAATTTAATAGAAAATTTGTAGGATTATTTGGTTCGTGAAATATATGCGAACAACTTATTGTCCCTATGATTTTACATAATTTGTTGCAATCATCTGTGATAGGTTTTAATTGTAAATAGCTATCATGGATAAATAGGAATAAATTCTTAGGCTTTTGCTAAAAAAATAATTAATTCAATAAAAAAAATGTACGAAGATATTTAAAAAAAAAAAAAAAAAGGATGAAAAATCTCATTAGTTTTGTACAAGAATTAATTTTATTAAGTAAACTAAGCAGTCTTAATTTTTGTAACAATATTAAACAGAAAAAAATTTTGAAATTATAAATAAAATATTTAACATTTAATATAATACATACATATTGTCAAAAATGAACTAAATTTTAATATTTAACATATTTATTTGCTGAATTAATAAAATAATTTAGATTTTATGGTACAAGTTCGGTATCCCCATATAAGATTTCTCGCCAAATCTGGCGCCCTTTGTTTACTGCGTAGCGTTGCCGATTTCAGCTTTTGTTTTCATTTTAGTGTTGCCAAATTCAGTTTTAGTTACTTTTTTATTTTTTTTTTTGTTGCCACTATTTAATTTTCTTGTGTTTAACATAAATTTTAAAGCTATTTAAAATTTACTTCCACTTTCATTGTTCTAGAACATTCTATGTCCCACGTTTTTTCAACGTTTCTATTTGAATTGGAAGCCATTTGTCTTTAGTTTGCTGTAGGCGCAATTAAGGGATGTGCTTCGTTGTCACCAGCGTCTAATCATCTTAAATTTTTCTTTTTTACAATTTCTTTTACATTAATTCTTTTTATTTGGTTTATTTAATATATATTTATTATTATCTTATTAATTTAATTTATTATTATCTTATTAATTTAATTTATAATTATCTTATTAATTTAATTTATTATTATCTTATTAATTTAATTTATTATTATTTATTATTTAAATTCTGAATCTATTTTTTATTGTATTAGTGTTTTATCTTTATTTACTTTAAAAGTGTATATATTTAGAAAAATATTCTTTGCACGCTTACCTTAAAATTTATAAAGTGTATATATTTAGAAAAATATCTTTTGAATCCTTTTTTTTCAATTTTATAAAGTAATTTATATTTAAAATAACATTTTTTGCATGCCTTTTTTTTGCTTTTTTAAAATTTTATAAAGTGTAAATATTTAGAAAAATATTTTTTGCCATGCCTTTAAAAAAAAAAAAAAAAAAAAAAAAAAACTGAAATGTAACACTGGTGACAGCGAAAAAAAATGTCGAAATAAGCATACCAATCGGCATATCAGCTAAACTTCATATCAAGTAAGTCCATCATTTATATTTATTTCCCTTTTTTAATTTTCTAAAATGCTAATTTTTCGATCGAACTTCGGGAAATTTCCCGTGTTAGCTTAGCGCGCTTACATTGGTGACGAAAAAAATTCGCCGCGTTCGCCAATATATGGGGATACCGAACTAGTTCCGATTTTATATTTTTCTATATTCATAATTCCTGTTTTCATGTATGTGTTTTACATATTTTTTGAAGAATCCATATTTTTATTTTATATATTTATAAAAAGGAAAAAAATATTAATATTTCTTTCTCCCAGATGGCGCCACAAATAGTTTATATTTATTTTCATGATACATCAGTTAATTGTAAAACATTCATATCAATATATATATATATATATATATATATATATATATATATATATATATATATATATATATTTAAAACAATATATATATATATATATATATATATATATATATATTTGTTGTTTTTAAATTCGAAGAGCATGATGCTAAAAAATATTAGGTTTGTAAAATTACAATTATTCTATGTTATATAAATTTTTAACTATTTCTCTAATTAATTATATTTATAGTAATAAAAAGTTTTGAAAAAAAATACTTATATTTTAAAAAAATTTTTATTTAGCAGAGTGCATATTCGATTAACTTTTTCACTTCTCTAAATATAAAATTAATTGACAAATTTCTGCTCAATATTTTTAATTATAGTTTGAAATGTAATTCATAAAAAAATGTTTTATAGTTTTAGTAAAGTTAAATTAATAAAAAATATCAATATCCACACCAACTCTTATTCGTAATTCAAAATTTTAAAATTATATATTTTTAGCACTAGAACAGAAATATATTGAACAGTTAATGATATCTATAAGTTATTAGTATATTAAATACACAATACTTATAATATTAGTGTACCTTTATATGCATAAAACTCGCTTTTAATATGGCACAATAACTCGTAATCAAATACGATAAATTGGACATAATAATTATTTTTATTACACAAATTATTCTTATTAATTTTGAAAATATAACAAACAATAATTTAATAAAATTGGAATTAATCTTTTCTGATAAAATAAAAAGAATATATGCATGGAAAATTTTTTTATTGTTATCTTTTTTATTAATTTTTTAATCATGCCAAAAAATGTATTTTAAAAGAGCAATATGTCAAATATTTCTGCTATCTACTTATGGTGCTACTGTTATTATATTTCGCTGTGTGTGTTGAACTTCTGAAAGTTCATTACAGTCCGAACAGGAAGAAGTCTTACATTTTCTATAGAATCTCATAGCTGTATACTGTAAGAATAATTTAAATTTTGTTTTAACAAAAAACAGAATTAATAAAAAATCATTAAAAAAAGAGAGAGAGAGAGAGAAGTGTTGAACATCTTTAGAACCAAGTTAGGTTCCAAACCGGCGCCCCAAGTCGTGACCTTCGAATGTCACACCCTACCCCAAACATCCACGTCGCTGGATTACAAGACCAAGCCACTGGTCCTGTCACAGAGGGTAATTTTTATTAGTAATGTTAAAGCTTGTATTTACAGTGATAACTTTCACACTTCATGGAATACGACCATATATATATAGTGCTGGACCTCCAGAATTTGACGAAAATCACTATTTATACCATAATTGCATTTCACGCATAAATGTATTTTTTCCTTCCTTTATATATTAATTAAATATATTCACTTTAATCTTCTTGCATCGATTTCAATGAGTTTATAAATCACACCAGTCTCACTGCATGCTTTTTTAATTTCGATATTTTAAAAAATAATTTTTCTTTGAAAAAGAGAGAGAGAAAAGAAATTTTAGATTTTGTCTTATGTTGTAATCAACTGTGAAAACAAATATTAAAAGATAGTAAGGAAAATAGAAACGGAACTAAGATTAGTTCTTCTTTCGATACAAAATACCAAAATAAGCAAAAGGTTTAAAAAAAAATTACATTTTGATTATAACATAACATAAAATTCCATACTTTAACACATACAAGTAAAGACTAGAAAATATTATTTATAGCTTTTGAAAACGATCTTTTGCATGATGTCTGTTTTTTTCGAGAATATTTCCTCTGCTGTCAGCTGTGCTTCGAAATGAAGCTCAATTTTTTTTAAGTGAACCAGAATACAATATTCTGATATTTGAATTTTTCCATTCGTTGCAGCCATTTATAATTCAAACCCCGACGGAAATTCCGTCATTGATATTTTATCTCGCCAAAAATTTCATCATGGTAATTCCATCCCGACAAAAATTCTATCATGACAATTCCAACCCAATAAAAATTCCATATGGACAAACAGAATAAGGTTGTATTGATACAGATTTAAGAATATAGATGAATATCAATGAATTTAGAAATCAATCTCGGCATTATTTCGAACATTCGCATTGATCGTGATTTCACATGACATTTAATTCTAAACTGACTTAGGAGTCGTCTGGTAACTTACAAATTTATTTCCTCTAGATTGAGATGAATTGTTGTTTATTGTATGTAAAACTTGCGTGTAAAATTCATATAAAAATTTGGAAATTAAAATATTTTAACACAATAAAGAATATTTAAAAAAATTTTTATATTTCTCAGCCATTGACATTTGTGTCATAAAGACATTTATGACACATTATGACATTATTTCTATAAGCAAATCTAAAGAAACTAATACTTTTTAGTGCAGAAAAATATTTCATACATTCCCCATATTTTTAAATAGGTTATGAGATTTTATTCGAATTTTTCGTTGGCAGAATATTTTAACATAAATTTTTAAGAGTAATATTTTTCTTTCACAATTATGCATTATGCTGACATTTATAAATGAAAGTTAACTGACGTGAATAAAAAATATCAGCTATATAGTTTTGCATTTTTATGAATTATTAATATTGCATATTTTTAAAATACTACATCTATATTTGATATTAAACTTAGTAAACTAAAAAATATACTTAAAAATGTTATTAATAAAAGCTCTATTTTTATATTCTATTAAAAATGGAAAAATAACTAAATTTTACATTTATATTATGGCTTTATAGTAACTTTAAAGTTAGGAATTAAGTTAAAATTTTATCTTCTAACTTTATCTTTTCTTGCTTGTATGGTTAAATTCAGCTAAAATGGATTTTAAAAATATTGAAAGTTTGTATACACACACACACACACACACATATATATATAGTCTCAAAAAAGTGATGGGACACTTGTGCTTTACAAAAGGAAACTTAATAAAATTAATTAGAAATACATGTAGAAATTTTTTGTGGGAGTGATTCATTTTTAAAGTTAATAATTATTACATAAAATGCATTTTGTGTCAAAATCTTAATTAAATAAAAATTCAATTGCTTAGAACGGAGCAAAAAAATGCTCATTTAAGAGATGGGGGCCCTTACTTTTCCATCAAATATTTATCCAAGAATTTTACTTTTTAAAAGGTTTTAATATTTTTTTGGATTTCCTTTTACTTTTAAAATATGATTTAATCTTCTTGGGATTGTTTTTATTTTTTTTTTTTTTTTTTTTTTTTTTTTTTTTTTTTTTTGTGATTTCTGGTGTGATTTTACCCGATTTTTCTTGATGCACCGATTTTAATTGTTGTTTTGAAGAAATATTGTGTTTGCGAATTCTTGATTCCAATTCTTGACAAATATTCTTAATGGGATTTAAGTCTGGAGATTGTGGTGGTGTTTTCATTATATCAGGACAGTTATATAGCAGCCAGAGTCTAATGTTCCAAGCAGTGTGCTTGGGGTCATTGCCCTGGTAGAATTTTAAATCGTTATGAAGGTTAAATTTTTGTACGAATATTTAAAATTTTGCTTTAGAATGTCAATATACGTGTACTGATCTATTTTACTATCAATAAAAGCAAGATTACGATCTCCAACGGACGACATACACCCCCATACCATAACTCCTCCACCATGTTTTACTGTTGGCACTAAGTTCTGTTTACGAAATTCTTCCCTCGGTTTCTCCACGCCAAGATTCTACCGTCAGAACCAAACATATTAAATTTAGTCTCATCAGCAAATATAACTTTATTCCAGTAATCAGAATTTGGAATTTGCGAAAGTCTGTCTGAGTTTTCTATTTTCATTTACGAAGAATTTTTTCCTGATATCCAGCACACACACAGATCGAATTATTCTTCTAATAAGCTCAGGATTAATAATTACATCATATAATGTTTGTAAGTCAGCAGCAACTTTAGAAGCAATCATACTTGGATTTTTTTAACAATTCGAACGACAATTCCCTTTATTCCTTTGGATAGCTTTGATAGTCGGCCATATCTTCTTTTATTCTGAATCATATGATTCTTTTTGTCGTTTAATGATATTGAAAACTGTTGAATGACCTAAGTTAACTGTTTGAGCAGTTTCTCTAATAGATTTTCCACTTTCAATATACAAATAAATAACTAATTTTCGTATTTCAGGCGAAGTTTCTTTCCGTTTAGTATTTATGACTACACGCAGCTTAAAAACACAAAAATTCCAAAACAATCTGGAGAGAAATACTGCAGACGATTTTATAAATGATTGCCAATTTCTTTTGAGTAAAAATAAAACACCCAAAAATATTTTTATTGCTTATTTCAGATGATTTTTGCTGCATATCTAATGGTGTCCCATCACTTATGTGAGCTATTTTTTGCTCCGTTCTAAGCAATTATATTTTTTATTAAATTAATATTTTAATATTTTGACAAAATGTATATTATGTAATAATTGTTACTAAACTTAAGTATAAAACACACCCACAAAAAATTTGTACATTTATTTTTAATTTATTTTACTTTTTATTAGGATTTCCTTTTGTAAAGCACAAGTGTTCCATCCCTTTTGTGAGACGCTGTATATATATATATATATAACTTTAAGTTTTAAATTTAATTTGTGTGAAACATTATATAGAATTTTTTATAACTTATGAAACACAATCGTATCTTGCAGTGTAATAAAGAGTAAAAAAGTATTATTAAAATAAAATAAAGTATTATTGGTTGAAAATTATTGAACTTTGAGAATTAGAAAGCCATATTCATGCACTTAATAGAATTTATAATTATCAGTATATAATACATTTAGGAAGTTTCAGTGCGGTTGAATGTGCTTTTACAAACATGCTAGGCAAATAGGGATTCAGACCAACAATTGGTGACCTACAAATAACCTACAAAACGTTCTGAAAAACTTAAATAATTTAAATTACTTGAAAGAAAAGAAAAAATCGCAGACTGTACTGTAAAACAAATCTAATAATACAAATGTGAGATGGAAAAGAAAATCTCAGACAAATACATATTCTTGTTGTTCTCGTGTGCCAGCTAGGCTGGCAAATTGGAGTGCGCTGCTCTACTTTTCCAACTGAACCGTATTTGGTGTGGAGTCCGACTTCTTAAATACACACACATGTCATAGGGACCTGTTTGTAGAGTAGGCAACCATTCACCCACAAGGAAAGGACAAAGACAGGATAGAGAGAGAGAGAGAAAGAGAGTACATCCATGCCTGAACCGGGATTCGAACCCAGGACCTCCCTATCCGTAGTCAGACACGCTGACCACTAGACAAGTTGGCCGGCAAACAGATTCTTGAATTTTATATAGTAACCGCCAGCGTTCTGTCTTGTGAATCAACACATTATCGATTTGAATCTCAGGTCGGATATGAGCCAAGCTGTTAACCGAATGGTAAGCGCTCTTGCCTTCGGTTCAACTGTTCGTAAGTTCGAATCCCATCACGAGGTTGGATGTTTATAATAACTCCAAATCCACTTTAAAGTGAAGGTTTGGGTTTTTGATTAGCCATAGTATGTTGTAGATTTCTGTGTAAGAGATTTTTTTCCCCAAAGAAATTATTGTTTTGAGGGGCAACTAAAACAAATCAAACGGCGACTTCAGAATTCTGATATGTTATCTTGCTACATCCACAACTAATTTATATATTTTTTTAATTTTAGAATTAACTTTATTGGAAATATTATTACGTCATCTAAATATATCTGCACACGAAATACAAATTCAATTAACATATCGTTTCCGAAAGATACATCATTACATTTTCCTGTCAAAAACTTTTATCCAATATCTAATCCATTGAGAGACATGAATATTGATAATGTAATTACAATGTCCATAAACTTTAATCAATAGTCCACTATTACGACGAGCAAGTTTGCAAAAATGAAGCACTCATGTAAATCACGATTAGATGATGAGAAAATGGCGAGATATTTATTTCGGTTTTCTACTTCTAACAAAAGAGTCGTATGTGTGAACTGAAATTCGTAATTTAAAATCCAACCATAATTACCATCTCATATCTTCGATATATTTATTTCCCCCATGATTTGACTTGGCTTTTATGACCATAGATTCATATTTCAAGGCATGGCCATTGAATCGAATTAAAGCAACTTCCATTTTTAGTAGCAATTTTCACATCACAGACTTCGTAATTATGGACAGATATAGAATGATTGGATTTGCTGGTCCTGTACAGCCATTATTTTTCACACGAAGACCATGACCCATAGATTAAAGGGGACTCCAAACCAGTACAAACATCCACTCCTAAGGTGGAAGTTGCACTCAAGTATTGCAGAGCGTTGATGCAAATTGGCAGTAAAATGTTGATTCAGATATTAATTTGGCGAAATTACGCCTAAAGGAGCCAAAAAAAAAGATAAAAAAAAATATGTACATTTTTAAACGTTCACACATGGGTGTGCTTAATTCATTGCACCTTTATTCAAATCAATTGGTCTTGCCTTTTTCCTATTTCTCCCATATTCGAATTTTACTTTCCACGACTCTATTATCATTCAAAAACCGCTTTTTAAATAAAAAGATTAAACTATAAAACTAAATCAAATTTTTATGCCTCTTGTATATTTATCGGACTAATCAAAAAATGATAATTAGAGCATTTAAATCTTGGAATTTTTTTTCTTCTAACGGTGGGCACTGGAAGAATAACTTATCACTACAACAAACTACTAGAAACTGCTACGCATTGTATCAATACCATGTTGGCACCTGTGAACCAAGGCGATTAGCATTATCCACATCACTCCATTGTAAACCTGTTTAACGGGTGTGGGCCACGTTCATTCATCATTTCAGAAGAAAGGAGACACACACAGAGAAAGGAGCATCCATCCTCGAATTAGGATTCGAATCCAGTTCGAGCATGGACGTTCCTCTTTCCTAACAACTTAGGAGTTAGGAATGCTAACAACTCAGCCATCAATTAACTGATATCTTTGGTTTGTTATCTAGTTGAATTAGCAGACATCACTAAGTTGGCAGGCTTTATTAAAGAAACTACTGTAAGCTTTTTTGGCTTACACTTTTCAGAATTACAACTGACTACTTTTTTAAGAATAAATTACTTTTTGGAATGTAAAAACAGCATATTTCTTTTTTACCTTGAGAATAAAAAAAAGAAAATGTAATGATTAAATATAATAAGGTAAATGAATACTTTACCCGATTTCCATCAGTAAAATGAAAGTAAGTATTGTTTATAAGTATGATTCTTATTTTATGTGTGTTTCTTATACAGCATTCAAAGTGTTTTTTTTTTTCTTCTTTCTAATAGTACTTTATTTATGAAGAAAAAGAAGTTTAGTAAAAAAGAATCAGATCTTAATAATTTAATGCATTATTTATCTTCTTTACGATTTTTTTACCTGTCTCTACGATCTCTAAGAGTTCGTAAAAAAAGAGCGTCTACTATATATGACTTCCTTTCGTTCTTATACGAAACTTTTTAAGCGTTCTTATACGAAGAAATATTTCCTATTTTGAGTATAATTCAAGTTATTCTTTCAATTATTATGCTAAAATCTTTACTATTTACTGGTTTGATTTTTATATAACTTTAATCTTTAACTGTGATTTTTATTTAATACATATAATATAACAAAATTATCTCATTAATATAAATTATCTTTTTTTATAATCTCTTTAATTTGTAAGCAATTTACATGTTTTTTCAAATACAGCACAATCGAAAATGATTTATTCATTTTAGTAAGTATACCAACGATGATTTCTCCACCAAATTTTAAAGTACATCAACAAAAACCCCATGAATAATTTGAAATATTTCATCTTTAAAAAGAATAATTTCGAATTAATGTGAAAAATCAATATCAGAGTTTCTATTCTATATACAATAGTATCTTTAAAATCCGCAGCAATAAGTGGAACACATTAAAATGGCTTGCTACAGACTCCTCGACTGTAAAACAATCCACGATATAATGTTAAATGTTTACAATCTTATAGTTATAAAGATTTATTATTGCTAATAAAATAAAACCATCTGAAACAATTTTAATGTGTATATTACTTGTTGAACGAAGTCAACTCTAAGCATTATGCAAACACTAATTTCATGAAAGCAACCGATTATAAAATTAAAAAAAAGTTTGTCTGCTAACTTGAAACAAATTTGTACTCTGAAACAATTGTGCAAAAAGTATTGACATGATATATTCAGAGTGAGAATACAGTTGCGTAATTTTATGGATTTACCAATAACTCATGTAAAAGGGAAAAATAACTTTAAAAATAGTGATATTTGTTTTAGAACTAAATGAATTTGTGTGGATAAAAGTGTCTATCTTTAACGGATTTAATCCCAAAGGCGAAGAGCACATGGTTAGATAAACCCTCTTTTTTTTATTACTGTGAATACCATTCAGCAAAAATAAGATATTAGTCAAATCTTTGTAGAACAATGAAAGAAATATTCTGCAGATGAACAAATAAGAGGTTACATAGGAATTTAAGGAATTAGAAGTTTGAATTGGATGACAAAAATTTGAGCAGGCAATGTTATTAATTTTAAAAGAACATTTTCTTTTTCAGACTACATTTGATATGTGATGTTTGTATTTATCAGATTTCTCAAGGATCTAGCTTGATTCTATATTGCACACTTTATCACTATTTCAATTAAAAAAAATGGTAATGAATTCTTAGAATGGACTATGAATTCAGTTGTCTATTAAATAGAAAGTGGACAATCCTATAACTAAAGAAAACATTTAACTAACCTCATTGGTTAATAAATTTTGAGTTATGATTATCACAAATGTTCGCCAAGATCATAGTTAGACTTAAAATAAAAGGTAATTTCTTTTAAAGTATATATATATATACATACATATATATATATATATATATATGTATGTATATATATATATACTTTAAAAGAAATTACCTTTATATATATATATATATACATACATACATATATATATATATATATATACATACATACATACATACATACATATATATATATATATATATATATATATATATATATATATATATATATATATATATATACATACATATATATATATATATATATATATATATATATACATACATATATATATATATATATATATACATACATACATATATATATACATACATACATATACATATATATATATATATACATACATACATACATACATACATACATACATATATATATATATATATATATATATATATATATATATATATATATATATATATATATATATATATATATATATATATATATATATACATAACAATGAAAGTATTATAAAGCTTTAAATCATACTATTGTGTTAAAACCATTACTTTAATTCTCTACAATAAGATGTATAAAAGCTAAAAGTTATGCTCATCATAAGAACTATAGGTTTTTATTAGAGTAATCATAGGATCACATTTCAGAGAGTAAGACGACTGATTCTATTCCAACCACTGATGAAAAGGAGATGAGTGTTTACTTCTTGCATGCACTTATGTTGTGGTGGGTGCTTTGGAGTTTTCCATGTTCTTTCCATTGCAAAACATGAATGTAGGTCATTTTTAACAATAATCCTAATGAAAGATAATATACAAAGCATCTAACCACAAGGATCTTTGGTTATGATGCTCTCTCCTCTTCAATATTAGCCATAAGTACCTTAGACAATGGTGCTCATTTAATCTATTATATGGTTAATGCCACTATTAAAAGGAAAACATTATTTAAAAAAATCTAAATTTTTTAAAACTAATGTATAAGATCATTTATTATTTTTTTATACAAATATATATAATAAGTGGGGTTAAATTAAAATATAACTGTAAATAAAGATATATTTTATTAGTATAAAAACATTTTATTTAAAATGATTCTTGATAAATTTCTAACAAATATAAAATTTGTATAACATATTGATTACAAGTCTAATGATTTATCCATATAAATAAGGAATGATTGAGTTTAATAACAAAAAATCAATTTTGTCAAATATTCATTTTGCTTTCTTATATTCTTAGATCAGAAAGCCATTCTTTTGTCATGTGGCAAGTCTTTTTTGTGCAAAGGGGGCACCTTAAGAGAAGTTGAGGATTGCACACTTCACCTTTCTCTAAACGTGTTTTCACCAGGTCAGCAAGCGCCTGAAATAAAGTATGTGCACAAGCATTAGAAGTTATGATGTATAACACAATAATTTCTTGGCCAAGAAGCCTTATGTATCATTAAAACTAAGTGATATCTCAGCATAACAACGTGTAAATTTTTGTATTTGTTTCAAGTTTGAATCAAATTTAAGTAACTTTTCATTTTTAATTAATCATATTAATATACTTATCACATTGAATCTGATAAAATTTAATTACATCATATGTTTTTCGCTATAAGAAATACAAAACAATTATCAACATTCAAAGGTGTTAAAACTAAAATATGATAGAGTTAAATTTTGTCATGTCACAATTCATTAATTGAAAAAATAATATTTTTTATAAATCTAATATAAATTTACTAGCGGGGTAAACCTGCCAAATTTTGTGAATTGTATTATCAGTCGGAAAAGTATACAGAGCTTTCAGAGAGAAATTGTGATTCATAAAAAATTATAACAATGTAAATGAAACAATGTTACGTTCAGTTCAGTTAATAACAATTCAAATGACACTGAATTCTTCGAAATGCTTGTAGTTATGAAGTTATTAAATAGTATAAATGTTAATTGATGGAAAATATTAGTTGTTTGTAAGTTGATAAATCAATGATGATTTTGACCAATGACTGCGATCAAATATTTATGATCAATAATTACTGCTATACAAATATTAATGTTAAAAGGAAGTAGCATGCACACCCAATCTTATATCTTAGTCAACAATTCATTTTAAAAAATAAGTATCCATTAATCTTATAATTTTAATTAAATAACAATGATACCAAATCAAATATAAAGCAGGCAGATTAAAGAGAAAATATTGAATAGTTAAAAAATTCTAAAATTTTTCCTTTTCACATTATTAAAATGCTAAACAGGTTTAACAGTATCCTTTAATTTTTTTTGAAATTTAAAATAATAATACAAAATATATTTAGATTGTAAAAAATACAATTAAAACTCATTAAAAAACTAATTAAAAATTTTCTAATTAGAATTTTATTATAAAATGTAAATTAAATCAATTAAGTGAAAAATCACACATCTTGCTATAAGTGAAGTACATGATAATAATTTAATTACGTTCTTATAAGTTCTTAAAATGAATATATTAAGAAAACTAAACAAAAAAAAAATGAATAATGAAACATAGAAATCAATATAACAAAGGGTTCCAACATTTTACCACTCAATTAATTTCCTGTTGTTATTCTTGCAGAGTAAAACTTATTATTTTTTATTATACAGTATACTTTGCAGAAACATGTATGCCATATTTTTGAGAATACATATGAGCAAAAAATCGACATAAATCCACCTAGAAAATATTCAATATTCAAGAGAAATTAGTAAAACGATCTAATATTATCAATGCTCTCAAATCTTTAGAAATTTTTTTGTATTCTAATATAAGATTCTGTTTTTTAAGAGAAAATTCAATTTATCAAGTCTCTTGAAAGAATGACCTATTGATATTGAAACTAAAATGTATTGCACATTTAATACTATTAATTTCATCTATAAATGCTTGGAATTTTTTTCTTTCAAGTCTGATTTCTAATATTTAAGAATTAAACTTCATGATTTTAGATATTTTAGGAATGAAAATATTTTATTACCTTTGGGATTTGGCTACTCACGCTTAAAAAAAGACAGCATACATTTAAATAAATTTCCAATTTCACTTAATCTTTATAATGTGAAAAGCAATAAGAGCAAGTGAAATAAAGATCACATGGTATTAATCTACCAGTAAAATTAAAATATAAAAATTATGTTATGGATATTTAGAGTAAACTCCTAATCGATGTAATAACATAGAATAACAACTTTTAAAAGACACCCATTATGTTATTGTTGTTTGCAAAAGAACTGATGTTTTTGACTTTGATTACATTTCTATATTTGTTTTACATAGGTTTGCGAGGTCATGCTTGCTCAGGGAAATAAAATGTCTTTCACATTCTCAGAAGGTATCGATTTTTATAACAATATCATGACAAAAATCCATCCTGAACACAACTGACAGTTGGGGCAGATAAAAAAAGTCTTTTTCTTAAAATTCTTCAAGTGGAGTAATATTTTTTAGGGAAACAGGACAACTAATGGGGTCTTCTACTTGGTCTCTGCTACCTATTATGAAGACGCATACCTCAACTATATTAAGAGGCTATTAGATTCTATATACTTCAATATATCATGTGACATTAAATAAAATTAATAAGTGATATGCATAATATACTGTAATATTTTTATCTGAAAATTAAATGCAAAATACTCACTTGTATAAACAAAGGATGATCATTTGGTGCTGGAACTCTTCTAAAATTTTTAACACCAATCTAAATTAAAAGGAAAAATCACATAAAAGTGTTTGAAGAATATAAAATAAAAATGAAATGAAAAAATCCAATGTAAATTATTTTAAAATATCTTTTAGATTGGCAATTTTTGTTACCATTAAAAATAAGTATTTACTTGTTTTTAACAGTTACAAATAAGTATTTTTTTAAAATAAGCATATTAAAATAATGACCATTTAGTTTAATTAGTTTGTTTGTCACTGAAAGGCACAAGGTTTTTTGCACATGAGGGCTAATTAGATCAGGATTTACAGTTTACAGTAGATTTCGAATGACTACAAACATGCAAGTTTAAGGTGGGATTAAAAAACAACAGGTTATTTTTTTATGTAAGAATTTAAAAAATATTTATCTGTATAAAAATATGTTATGTGTTTATGTATTTAAAAATATTACATATTAAAATTTAAATTGAAAAAATCAACAAAGTTGAAAAATTTAAGCCTATGCTAATTTTTCAGCATGCACTACAATATGCATTATGCAAGTTAGCATAAATTTTTATTTTTGTAAGCTTCATCCAGTGAATAAGGCATACAAAGCAAGAAAAACTTAACTTAGTTCATCGTTAAGAAAAAACAACTAAGGATATTACAATAGAAATTTGTAAAGTATTAGTCTTTATGGTTATTTAGACGCTCATCTAATTAATTATGTTTTATGCTTCCTGATAGTTTTATTTTTTTTAATTATTCATAACATAATTATCATATTTATTAGACTTTTATGCAACATGCGTTAATAAATGTCAATAAAAAATCATTGATACATCAAAGAATTAATATTTTCCTCTCAGAAATAATTTTTTTACAAATATTTTCTCAATTATTTTTAAGCCAATTGAATAATATTCTATCTGCGTTACAACATTCTCAATGTAAGATAGCCCTAATGTTTTCACGACACAAAAATTAAACAATAGACAATACAGAAATTATAATTATGTATATTTTTAAATTTTCATAAAGTATATCAAGTGAACTGTTTTTGTAATATAAAAAAGGAAAAACAAAAAAATGGTATATCTTATTTATGTTTTCTTTTATATTTTTGTTTCAATAGTTTCAAAAAATTAAAATTCAATAAAAAATTTAATCCTTTCCATTAAGATTCCAAGATTAGCAAATATTTACTTTTGAAATTATAATTAATAATGAATCTAGTATGAGAAATGTCTTTCTTTCTTTTTTTTTAAACACTAGTAGAGCTTATTTTTTAAACATTACTATGAAAACCATTAGCAGAAATAAGATATATGAATAAAATAAACTCATATTTGTTATTGTTACATTAAATTACAATGCAATAGAAATTGTCCTGGATTACAATAAATTACATCATTAATACATTTCTTAAATTTAGCTTAGATATTTTGAAAGAAATATATATTTATCTAAAGTGAAATTGGGTGAAAAAAGCACATGATTTGAAAAACTAGAAATGGTTAAGAAACAAAGATATTCAAAAATAGCTGTTTTAACAGAAATTAATTTGTTCCAAAGAGCCATGGATAACTTAAATACTGAGTCATGTTGTTCATTACTATTCTTATGGACTAGTCTTTACTTGATTGAGTTCACAATTTCTCTACAGTATGTAAAAGTAATATATGACTTATTATAGATCCATATTTATATATACAGGTTAATAATTAAAATGCCAAACATATTATCCTTATAGAAAATTATCAATAAAAATATGAAATTTATCTTTATTTTAAAGAAAGGAAATTCTCATTTTATATGCTACTGATCTCTTTTAGTTCTGTGTAATTGAAATACTCCTTGCATTTGTATATCAACTTATTGTGAGTATTTTTGCAAATGAAATGAGTTTATCAAATGCGATAAGAATGTATGTATAATATTTTTTATAATACATTGTAATTATTAACTATGACTTTGTAGACAGTATCTATATGATGAGATGAAGTAAATGCAACTATATGATGGTAATTTTTATATTAAAAAGTCTACAAAAGTCATAATTAAAAAAGCAGTGAGAGAAAATAGAATTTATATTTTTTACCATATCAAAAAATTGAAGAATGGAGAACATGCATGTTACTGCGACAAATGACTGGGGTAATGATAGTCATATATTTGAATTTGTAATTCTTAACCAGAATGAGGGTATAGATTTTTACAAATTTTTATTTTGTAATTGAATTTCTGCTTTAAAAAAAATTCCTTTTTTACATAAATTAAGAATTATAAAATATGCATTTAACTATATGGAAAAATAAATTATTGATGCAAATTAATGATATTTGATAAGTTTTAATGATTATGAAACAATTTTCAAGAAACACAGTAAAATAGATAGTTTAATAAACAAATAAATCTAATTTGTTGACTTATAAAATTTTTTTTATTTTCCTTGTTTATATAAACTATTAAAAGCTGTTTGCATTTAAATATATTATATCTCACACATTATAATAAGAGCATAGTTATTTACTTTCAACTGAACACAGATTCATATTATTAAAACAAATTACTAAATTTTATACCACTATAAGATAACATGATATGGCAGAAACAATTAAAAAATCAAAGAAAAAAGAGCTACAAAAAATTTCACTTTTATTAACCATCATTTTTTTGCCCAAGGTAGGGTTTATCAAACTGCAATCTAAATAGTTTCTAATTTTCTTAATACAATTCATTTTCATGAATCACAACATGTTTTTAATTCTAATATAGTATTGCATAGAAAAATACAGTTAGAAATGTAAGAAAAAATCAATTGAATTTCCAGTTTATGATGTTGGATATTTATATTTTTAATTTATTTATTATATATTTGCAGAGTTTTCTATATTTCATTTTGCAATAAATATTGGTAAGCATATTGTTATATAATTCATATTGCATAATAATTTACTACCTACAAAGCACATTATTCCTGTTACTCATTTCATATATTTATTTTAAAGATCTAAGATAAAAGTTTGGTTTTTTTTATAGTCTCTTATATTTTTATATAGAAACTAAAATCGCTCTCTTAATAAGTAATTTATTATTAACAGTATAATATAAAATCCTAACAACAAAATATTTAATGCTTAACAAATTACAATAAAAATTAATTTTATTAGTTACCATCAAGTAATAATATAAGTTTCTTAAATTCTACACAAATTTATAACAAACCTTGTGAGCTAATTCTGCTCCATATTCTATGTCCAATTCATGTAATGTCTCAATATGTTCATTGACAAAAGATATTGGAACAAGAACAATGCTCTTTTTGCCTTTCTCCACATATCCCTTAATGGCATCATCAGTTTGAGGACTCAACCAAGCTGTTGGACCAACCTTCAAAAATATCAAAACTTATACATTTTATAAATAATATTTTTAAAAATATGTCAATTTTAATAACCTTATGTTCAACTGCTTTAATTTTACTTTTTAAAAAATAAAATTAAACCGAATGAAAGACAATATGTAATAAATTTTCATATAATATAATTTCTGGAAATATACAAAGAAAATGAAATAATGAAATATATATATATATATATATATATATATATATATATATATATATATATATATATATATATATATATATATATATAATTTCATTTTTATATTTGAAATTAAGTATATTCTTTCAAAATATACATACATATGTTAATAGTTAATTTTAAAAACCCTGGTTATACTACAAAAAAACTATAAATTAATTGGTATTGTAGCTATTAAATTACATTTTTTATCATAAAAGGTAATAGTGAGGAAATGTTTTATAACTTAGAAATTAAGGCATGTTATAAATATATACATTATGATATGTGTATTATAATCATAAGCAATTTATACTGTATAAATTGTATAAGTATGTCAAATAAGCGGTTTATGATTCGAACACAAAGAAATAATAAACTTATCAACAAATAAATTGCAAAAAAATACATAAATATAAAAATACTTTTTAATTTTTTTTCCTCATTTTTTTATGTAAGTTCACAGATCTCAGGTTTTGTTTAGGTTGGAAATTTAGTCCTTGAACTTAATAATCAATAAAATCTTCTCTTTAAGCATTTGAGTAAAAATGAGTTCAGTACTTCATAACTACTAGTTATGAAGTACTGAACTAAACGAGTTACTTCATAAAATAAGTTCAGGAAAACCATACTAATTAAAATTTACTCTCCTTAAACTAAAATTTATTATCATAATCATTAAGTAATGATGAGAATAAATTATAAGTATAATTGAAATGTTGAAAAATGGAAATAGCATAAATGTTTTCATATTAAAATAACATTTATTTTTCTTAAAATGCAAAACATCAAAATTTATTAGACCTACAACATTGTTTTAAAAATAATTATTTTTCCGGCCAGGAATTATGCAGTGAATCTACAAATAAGTTTATTGTCTGCACCTGAGAAACAGATTCTTATGCTGCAGAGAGACAAACTTAATTCATCAAAAATTTCTATCAATAACCAAATACTAAAACAAAGTTTCTTTTGCAGGTTTCTTTTTATAAAATGTACAATGGTTAAAATGAAAGTATTTATTTTAACTATATTAATTTCTAAGTTAATCAATAAATAATTTAATCATTTTTTCTTTTATTGATGCAACAACCCATTGTAGGTTAGGGTCTTCTGCAGACTTTTCTTTCATTCTTTTCTCCTCTTTGCCAAGGATCTCCAGTTGGTAACTCCTAAGACCTCAAATTCTTTATCAACATTATTTGCCCATTTTAAATTGTGCCTTCTAAACTCTGGTTCTAAACTCTAGTCTCATTAGTTTTAATATGCATATTTATGGATAAAAAAATCATTCTTTTAATAGAAAACATTTTTCTACATATTTTCTCAATATTATTATAAAAATTAAATTTCAATGACAAGAATAAATTTCTTACTTTTGACTGCCAAACTAATCGATAAGGATATTGCCAATTTAATTTTTCCATGACACCTAAAACAGTTGCAGCTACTTCTGCAGGATATGGATCCCCTCTATTGACAGCCTGTAAATTAAAAAAAAGAGAAACAATGTTTAAGACATCAAGATGGTCATACATAATTTAAGACATAAAATGCTTGAATTAAATTTTAAATTTTATTATTTACTTTGTAAACTTCAGTAAATATTCAACAAAATAATATAATTTCCCTTTATTTAAATGAATAGTTTATTTTATTGATAATAAAAAATATTTAGCCTCCAAAACTGTTAGGAATAAATTTTATATTAATATCATACATTAAATTAATCAATAGATTAAAATCAATAGGAAGACATATTCATCAAGGACAAAGGCAAATGTATCACAGAATACTACTACAGTATGTATTGTTTAATAAATCTTTAAGAATGTATCCTTTTCATATTTTTTGAAGTAATTTTAACAAAAAACTCTTATATATTAAAAATAAATATTGAGTTGAAAAATACAATTAATAAAGCAGCATTAAAAAGTTGTCAAAATTATATACAGTTTGATTTGAAAGATATGTGTAAAAAACATGAAAATAGTCGAGTAATTATTAGAAGTTATACAATTTTAAATGAAGAGGAATATTACAAATATTAATAATTTTACAATAACCATTATAAACAAGTTTTTTTTAAAATAGGAGCGCTTAATAACCTGTTCTTTAGCTTTTAACTTTTTTAATTTGAATGAGATGTAGATATTTAGAACACATATTACAAAAATTATGTAATAAAATGATACAAATCAAGAATAAACAATTTGTTATACAAGGTAAATGATAAATTTTTGAATTCAATACTTCGATCATAGTTTATGTGAAAATGTGAAAGACTATACTAGGAAGCTCCTTCAACAAAGAACTATTTACAACAACAATAATCTATATAGGTATTTGTCATAAATTTCTTATATAATTTTTTTTAAATTTATTGTAAACACATATAAAGACTACATTACAAAAGTAATTAAAGTATTTCTTTCTAATTTTGCCAGAGAAGACAGAGACAAAATTAAAACTAATATTTGTCATTTAAATTGTCAAAAAACTATTAATTTTTTAAAACATTATGGCGAGTTTACATTTTTTATTACATTTAATGTTTTTCCTAACATTTGGAATTGATTTTTTCATAACATATTTGAAACTGGCTGAAATACAGTAAGGATTGGTTAGTTTGTCAGACTACAGCTAGTTTTTGGAGATAAAAGCTAATTCAACAAGAACTATAGAAGAACAGAAATATAAAGTGGACACTGAACCATTCAATCATCTACAGAACATCCCAGGATGGAAATCGAACCAATGAATTGTAGAAATAAAGATATAATATGGAATGTCCTACAACATTATAAACTTAAACTTCACATACATGCCCATAAATATGTTAAAACAAATTTGATGCAGATTATATGCATAAAATTATATCATTCCTAAAAACAAAGATTATAAATTTGCTAATGTAAGAATTATGAATGCTTTTTTAAATTATAAAAAAAGAAAAATTTGTAAAAAAATTAAATACAACAGAAATCACACATCAACTAAATAACTTTGTAAACAATTTAGAGAATTGCCTTAAAAATTTTATTAGAATGTTTTAAAGCTATCATAAATAAATAATAAAAAACTTTGAAATTTTTAATTGATTATAATTAAAATAGTAAATATATTTCCTATTTTAAATGTACTTAATTAAAAATTTCTAAGTTAAGAACATATCTATGTTTAAAAACTTAATTTACTTAATCTAAAATAGTATAAGTCCAATTAAACTAATTTATAATCAATTATGCATTCTATCTAAGAAAGTTTATCAAAATAACAATTATTAGTTGAATTGCTAAGAATTTGAGTGTTACAATGAACTTTGAACAATAAATACATGCAATGATAAAATAGACTTAAATTTCAAGCAATAAAATTTAATATATATATATATATATATATATATATATATATCATTTATAATTTTCAAAATGGAAATTAAAGAGTTACTATATTAAGATCATTATTTTAATATTTATTTTAATATAATATACCTGCATAGGTAAAGCATGAGCTGTGAAGAGAATGATAACATCATTGCGTTCTTCTTTTGGAATCAATTTCAACTCTTTGCTTGTGAGATCAGCAAAACACTAAGAGTAAAGTCACAATAATCAAATTTATAAACCAGTAACTCAACAGAAAAATATATTAGTAACAGTAAATAGTTTTTTTACAATTTGATTTTATTTAAATTATTATAAATGCCTTGTTATGAATATCTTATAAATAAATAATTAGCACAATAATTATTTTTAATAATTATATAACAAAAAAGCAGTTCTGGAGACACATATCCTTTATTCACTCATGAAATTTATAAATACTTCTAAAAAATTCACAGTTTATAAATAACTAAATTTACAAGATTAAAATGTTTTTTTTTTAATGTAAATTATATATACATGATAAACAGTTCAAAATACTTTGACTGATATTGTACACATAGTCAAATAGGGAGAAAGGAAGAATAAAATAATTAATATTCACTATTATGACACAGGTGGGGAGACAATGAATATACATATTACAAGCATAACTATTGAGGATGACAAATGTTTCCTCTATTTTCAAATAAATTAGTATCTATTATTAAATTATTTATTGCAGAATTTTTTTCCGATCAAGTCTTTCTTGTGAATGAATCTCTACATAACGATGATAGCAGCTCATTTAAATAATTTATCAGGATATAAGAAATATTTAATTATGAGACAAATGAGTCTTAGAATGCATTTGACAGAGTTATAAAGAAGGACAAATAATAGCAGATTTAATAAAAAAATCTCATGGGAACAAATGCACAAAAATGATTTGGAGATTAATTAATTTATTTAAGACAGTAACCTAAAGTAACCTAGGTAAATAAGATTTTTAACCTTTTTCTTGTCACAACACTTTTAATGATTTCAAAATTAGTTTAGAATTTTGTTTCCATGGAACACTTCAAAATTTTGTAACAAAGTAGTTTCAATTTTATTACAAAGTAAAATTTAGCAATTCACTAATGTGCAGCAATTTTTTCATTAAAACTGCTCCTTATGGCATGGTCAATGAATCTTAAAAGAGTAAAGACAGATAATAGGAAAAGGCAACCCTGGAACATAAACATACTAGCATCTAAATTTCTGAAAGTTTACAATTTTTGTAGTTTCTATTATGAGTGCATAAAATACATAGTTAGAGTAAAATTTATGTTTACAGATACAAAATTTCTGCAACATTTTATCATTAAAATATAGATCACAGTAAACACAGTGGAAAAGTTTATGAACACTAATTTATTTTCGGTGTCCAAGTAACAAGAACCAGAACCAATTTTAACAAGAACCAGAACATTAACACTAAAGATTTTAAATTTAATGAAGAAATCATGATATTTAGCTATAAAAATGAAAAAGAAGGAAAACAAAAATAATTATTTTCTTTCTTTTCTTTTATTTTATTTAAGAAAACCATACTTTTTACAGATCATTAGAGGATTTTTTCATACAGCATTTAGGATTCACAGAAAAATGTTAATTTTCTTAGGCACTGTAAAAAACATCTTCATTGAAAATTTTTATTTCATAGCCTCAACCTTTTTAATTGTTTTTAGATCACAAATGTTTTAAAATTTTGCTTTAGTTAGGAAGTTGCCAAGTTAATTAGATTTAATACACAATATAAACACATTAAATTTTATAATTAATTACTGATTAAAGCTTAAATATTCACATTCTTTCAAACCTTATAATCAATTAATTTGTTCAAATGAAATTAATTGTTTAGAAAATCTCAGCTTTTTCCCGATTATTAAAATGCATAAAAATTAGAATTTTATATAAGTTTTCAAAATATCTATTATCAATAAAACAGTAATTTTAATTAAAGAATAGAACATTGTTGTGAACACTTTATGTATCTATCATTTTACACAAGTTAATTTTAAATTAAACTGCCCAATTACAATTTTGCATTTACTCAAATAGTTTTTATGAACATAAAATTTGAAAAATATAATTGAATTACTACATAACAATTTTTACCAAGTAAAATTTTCAATAAAATGAAATTCATGGTTAGGAATGGATTGTAAACAAATATAATCACTTGCACACTTTTAAGAAGAAATACTTTCTTTAAATAATCTTTAATATTCATTAACTTAAATCAATTGTTCAATAGCCATCACAGACATAATCAAGCTAATTCAGACACAGATGGAAATGGATTTTAAAAAAGAAAATAGTCACATCAAAATCATGATTTAAAAAAAAAGAAGAAAGAAACAGCCATATATATATAGATTTTCTTCTTTTTGAACTTTATTTATGCGTAGAAAGAACAGATGAGAAAACTGAAAAACAACTGAGGAACCTTTTATATATTTTCAGACTATTTCCAAAATATGGCAAATCAATAACATTTTATTACACTGCCTAAAACCTTATAATTCAACCAAAAACATACTACACAGTAAAACCATATGAGTTGTTAACTACACTAGAATCAATCAAACTGTGTCATTAAGTAAAGGCCATTAGAAAAAGTAAAATGACATCAAAAATATTTAACTAACAAGAGTTAACTTTATTTCCTGCTTGAAGAATAAGTTGAATGGAGAAAATTTGATGTCCATTGATTATAAAGCAAAATACACTAGAAAATGAGAAAAATTTTATCGGCAAATAAGTTGACTACACTATTAAATGCAGATTTTGCATATTATTAATAATTCATTCTAAGAACAATGCAACTTTGATTTAATGGGAAAATCACAAAATTCCTTATACCTTATTTTTTTCCACCTTAATAATTTTAATAAATAGTAATAGTTAATTCAACAATTCTGTTAGCATTAATATTTTTAAGAGCATAATCTACTTGAGGAAAGTACAATTATCATGTAGTAATAAAAACTTTTAGAAAAATTGAATAAAAGAATCTTAAAAACTGAAGGATTTATTTCAAAATTTGAGGACTTTTTAGAACAGTTAAAAAGGATTCTTAAAATTTCTAAATGAATTTTTATTGGGATGTATAACTTAGGTTATTTTCCACTGATCCTTACAACAGTCAGAAACCAAACTGTGAAATATATGTTTAGACCCTAATTTAATGATTAAAATTAAACTGAACATGTGAAGCCAAGGATATTTAAAAATAAGCATTTAATATATTACTCAGTATTACATATTCAATCTTATCTATTTTATAATTTATTATTAAGTTAATTTAATGTAGGGAGAATTCCTTATCATTAAACTACTTTTAGAAAAGACAAAATTCAGCTATTTTCCAGGTAAATATCAATAGGTATATTAATATTCATGATAATTCTCATAAAAATATATATGAGCATAATAATCATTCAACATAATTAGTTATTACAATATGAGTAAAAAAATTTAAAGAATACATGTTTCTTTAAACATAAATACTTAATTTAAGTTATGCAATTAAACTTCACAAAGATATAAATTAATTTTAAATATTGTTTATTAAATTAAAAATACATAAATATTTCTATAACAGTAGTAGTTATAAATATAAATCATGCATATAAAAATAAAAGAAACAAAAATTTCAACTACAATACTTTTATCGTAAAAATAAACTAAAATTTTACATGTTTTAATGATTTGAAGAAATAGAAGAAATATTTCGGCAACAAAAATAATAATAGTAATATAAAAAAATAAAATTAGACAATTAAGAAGAAATAAAACATTACATTCAAAAGTAACAAAACGTAGTTTAAACAAAAAATGTAATAGTTCAATGGAAAATTTAAAATAAAACTAAATAACAAATTAAAAATTTCAACATTAAGTAAATGAAATTAAACATAACATAAGAAGGCAGAGTTTCATACATCAAAAATTAAGTTTACATTTGTAATAAAATTAATTCAATTAAAAATATTCAGGAATGAAAGGAAAACAATAAGCTTCTCCAACAAAAACATATAATCACCTCAATCAATTTAGGGTGTGTAGGCCAACGATCTATGAAACTCCATTTCATAGGCATTTCTTTATTCAAATAATAACGATATAAAGCGTTAAAGCTACTACCTGATGTGCTGCAACTATATTGAGGATATTGAGAAAAGCCAATAGCATGTTCAACACCATCCCTGATACAAGAGAACATAAATTTTAATGATATATTTAATAATAAATATTACTATATAAAAATTTTACCACACAAAATATAGTAATTTAGAAATACATAAAACTGTTACAAAAGAAAGAGAAGCTTAAAATTTTCTGAATTAATAAATAGGATCAAGATATTACAATAAATTTCTACATTAAAAATATGTACTCATAAGAAAAAAAATTTATTATAATTAGTTTTGAAATTAATAAAATATTTAAAATTAATTAATATTAAATACAATGCAAAATCTTTTTAACAAATGATAAAAAAAAATCGAAGATTAGTTAAATACAGGTCAATAGTTTAAATACAGACAAATGTCTCACATACTGTAGTGATCAATTCATAATAATTTGTTTGTATACGAAACTACAAATTTTGATCATAAGCAGCTTTTACAATTTAAAAGTAATTTTTGTTTTTGAGATATGGGTGACATACCTTATTTTACTCCTGTACAAAAATAAAGTGGTAAATGAATTCATAAGACTACTGATTTTACAACATGAATAATGTATCAATTGTCCATGTAATATATTCTGAAAAAGTTATCTCAAAAACAACAATTCTAATAGCCAAAATTGTAAATGCAGAAAAAAAAATTCATATCTGGAAAAAAAAAAATTAGTAACATTAGCACTTTGTAGTTAGTAATATTTTTATTAATAAATATACTTCTCAATATTTTGGGAAAGTATTGCCCTTTGAAATATTTAAAACAATTGCTGTCAAGTAATAAACAAATAAATATAAGTTAACTTACTTTTCCATCTCAGCCACACTATCTTCAGTCAAAGGATCAGCATAGCGAAATCCAACATAATGCTTGTGTGGTGCTGTAGAGAAAAATCAACAATAATTTAAAATTATCTTATAAAAAAGAAAATAAATAATAAATATTATTTACTAATGCATAAAAATAAATCAGTTCATTTAATATTGCAGCATAATATTCTTTTAAAAATTCAACCAAAACTATCAGCCTCAGATATGGATGAAAGAAAATACGAAAATGTGCAAAATTACAAAATTTCATTATTCTTTTAATATTAATCAAGAATCTTAAGGGAAACAAGTATATCAATAAAAGTATGCTATAAAAATATGCTTTATTTAATCTTTCCTGCATATTTTATATTGTAACTGGCACTCTCAAAAATAATTAATTTAGCTAAAATGAAACAACATACAAATTATTGGTAGATATAAGATATTGATTTATTATGCTTCTCCTAGAAGACCTTTCTTTTTAATTTGTAATGATAAATAAAAATCATTTCTTCTTTATAATTTTGAAAATAAGTTAAAATCAGTTCAATTAAAGAATTTCAAGTTCATATTTTAAACTCATCATAATAATTAAAATAATTTAATTAATAAATAAGACATAATTCTTATTATTAACTTCTTTCAATATTGATACAGCTATTCTGATTATGAAAATATTTTGATTTTGGACAATTTTAAAAATAAAAGGTGAATTTCAGATACACTCCAAAATTAAAAAAGAAAATTGTTGATCTCATTTATGAAAAATAAAAAATTGATAATATTCTTATTTTAATTATTATTATTTTTTTTTACATCTTTTCACAAACAAACAAAAAAAAAACATTTCTTCTCTTTTCATTTTATATTTTATATACTAATAATTATAAAATAAAAAGCACATTATTGGCCATTTTAATCAAAACATTTTTCTAAATATTTTTCCTTCTTAAAGAAATATTTAGAAAACTTTATATTGAAAAGAAATAGTTGAATTAATCACTTCATCCACAATACATAATTTTACTAACATTTATCTTACTTAGATACAAGACAAGTCGATGAATAATTTTCAATATTTGTTGTACCTTTGTTTGTTTAATCCTTTATAAATTAATACAAGATACACTTATCATTTACTAATTTCGAAAATTTCTAATGAATCAGGAGAATCAAATTATTTAATTGTTCACTGTCACTGATTTTTCAAGTTAAAATATATTTTGCTAAAATAATAATTTATAGCTGATGCATTAAAAATTATATACTTTTTTTTAAAAATTTAATATAGAATATGGTTTACGGTATAAACAATATCTTTTAAAATATAAATACTATGAATGTGTTAAAAGAACATCTAAAATTATAAAACAGTTATTCTTTCAATTTAAGATTACACATACATTGTATCTAAAATATAAAATTAAATAGATTATCAATTTTTCAAATATTATATTTTAGGTGAAAACATTCAAAATTATTCATGAACATAGTAAAATTTAAAAATAAAAAAATTATATTATTCTGTGTAACTTAAAAGTGATATGTTTTAAATATACAAATTATTTTTAACAAACAATTTTTATACAAAACATATAATTAAATACTTGCTAATTTTTTATTTGATTTCTAATTGTTTTGTTAGAAAACAATAAAAACATGAGCTGTTATTACCAACAGCCATTATTGTTCGTAAAGGTGCCGATAGTTAAAAAAATTTTATTCTCAAGAAGATAAATTTTTTTGACATCTTTTGCTATAATCTTACAACGAACTCTAATTCTTATTTCTTTATGCATGATGTAAATTGTATAATAAAAAGAACACAAACAAAAACAAAACATTAAATTACTATAAATGCTTTTTTGGATGCTTACTTATGGTAGAAATAAATTTTTATATAGCCACTTATATAAATAATTATCCATAGAAGATTTACTTAGCTTACACCGATGTGACCATACATTTGATTTAATTGAAATTAATTCAGAACATTCAGACAGCTTTTATACAGATAAAGCAACAAAAATTCACAAACATGAAAGACCAAATGCACATATATATTACAAAATTTATTTAGTCATTGTAACAATATGAATATTATAACAATGGAATTCTTTTTAGGTTATTTTTGAGGGTGGGGGACATTAATTTTAATTTGTGCCCAGCACGTGTACTTTTAATATGTAAGGTTCAGAGGTATTGGAAGGCCAGAGAACAAATGGTAAATGGTATTTGTAATAAATAAATAAATGTAAGAGTTCTGAAAGAGCTTCCATTGCAAAGAAGCTATATCAACAAACAGAAGAAAAACCATGAATTAAATCAAAAACACATTAACTTTAATAATTCCTTAAAAAAATTTTCTTAGTAATTTCAAAATGAAAATATGAGTTTTCCATCTTTAGTTTGGGTTTTAAGCAGGGAAAGCTCTTTTCATAGATATTTGAAAGTACTTATTGATTTCTAAAGAGGGAATAATTTTAATTAAAACATAATACTGGTGAATAATCACATGATTAATTTTAATTTTGATTAATTAAGCTCGGATTGCAATTTTATTTCATTTAAATTAACACAAAAATCTTTTAATAATTCAAGAAATGTTATTCTACTAAAAATAAAAAGAGTAATAGAATACATTCTCATTTCTTCTATACATACAATGTTATTTATTTTAAAACTTTTTAAATCATTAAAATTTCTCACATGAACGACAGATTATTTATGTAAAACATTTGTTTAGGTATAATTATCATAAAAATTACTATTAAAAAATAAAGTTTTCCAAATTATTTAAAATATTCAAATTTAAATATTATATGTCACAATATTTTAATAACTTCACCTGTATTAGGACTAATTTTGTCCAACAATTTGCACATGTGATTCCCTTGAATATTAGTCCATTTTAAAATAGGAGAGCCCCCTCCAATTTCTTTATATTTTTGACTGACATTTGGAGCTCTTCTTTTAGCAATGAGAGGTCCCAACTTGCTGGAAAAAAGAGCCAGAACATGTTTACATAAATGGAATTTAACTGTTATAAAATGTAGCAATTTTAGTTATCCATTAATTTAATAAAATGAGGGATTTGACCAGTTATAATATAAGTTTAATACAGATTTTAAGAAATATCTAAACTGTAAAATTTATTTACATAAATTTATTTCTAATTATAATAAAATTATTATTATCAATATTTATTTAAAATTTATATATTAGCAATAGTTATATAGCAGATTTTAACTATGAAATTTAGAAGTTAAGCATAGAATATATAAATTCGTATATTTAATTACTATTTTGTTTTAACCAACTGAAATAACAAAAGTATTCCCCATGGGTAAATTCTAAATACCTATCTTGGCATTTTTAAGATATAATTTTTAATTTTTAAAATAAAATAAATCAGTTGAAATAAATAATAAAAAAAAAACAGTTTTCAAAGCTTTTATGTTGACATATAGTTAGTTTAACTTAATTTGTCACTCAATGGGTTTTTTTTTTCATATGAGGGCTAATTAGATCAGGATCAACAGCTTAAAATGGATTTCAAACCATCAGAAGCACCAATCCCAAAGTAGGAACTGAACCCATATGCTATTGAACTGAAAGTCAGAATACCAAACATTTGCCTGCCAAAATGGTATAAATTTTGACATATTGTATGACGATGATATATGTATGCATTATAATACTGGTTATGAAATAAGGATCACATGAATATTAGAGTTCCTTTATAGTATGGGATTCAGTTATAAAGGAATATAGACCAGTGTTATACACATTATTGAAAACAATTGTTGCATCTAAGTGGAAGACATTCAAAGAGTAATTAAGTATCTATTATGACTTTACATCTTATATAAACAGGAACCAGACATAATCATTTTTTCTCCAATGCAACAAAAAATTATACAAGTGAAGCAAATTTGCCTTTTTTAAAATTTAATTCAAAATGATCAGAGCAATCGATTTGTTGTAATTGTATATTGTATTTTCAAAAGTTCATCAAAGATAACATTTTTATTTTTAATACTAGTGATGCATTTTTAATTGCATTACGAGAATTCAGTTTTATGATTGTGAATAAGGAATAAATTTCATCAAATATCTGAGAGAATAAATAGAATGCAATTAACTCCATTTATGAGTTATTTATGACTCTTACATAGTATTATTTACTATAATTCTCTATATAATACTTTTTTTCTGGAAGAAGACTTCAACATATTTAAAGTCAAGAACTGGAGGTTGTTTTCTAGAAAAGGGGCAGAATGGCAGAGACTTCAGAAGAAAGCCAAGGGATGTCATGCCAATGCTGATATAATACTTTTTTGAAAATTGAATTTTTAAAAATAATAAATTTCCTAATTTCTTAGATAAAAATATTTCAATAAGCAAAATTTTTTTATTTTGATACTTTATGCGAAATATGTATACTATGGTTTTTCTGACAGCTTAATATATCTAAAAATGATTCGTTTATTAATTAATTTTATTAGGAACAATATATTTGAAATTTTATATTTGGTAAATTAGAGCAAAATATACCTTTGCATAGGTAATGGAATTATATCTTTATCTGTGAACAGTCTTGTCAAAAAACCTTCAACATCTTCCAACTTGCTAGGACCACCCATGTTCAACATAATGATCCCTGTCTTTACTTTCCTTAAAATAAACAATGTAGACAAAATATGAATGATAATACATAAAATTAATTTTAACTATGCATGGAATTTAAAAGTCATTAAAAATTATTTTTTTTATCACATAATATTATAAAAATCACAACTATTTTTAAACTGATATAATATGAATTTTATATAAATTAATAGATAATGTGATAAGATTGATGACACTAATTAAAAATGTAGAATTTATTTACTGTTACAAATAAATGTATGAATGTGGAATATAAAAATATACTGAGATTTCTGAGGCAGTTGATCAAAGTACTACTTTAAGTCAAAAAAATTACACAAGTTATTAATTTCTTAACATAATTTTTCATAAAAAATATACCTATTACTTAAATAGAAATAATATTTAACAAAAAACTAAATATATGATGTTATATCTTTACATTTTTCTCCTAAAATGATGTTTCCTATTTGTCTAAATATATAAAAGAGAAAGCTATTCATTATACATTTTTTTGTAAATAAATAAACCTTAATTTATTTACAAAAAATGTATAATGAATAATTTTCTCTTTCATATATTAATTAATTTATTTTTTACAAAATTATATAAATATTAATTTAATATTTATTATACTTAAAAAATTGTATTTATTAATATACAGTAACATTTTTTTTGTGAATTAAATCAACATACCTGGGTGAAGTACAATAATTTTTCATATTTGCTTTTTGATTAGTGTCAAAAAAACTCAAAATAGTCCTTCCAGAGTACTTCATAGCTAAAAAAAAAATAATGAATAAATAAATAAATAAAAATAATAATAAATGTTAAATTTTTGCTTTTATTACATATAAAACATGTTCATTTGAGGAAGGAAGATTATCAACTTAACTAATTTCAAAAGGAAATTAACTTTCACTCTAACACATTATATAATATTTAGTTGAAAAATTTAAATCTTACAATATTAATTTACTTGTTTAATTTAAAGGTTTAATGCATAATTTATAACAGTTACTTGAGGGAAAAATTGTGATCTTGTTGATGAGTATCTGAATGAACAGCATCTTAACAAGCAAGTTAATCAGAATTGATAAGCAAATTTTTCAAAAAATGTACCTAGTTTAATCATTTAATGCTTCTAGAAATTATAAGAGAATATGAAGCAATGATTTTAATGTGTGTCATATTTACTCAAATGAAATACTTGATAATTCACAGGCCCATAAACATAAAGGATAACTATGCATTTAAGCATATGTGTAATTTCAAAACAATGTTCTTATTTAACAGATGAAATATTCTCAAGGTTATGTATTGATAACATAAATAGGTTGTTTCTCACACACTAAATATTGTGTTTAATGATTTCTGTACTGAAAGCTACTTAATGTATAGGGTGATCAAAAAATAATTGTCACACATTCAACTGCTTAATTTTGTTCTTAGAACTTACTAAATCTTTTACAATTATCCATTTATATTTATGAATTGATATTACACTTTTGTAAACTGTATATTTTATTTCTGGGACTCGTTGAAATTTCTGAGGCAGTTGATCAAAGTACTACTTTAAGTCAAAAAAATTACACATATATTTTCTTTAATCTTTTATTATTTTCCTCATTATTATTTTTTAAACTTTTTCTAAAAATAATATCACATAATATTTTTATAATTATAGAGAGTAATCTTAAGGTAAATCATTGTCATGAACACATTCATTTTGATCATGAACACTGGAGTGAAAAGTTCTTGATTAGTATAAATGATTGTTCAAATTATGAATTATTAATCCAGATAAACAAACATCTTAAATAACATAATTTTATACTCACAGGAATCAGCAGCATTATGATAAATGCTCATTACACATGAGAGCAGAAAATTTTACAAGAAAATATTTCTAAAATCAATGGTAAAGGCATACAATGAGAAGTCCCATTGAATATCAAATTGCCTTTAAGATTGCATTAAAGAAATAGCCATGAAATAATGAGATTAGTGAAGATCAAATTAATCACATACATATATGTAATGCAGTTTGTGGATTAATATTCTTTCAGTAAAGGATGTTTAACTCCTAAACTGTAACTCTATTTTAATGATAATATAAGATGCTGTCCTGGAATTCTACTTAGTTTGCTTTTCAAATATACTTCAAATGTTTGTTAAACCATGCTATAAAATGCATACATTTATTTGCGTAAACTGATTTTACTATAGGACTGGTTCCTATATCATGAGTGTAGGAAGAGAGCTAAACTCTTTATATTAACATTAGGCTTTTCCAATTCCTTAGTTAATGAGTGAATATCAAAAATAGGCAATATGCAGAAAAGCTGTGAGAAAAATCCTAAAATTACATTCTATTTAAATGAAATGAACATGCAGTGATATTTTGAGGTCATCAAATACTGTTCCAATTCAAAATGCATATTTATGTAGACTAGTATCTAAATTCAATTTCAAGAGAGACATTGGTGAATTGCTTAGCCATGAGATGATTACTTGGAATAATTAATTCCTATTCATAATCTTATATCTGTGTATCAAACTTATTTTGTAAATAGTTTATAATTCAACAGTTTGCACTTAAAACTTAGCAAATTTAGAAGAAAAAAAAAGGAAAAAATACACATTGGTTAAGTTCTGTGAGATAAAACTTCATGTGTAGATAGGGCTGTTCATTAAATGTTTTTTATTTCTCCATTTCACACTGTCCTGGTGTCATTTGAGGTTTTGCATCTTCATAATACTATTAAATTTGACCAAATTATACCTGAGACTAACTTTGAAGTTTTGTAAACTTTTTTTCACTTTTGGTAAGGCAATAATAGGTTTCTGGAATCAAAACAAATGATTAATCCATTTTTGATTTTTTAATAGCATCTAATAGTACAGGTAGAGATCAATCTGGAAACTTAATTAGTAACCATTCACAATTTAGCAGCAAATACCTCTGTTATGAAAAATTTGACCAGCATAACTCCTTTATTTGATGAATAAGTTTTCATCCATATCAACAATCAATTAAGGAACAGATTTTTTTTTCCACTTACATTTTCGCACAAATTTCTTGCAATTAGTTGTTCTAATTTACATCTATTGATTGTTTTATCTCCAGTTTTTTTTCTTTTTACCATTTGATTCATGTAATTTCTTTACAACAAGCATAAATAAATCTGAAAGATGTTACGAACTTAATCTAGATGTTTCTAAATGTTAGTCTTTACAAATGCTCATTTTCATATAGTAGGTTAAAATATAGCCGAGCTATCTAATTTTATAAGAAAAATGAAGTTTTTTCATGATTTTGATTATATGTTGAAGTTGTTGTTAACATGTTTTTATCTACATACATAAAATTGATGCCTTCCTCTTTATTTCTCAGTAAGTTCCAGATTTTTAACATTTTTTAATAACAAATTTGAATAATAACAAAAATATAAACATCATGTTTTAAATTAATAGTGGACATTGCTCAGCATTTCCCTTTAGGTCTGCATGCAAGTTACTGCAAATCTGAATTATTTGGCAGGCTTTCGTTTCCATATGGGTAACTGAAAAATACCACAAAAATGTCTATAAAAGGACAATTTGCAAACCCTGAATGTGGCAAAATACAGATGAAATCTATCTTTCTGTAAAATATTTTTGAATATTGAGAAATTTAAAACTACATCAAAGTTTAGAGATATGGAACTAAAGGGAAATCTTTTAAAACAAAAGGACAATAGAAATACAACAAAAAGTTTATAATTAAAAAATTATCTAAGAGAAATTAAAAAATAAGACAAACCTTCGTTAGTCCATAGCATGTATCTAATAGATTGCTGAAAGCCTTTCAAAACACAAAATGACATTTTTATAAGGATTTCTGAAAAAAAAAATTAATAGACTACATGAAAATAATGCATTTTAAAATTTACTTTAATATTTATTAGGATAGATTTTTTTTTCATGCACAAAAGTTTTTTTCGAAGATAGATAATTTACCATGGAATATATTTTATAACAAATGCTAACAGAGTAATTGCAAAACTAATACACATATTATACAGTTAATACATAACTTTAAGTTCATAGTTTAAATAATACATCCTAGTTCATTTAATATAGAACAATATATTTCAGTTAAATGGTCCTAACATCATATATAATTTTAGATTATATATTTAATGGAACAATTATTTTTAAGATTATAGACCTTAGTTTAACACCCACATTTCTTCATTTATAGAATGGATTCCTACAATGCTTACCTAATAAGTAAACTTAATGAAACCAGGACAACAGAATATTAGTTTGATTCGTGTGTTGTTCAGTGTTCATTATTTGCTTACAAGGGTTAATAAACCAGACCTGAAGTTTAAACTGTTCTTCAAATCATAACCAATACCCATCCTTGAATTTAGATTTAAACCCATGGACTATTAAATGTAAAGTCAAAGTACTAACCACTTAATCTAATTAAATAAGCAATTAGATTAAATTGGCATTTAATCTAATTAAATACTGGGTAGCAAACAAAAAGAGGAATGAATAACTGACAAAAGAAAATTCATTAAACTATTAATGAAGAACTGTAAAAAATGCTCAGCTATATGTAGAGTCAATAATAAATTTGAAAATTAATGAATTAAGCCAAATATTTTCCATAAAAGTATTTTCATAAAATTTTTTCCAGTTATTTTAAAATAAAATTTTTTATTTATATTTTAAAAACACTTCCCAAAATATAAATCACATTGATTGGTTGGTTTATTACTCAACAGTCATTTCTTTGCACATGAGGGCTAATTAGATAGGGATATAAATCACATTAGAATTACAAATAAACATTCATTATATAATAAGACAGTAAAATTAACTAGGCATTTTCATTCCGCCAAATGTTTTATGTAAAGGGAAAATGTTTGGGAGAAAAAATTTGCCAAAACAGTATTTATAAAGTTTTCAGAATAGAAAAACAATTATTTTATTAGCTCATAATGAGAAATATTTACAGTTTAAGAATATTTTATCTTAATTTTCTGTATAATCATACACAGTATCAATGTCAAGAGGGTTGAGACTCTGAAGGAAAAAAAAAAATAACCATGTCTTTATAAAATATGATAGGAATAGTGTTCAATTTTCTTATTTATTAATAAATTTGCCACTGAAAAAAATGAAATGAATTTTTAAGGAAATAATAAATTTATTTTTATGAATATTTTTTGATAACTTGGTTTTATAGTTCGTCACTACTTTAAGTGAATGCTTTTCAAAGAAATGAGAGATCATAAAAAATTGACTTGATTTATTGTGACTTTGAAAAGAGTATGCAATCTATAAGCTTTGCAATCATTTCCAACAAATATCAGAGGCTTTAATTTTAAAAACAAGATCTTTATGTAAAAATACAAAACACAGGGTTTAGCACCATGGAATACTTCAAGTGGAATAATATCTTTTAAATCAGTTGGTAATCCGTCTGGTAAATAATTTGATGTCCACCAGTTTCTTGCCAGAATAATTTAGATATTTGTGTGTTGATCAAATGGTACTGAACTGTTTTGATCAACATTCAATTTTGCTTTTGGTTAATCCATTTTGTAAAATAGAACAAAATGCTTGCTCATGAATTCCATATTTCTCTAAGAAATTTTGATTTATTCATCAAGTACATTTATTTCTACTTAAAATTTTTGAGTACAAAGCAAATATAACTTTTTTTTTTTCCAAATCTTGTTTTTATGACTATTATCATCAATCCAAATAAGAAAAATACAAAAATTAGTATCATTTACATCTCCCAATTTCACACGTCAAAGAAAATGGAAGTCCTGCAGTGACTTTTATGCTTAAATATGTTTAATATATTTGACTTTGAAACCTGTATTAATCAATTACTACACCAATTGCAATGTCTGTTAAAACTATTAAATAAATATTTCCTTAAAATATAATTTTAATTTCTTCCTATAGGTATGGCAACAGTACTTATAGCAGATTTGTATAATTATTAATGATTTTCAACTGTTTGTGAAGAGTATTCATATTGCATGAATTAATAAATTAAATGTGTGTGACACTTGATTTTGTATTGCTTAAATAAATTATTGAAGTCTTGTTTTGAATTTTTTGTTACAATATTTTATAATGTCTCTTGAGTATAATGTTAATGTTGACTCACCAAAACTTAAGTAGAATTAGCACTTGACCCATAATTAGATAATTTTTTTATCATTATGAAAAATGTAATTATAATTAGAAAAAAATTTCTTAATTATAAAATTTTTTTGAAATTTATTTTACTTAAAAACTTATGGCGCTACTAATAAGTAACTACACATAATCTTATAGAATATAAAGTCTTCATAAACTGATTCACAAATAACAAATTTGTTTAAGGTTAATGAGAATTTAACATAATTAACATATGTACCTTAAATTACTCACATATTTAGTTTCATTAACAATTTAAAGCAATTAAAGCTTATATAAATTATTGGGATGAAAATATAATAGCTGAACACAAACATTATGGCAACCAAATAAAGAATAAATTAAATATTAATTTAAAATAAAATATGAAAGTCATCATATATTTATTGCATATTAAAATGACTGTATCTGCTTATATAATGTATAAATATTGTGTTTAATGATTAATAAATTATGTAAAAAAAATTTTAGAACATTAATTGCAACATTTTTATACAATCATCAAAGAACTACTGATATAAAAATTTAAAATATATTGCTTACTCCAATTTTTAATGGTTTTCAACTAAGTATAGCTTTTAAAATTTGCTAATAATTTTATTTTACTAAAAACTTCCTTATAATCAAGTTATAAATTTATTTTGCACAACATCCATCTACATATAATTTTAATATATTTTTCATTCTTTGATTCCTTTTTGTATTAGATCCAATCATTCTGTCATTTTATAATTTTGATTTATAATGGCCTGTATTTTTTCAAAACGATGACTTTTACATTAACACAAAGCAATCATAAGATATCATAATTATTTTTTCAAAAGGGTATTACATGTCTTGATTTTTAATTGAATCATGTCTTATAAATTGGAAGAATTCATTTTGAAGTAATATTATGACAAATAGCTCAACATATTCAAGGATACCACTGTAGAAAGGAATAATTATATAACAAAAATATGTGCTAATCATGAAACTAACACTAAATAAGGAGTAAAAATAAAACTACTGAAATTGACAGACAATATAATTCTAATAAATTTCTGCAAAAGTAATGGATTTTTGTCAGTGTTGTATAAGGAATGAATAAATATGGTAATTCGATAGAACATTTAATGAAAGCTTCTTTAGGCTCAAACGTATTTTAAAACAAGAGTTCTATGAATAAAATATGAGGGATATTGTTCAAAAAAAGGGCACAAATAACATATAATCCAGCATGCCAAATTCTGGATTTTTTGGCAACGAAGAAATGTTGCCGAGATGATGCATTGCGACTTCTCACAATGATGTAAATACTAGAGTTGCCATAATAGAATTTTTATAAGTCTTCATCTCTATGACATGATAAAAACCAGACTACCAGATAAACAAAAAATTCTGCTAAAAAAATCTCAAAATTCAGAAATTGGCATATTGGATTATACATCACTTATGCTCAAATAAGATAGCTTAAGTAAAACATTCTTTTAGCTATAAAATTAGATATTTTATTAAAATACTGTAAAAAACTTTAGATAACTTTGTTTTTACGTTTTGAAGAAAAAAACTATAAAATATATTGTTAAATAGAAAAATTTGAAATTAATACAGGAAAAACATCCGATATTAATTTCAAATTTCTCTAACATGTAATTAGATACTGTTAAAGTAATTAATCTAATTAACATTAACCTAATTTTACAGTATTTTTTTACTTTACATTCTGTATTAAAACATCTGATTTTTTTAAAAAATTTTCTATAGAAGTATTAAACTTTTTTATATGATAAAAAATATTTAAAATAATAAATCTATATAAATGGAGTAAAAATAGCAAAAAATTAATAAATATTTCTGGAAACAAATGTATAGAAAATCAGCTGTTAACAAGATTTTGCAAAAGTAATATGGGGTATAGTTACAGGAATCATTTAAGTTACAGGGGTAAAAATTTAAAATAAGATATTCGGAGTTTGAAATCCTAATTAAACAATTCTTATAACAGATAAAAAATGTTTTTTACAGTGAAGCTTACATTTATTTTTTTGCGAATTGTCCTTATAATGGAAAGGAATTTGGAAACAATTATAAAAAATGAAAATAGTAATGTGCTCCTTATTGGTTACAAAATGTATAATTCAAAATAAAATAAGAACCAGTATTTTCATCTTAACATCAGCTTTGAATTACTGACTTCATTGAAATCAATAAACATTAAACCTAAACGAAAACTGATTCTTTGACCGGACAAAACTACTTTACTTCGTGTTCATGTTCGCTATCGCTCGCACATTATGTAAGAGGAAATATCAAATTACTGACCTTACTTCATACTTATTTCAATATCCTAGTTTCTGTTTCATAAGAAGCTACAAAAATTATGTTGACAAAGCATGGCACATCAATTTAGAGAGACCAACACTGCTTGGCTTGATAATGTAAATTCGTGTTTTTCTTTCTTACTTGCTTCATAAATGATTGTCAAATAAATTAAAAAAATGGAAAAGCTTGAAAACAATAAGGAAATTGTTGAATTAAAACGTGAAATTAAACTACAAAATTGTACTTCTCGCAAAACTCGGCGTTCTTATGCTTGTAAAATATGTAACGAAATATTTGCTTCTAAAGAAGATCGCAAAATTCATCGTTTAACTCATAAAAAAGAAAAATCTTTGATATGTGACATGTGTAACAAAGGGTTTTCGACCCGTGGATGTCTTCAAAAGCATTACCTTACTCACATTAGACCTCATGTTTGCAAAATATGCAATAAAGACTTTGCACAAAAATGGGCTCTAAATCTGCATTATCACATTCATACAAATGAAAAGCCTCATGAATGCAAAATATGTGCAAAGAAGTTTCTTCACAAATGTGCTTTGAAGAGACATTTATTAACTCATACTAATGAAAAACCTCATGTATGTAAAATATGTGGTAACAGATATAGTCGGTATGATGATCTTAAACAGCATTTATTCATGCATACTGATGAATCTCCTCTTGAATGTCAAATATGCAACAAAAGAATTTCTCGTTTGACTTCCCTGAAGGAACATTATCGTATTCATACAGGAGAAAAACCTCATATTTGTGAAATATGTAATAAAAATTTCAGTCATTATGGTGTTTTGAAACGACATTATCTTACACACAGCAATGAGAAACCTCATGTATGTAAAATATGTCATAAGAGTTACACTCGTCCTAGTAATTTAAAGCGCCATCTTCTTACTCATTCTGATGATCAATCTTGTGTGGATGAAGTAAATGATAAGCAGTTGTCTTCTGATGACTTGAAAGAAATTCATTCTTCAATTTCTCTGAATGAGCAGCAATTACATGTTTGCAAAATATGCAATAAAACATTTTTTCTTCTTAGGAACTTGGAGAAACATCATCTCAGTCATACTATAAAGTTTTCATGCAAAGTCTGCAACAAGACATTTTCTGACAAGAGTTACCTAGAAAAACATTCTTTGAAACATTCAGAAGCTACTTATAATTGTGAGATATGCAACAAAAAGTTTCACACTGCGAAAAGTTTAAAACGTCATTGCCTTATTCACACCGGTGATAAATTAAAAATTCATCGTATAAAATGATTTCAATTAACCATTTTTGGTACTCCTTTATTTTCCTCACCCCTGAGATGAATCAAATAAGGTAAAACAAATAGCCAAATTACAAACAATTATCATTTATTTCGAGTTCTGTTTCATAAATTTTGTAATATATTTTAATCGAAAAACATGTATTATTTCATAATAACTTTTCATAAATAAGTATGAAATAAAGTTATATATAAGTATGTGGAAAAGCTATGAAAGAAGTTGTAAGCAAAAAAAAAAATAAATAAATAAATAAATAATTAATTAAAAATTATTTAATGTTTAAATCATCATTTAATGTCACAGAACCTTATTTCATGAAATTTATGTGATGAAAATTTTATTAGAAAAATAAGTCTTTTAATATTTTATTAGAAACACAATTGCAAAGATATAGAAGGCATAAATTATTTATGAACTATACTGATTTGGCAGTTATCTTGTCCATTTTGATAGCACAGGGGCTGTGGAAAATCAAGTAGTACTTCATTTTCTAATAAAATTTTGTTAAGTTATTAAATGGAAAAAAATTATTATTAAATTACTGATATGAGATTTACTTGAAATTGCCATTCAGTTTATTGGTATGAATAGAGATAAATGGAATGTTTGATGTTATTTTAAATAGAATTATAAGCAAAAATTTAAAATATTATCATTAGTTGCTATAATTATGTTCTATTAGGAATAAAAGCATATTTTGTATGTTTATATATATATATATATATATATATATATATATATATATATATATATATATATATATATATATATATATATATATATATATATATATGTGTGTGTGTGTGTGTGTGTTTGTGTGTATATATATATATATTTATTTATTTTTAACTTTTATTATATTATAACTGATTCAAGTGTCATTGTCTTATTTATAATGAAGAGAATTTTGAGGTTAATTTGATTTTTATAACAACTTTTCTGATATGAAATGCAAAATTATTTTATGAAAATTAATATTTTATAAGTATTTATTATTTTCTCTATATTTTGCACCATTTTTGACCACAGTGGTATATTTGTAACATGGATCGCTTGTAATAAAAATGTTCATTTAGTTATGTGCTTTGCATATTTTTCAAATTTTATACTTTTAAAAATAATATTTTTATATTCTTTTATTATCTAATTTCAATTATTTTATTTGATAGTTTAATAATATATCAGAAAATGCAATTATAAAAATTATTTCCTCAAAAATAGTAACAAATACTGATAAGCTTAAAATGGAAGAAAAATATTTTTCTACTAAGGAGAAAAAGTTTAGTTCAGAATATATAATTAAGAACCAATACATAAAATATTTTGTGCAATAAGAAAGTTTAAAATGAAAAAATTATTTGTAAATATACATAGTCATGGAGATCACATATTGATTTTAAATATAAAGTTAGAGTATAATTTAATTGCTCTACACTAATGGAGAAAAAATTATTGATGGAAATCATCAGCATTATTATAACAAAATGATAAAATTTTGGGGCAGATGCTATACTATCTGATTCCAATGCCATAATACATTATTCAATGATAAATTTATGTAATGTGTGTGTGCCATTGTGCTTCATTAAAAACAATATACATATTTATAAAGAGAAAAATTGTCATATCTCAATAATATACTATACATCCACATAATAAAAGAATAAGAATAAAATACTAAGATATTAAGATTATATTTGCTTTTTTTTTTTTTTGCATAGTATTTAATATGATTAAAGAATTATGAGTTTAATACAAAATATTTTTACACATTTAATTGTAACAGTTTTGTTAAATCACCAAGAAATTATTTAGCAAATGAAAATTTTAAAAGAAATATATTACTTGATCTAATTTTACATTAAGGATATATTTCAACTCAGTGTATGTATTTAGTTTTTTATTTTGGCATAAAATCTGCATTTTAATCAAATCATACATATTATGAAATAATAAATTTGCTTCAATAGCTTCTGTTTGAACACACTTTTGTATAAGAACATAAAATAAATTCTTATACTCTAATATGTTTTAACCATTAGTTCGAGATTATGCATTAAGTTGGTCCTTTGCTTAAGACTGTCAAGGGATTAAAATTATTTACCAGATAGTTTGCTATTATTATTTCTCTTTCTACCTATCATAAAACTTTTGTAATTCATAAAAGTTATATATTGTAATTTTGCCATCACTTTTTTCTACTTTATTTATTTTTTAAATCCAATTTTATAGTCCTTCTGAAAATTTCTTTTTAATTATTATAGTCTACATTTATATACAAATATCTTCTGTATTTATTCCTGAAATTTCTGAGAGGAAACAAAAACCTGCTTAAGTTAAGAGTACTTGAAGCAGTATAAATAAATCAAATGTCAATCAATATTTTTATTGTGTTTTTCAAAATGAAATAAAAATTATAATAAGTGTTTTAGTTTTAGTAAAAAATTAGCAACATCAGTCTTACTTTGATTTTATTTCTTAAAATAAGAAGACTAAAGAAAGTTTACCAAAAACAATCTATTAATAAATTTTAAATTCACACATCGTTTTTAAATATTTTTTTATTACAGCTAGTTATATTTATTATTATTTAAAGCAAATAATTTCAATTCTAAAAATGTGCTACAGAAAAAATTTCATCATTTTGGTTTCATTTCTAGATTCTTTTCTCTTGTAGGTTAATTAAACACAGATATATTATTTAAAATGGATACCAGGCCACTACAAATATCTCTAATATTTTAATATAATTCATAAACTGTGGAATTGATTGCCAAAGTAACAATTTTAGTTTCTATGAAAAGTTAACTTTAAAAAAGTGCCATAGGATAATTATTAACCCCTTGACTGACGAATTAAATGGAATTTGATGCGACAAAAAAAAACTATTTAATTTCGCTTAATTGAACTACACCATCAATTTACACCATCATCCCCACTTTCATATAATGCATCCGGCTTATACATGTTACGGGGATTATTTATAATCTTTACTAAACTCAAATATTGGCTAGTATAACATTCACCGTGCGAGACTTCTGCTAAACTGAACTCTTACTTTCAGTGTGCTTTTTTAAATGAGAATCGTCGAACGAGTGAAGCAACTATGAAATCTAATTGTAACTTGCACGGCGTCCGCCGAAAGAAGCGCTTGACGAGTCTGACTCGTCAAAGTCTGTGATGGCCCAGGAAATCAATGACGAGTCAGACTCGTCAAAGTCAGTCAAGGGGTTAAAGTTCTTAAAAATATTAGGCTTCTCATGATTCTACAGATGTTTAAATTTTTTATCCTCTCTTAAATTTCTGAAGACTTAATGTCTTAGTGATAGCACTTCGCACTGCTAAAGCATAAATACGAGCTTCGATCCTTAGTCTGAGCAAGGTCAACTCATCCTTTCAGTGGCTCGATAAAACTGAGTATCAAACATACTTGGGTACTAAACATTGGGTTTTTCGCATTAGGCTGACTACTTTACCGTAACATATGCTTCGCACCCATTTGCCCTCATTTAGGAATTCAGATATGGGCGTAATCTCATAACTTTGGCTCACATATTATTTTACCATAAAAGTTAACCAAAAACCTGCCTTGACACGTTTTTTTTTTTTTTTTTTTTTTGTTATCAAATTTCTACATATGAATTAGTCAACTCATCACTGATGAGAACTAAAAAGTTTTTTATTATAAATTTGTTTTGTAATACATTTTGTTTTAAACAAGTTAAATTTAAAAGTTATAAAATTAAATGTCATAATACCTAAATCATAAGTAATTAACCAATATCAAATAATTGTAAAAAGAGATTGATATTTATAAAAGCAATTAGTAGGTTTGGAATAAAAAAAATTTGTTGATAAAAATTATGGAAATTGAAATTTTTATTTTACAGAGTTCGCACGTAAGAAATTGTGTAACTTAATATTGATGATTCCGTAAAATTAATTGACGTAATATAGCTTCGACCCTATTTTGCTATTAGCAGACAATAATTTATCACTTAAGATATAAGAAACTAGCAAATTCCAACTTTCCTTTTTCTCAAAATTCTAGTTTACTTTTGGGACAATACGAAAAAATTATAATAAAATTAAAAGACCCATAAAACTAGCACCATTAATGAAAAGTTTGAAGAGGGAAAGCAACAAAAGTAATTAAAATACAATAAAGAAAAGGTTACAAATGTATACTGTAGTAATACAAGAAGGAAAAAGCTAAAAAAAAATTAGAAAGTTGCATGCTTTAGTTATACAATTATGATTTTTAAATGGTTTGTGAGTTCTTAAAGTTCGAGCGGTAAAATTGCAGTTTCTTTTGAGTGATTATTTAATGGTCGTAAAATATATTGCATACATATAAAAAGTTTTATTTATTTTTTTTATTACCCTTATCCTCATTTATCGAAATTAGAAGAAGCGTAGAGTTCTTAATAAATTATTTTGTTGGGCTTCAAATACTGTTCCTGTGATACCATTTTAGCCAAGGATGTAAAGTATTTTAAAATGCTTCGCGTAATTGTCTTCAACTTGGCCGAAAACAATTATTAATGTCGAGAACACTTCATAGATGGCGGGTCGTATTCATATGCTGCAGGGAAGAAAATCCGGAAATCTCCAAATCAGCCATTCAGGAAACGTGTAGAGACGTAACATCCCTTTCAACAGTGGGGGGAATCGTACCTGGGACCTTCTGTCTAAAGAACGCTGTCCTGCCACTCTGAACTCTAATATTCTTTATATGTTTGTTTGAACACCAATTTAAGTATTGCCTCCACCTGTGCAAGCAAAGCATGGTTCATCCTAATAGTCGGGCCCTACAACCATGTATGGCATGTGTGTACTGAGGAAGTCAAACTCCACATTAAAATATGGTTCAATTGGAAAAGTGGTTCAGCACACACCATAATGACAGCCTAGCTGGCGCAAGACAGCAGCATTTAATGTGTGGTATTTCTTATGCAAAATTTTTCTTTAGGATTTAAAGAAGCTATGTACCAAGTTCGAAGTCTTGAGTTATTAAAAATTGAAATAAGGGTTTTTCATCTGTAAAAATTATCAAAAACGAGATTCGTTAAACTAACCTGTAAGGTATTTTAACGCAAAATTGATATTGAAAGTGAACAAAGGCACCGAATTGCTCTTAGAAAATTGTTTACATTGAATATCAATATTTAAATTACGGAGAAATTCCCTACTCTATTTTGAATATCCCTTTACTTTGTTTGGAAATGATGTGCCCTAACTCGAAAAATAATCTGGTTGCTATAAATGCTTTGTGCAAAACTTTTTTTTTTAGGATTTTAAGATTGATTCTTTGGGAACTATTGTGTACTATGTTTCGGGTCATTCAATTTATTAGGCTAGGGTAAAAGATACAGGTCTTTCTTTTTTAATAATGCAAAAAATAGTTATAAGAAAAGTAAAGTTCTTTTGTTGAGAAAAACTAATTTCTATTTAAGTTCAGCCTCTAACGGCTAATATCAGTTCTAAAATCTAATCCAGTAAAATTACTATGTATTATTTTTTGTAGAATTGCGTAACTTTTTGTATCGAAAAAAATTTTTTAAAATTTAGAAAATTTAAGCTTCATTTCAGAGAAATTTAATTCACAAAAAAAAAGCTTTTTTTATTTGTTTTCATTAGAAACAATACTTAATACATAAGGTTTATTTAATTACACACGCAAAATCAAATATGTACTAAATGTTTAATGATATTTATTTATTGATAGCGACAAGTTATTAGAATTTTTTTTTTTTCCCAATTCATCGTTAACTGCTTTAAAATGTTTCTGGATAATTTTATTATCAGGCAATTTTGATTGAGAAAAGGCTGAAATTAATTATACCTATGATTTTTATTTATTCAATATTCAAAGAGATTCATTAGAATTAGATTTGAAATTAGTCACACACACACACACACATATATATATATAAATGAAATACTTCAATATTTTCAGGAAACAATAATAAAATAAGATCTTTACAGGTATGTGATTAATTCCAATAGATAAATTAAATAACTAAAGTAAAATTACAAGAAAAATAATAAATATTATTTAATTAAGTAAACTAATAGAAAAACAAAAATATCTTTTAAAAATATAGTTATTGGAATGTTTTCGAATAAAGAGTTATTGGAATGATTTAAAACAGATTCCAGCTATATATTTCTTCTAGTTTTGATTTGAAGTAAAAACCACTTGTTTAAATCTAAAATGCTTGATAAACTTTAAATCCTTTAATTTTAAAAATAAATAGAATTTAGAAAAAAAAGGGACTAGATTTTGTTTTCTTTGATATAAAATTTCTTCCTGCTTGGAATTTTTATTTCTTCCTGCATGGAATTTTTAAGTTTTTTTTCACTATTTTCAATATATATATATATATATATATATATATATATATATATATATATATATTTTCAATATATATATATATATATAGGCTTGGCGCAAATTTGGAAGAATTCATAGGAGAACTGACGCCGGCAAAACTCCGGAGAACCAGTGACGTCAGAAAACGTCACAAAATGGGCGCTCCGAGCCGAGAGAACTTATAAGTTTTCCAGTAAGTTATAAATATCTGGCAGGGCACCGCGAATTTCATTTGTGTTTTTACCTTGTTTTTGTGCGTACCCCGTGTAAATGGCTTCAAATAAATTTATTAAATTTTCATTCGATGAAGCGGCAGTTTTAATAGATCAATACACAATAAAAGTAAATAAATTTAATATATTTTAAAAAATCTATAATCTTTTTCTAAATTAATTAATTTTAATTTATTAATTAATTTGCAAATCATGTAGATCAAAGATGTCTATGGGACACAAAAAATAGCAGTTATTTCGATAAGCATAAAAAAGCACCATCATGATCGATATTCAGTATTTGTTTTATGAAACATTTGGAAAATCTGTAACAGGTAATTATATTGATATTTAAAAACTGAATTTTTGTGCAAATGAAATAAATTGAAATCGCGCTTATTTTCTTATAGTTAATATGCCTTTATATTGATTTAGATATAATGCTAATCAAAATTAATTCCAAAATTGAATATATTTTATCTAATGTAATTAAAATCATTTATTTAAATTAAATATAACTTGATATTTATGTAATCAAGAAACGTTTATATTTTTTATTACAAATTTATAATTTTGGTGTTGTTTAGGTGTTATGAATTTTTTATAATAAGTTTTAATTCTATTTTATTGAAGAAAAATTATTGTAATATTCTATTAAAAAATTATATTATTAAATAATATATCTTTCATATATATAATAAAATATAAATGCCAATATTTCCTGGAAATTTTTACTTTGATTCATGGAATTTGAATCTTAGAAATCTGAATGAAGCCTGTTTAATTGCTTATAATTGATAAATCATTCTCCTCTGTAAACTATGAATATTTTAAATTTAATTTATGAAATATACTGTAATGAATTGGTAAAGAGGAATAGTATAGTTATTTAATTATTTGTGTATGCAAAATAAATTTTAAATAATTAAACATTCTGAAATGCATTACAATTTTCAGTTATTCCCAGAAATAAATTATACTACTACTTGTGGAATTATACTGATGTATTATTTAAAATACATTATATTCAAAGTAATGTTATAATTCATTGAGTTTGACCAAATTTGATACATGAATTTTTAATGAAACACAAGCTAATTTAGTTAGATAATTAGCTAAATTTGATTGGCTAAATTAAAAATTATTGAATAATTATCAAAACAGAGAAAATTACATGCAATTACGTATTCTAAAATTTTATGCAAATAAATTAAGAAATATATACATAAATAAGCAGTTATAATTTCGCAAAACTCATACTCTGCTTCAAAAATTTTTTTCTTTAATCTTTCAATACAAATGTAATTACAGAAAAATGTCAGATAGAAAAATAACGTCACATAGTCACGTGACTTGACGTCATTACTCCGTCTTCGTGAGTTCACGAGGAATTCTCCCAGCATGGAATTCTCGGAGTTTCACCAGAGAATTCTCTGTAGTTTGCGCCGGGCCTAAGACAAAACAATATTTTGATAACACTAAGTCATTCGGGGTCGCTATAGTTTGGTACGAGAGACCAGGAAAGTAGCACATTTGATGACTGATATGTTAGAAGATGGTTGTGTTGACAGCAAGAAGATCGATGTAAGTTAGATATATTTCACATGGGAGTAGATTTCATTAGACTTCATCTCCTGAATTGTTGACTTGGAAAAGAGAATCCCAGATCGTGATTCAAAATTACTCAATGGTTGACTGTTTTGATTCGACTTCGGTTGATAGGAATCGACAGGTGGATCCTAGCGGGCACGACAATAACCTGCAATTATTTAAATTGTCTGAAATTTTCAGTTGGCACTTCGAAAGGATGTATTACAAAAAATAATATAGTTATAATCTGGGAGTTTATAGAAATGCTTGTGCTAGTATATTGTAATTACGAATAAGTTATTTTAAGAAAACAGCAAAAAAATTTACGTACAATAAACTTTAATGAAATGTTTCAACAAAAATGAGAACAAGATCCAAGATTTTGTGATGTTTTGAGGACTGATATTTTAGTTATAAAAATATGGATCTGTACTCACATCTATGACATAAGATAACCTTACAATAAATGCAAAAAAACTGTAACATAATATAAAATACATTGGTGCAGAGGTATTACAAATTTCTCTTGAATGGAAAATGATAGATTTTAGATTCGACTTAATCGAAGAGCGAACATTCAAGAGATCTCTATGCACATTAAAAATTCTAAATGTTCTATGTCGCTCAGTTTGTTTGACGTAGAGAGGAAGGTGCAGATTGTGTGTTGACATCGTTATTTGTCAGTGGTCCAAAATTTGACTGAATTGTTTATTTCAAAACAGTTTTTCGTTCGGCAGAAATAGGCAGCTTGAAGCTTATTACAAAGATTAAGACAATTTTTTAAAAATAAATATGATCGTTTAATTCTGGCTACATGTCGATTTGTTATAAATTATTAAACAGAAGAACAGCTATTAATTTGATTAGAAAATTATCGATTTATTTTTTTAAATGGTGTGCCAGTAGATTTGCTTAAGAGATTAATCGTTTCATTTTTTTATCCTCTAATGAGATACTTTCCAGCAACCAATGCTTTCGTAATAATTACTTTTTAGAAGATTTTACCCTCAATAAATCCTTTTTTAATTGAGAACAGCACTTGGTTTCTTGTATATCCCACTGACAATGATGATGTCATAAAAGTATAGATACTAATGTTTTAAATTTTTTTTATTACAAAATTGGCATAACTTTGACACAGAGTTGTGGATGGCCAAATAGCTGAAAACTGTTGAAAGGCATTTGAACTTCCGCTGCGAAATGTTTTCCCAGGTAATGGCATATTTACAATTCACATGGAAAGAAATTTGGAAAGTTCTTAAGCACTCATTCAGCAGAAAATGTATGCATAAACGAAAATAAAGCATCTACCATGACCAACCTAACAGGCCAGTAGCGTTTAGGACTGAACACGGAATTTTTCTCGCTCCGAAAAGTATGGTGCAATCACTGAGCCATGATAAAACCAAAATAACCAAAACCTAATTTTCTTATGATAATTATAATAGAATATATTATAAATTTATAAAGCACAAAGTGGAAGTTAGAATTAAAAATTTACTATCAATGCTTGCACTTATTTTGACATCAGAACAGGGCAATTTTTTTTATAAATTTTGAGAAACGTTTTTTGAAATGATGGGAGTAACTGCAATCCGTTTATTAAATAGCAAATTTTTGATCATCCATAGTTTTGGAGGATTTTCTTCATAAAATCTTTTAAAAATGTAAAAAATGCACAAACTCTTTTAAAAAAAAATAGATGATTTATTTGTAATAGTAGCTCAAATGCTTTCGAGAACATTTCTCATCAACTATTGTAATTGGGTCATCTTACCTTTTTAGAGTTGTTACAATTAAAAATTGTTTTTCAAAAATACAAATAAAATCATCCCACAAATGCTAATTTTCGTGCACTTACATAATAATTAAAATGAAGCTTCATTTTATTGGAAAAATTTTTTACGTGGAAATATTGGTATTATTACGTATTAATTTCAGAAATACTTCTTTTGATTAAAATCTTCTCAAAGTTAGTATCATAAATTCAGTTAATATCTTATATAAAAACAGTTCTTTAAATTGAGTGTCAAAATCATTCTACAGTGAAAAAAATGATTATTTTTTTAAAAATTTAACAGTTTTAGTGCATGAAAAATCAAACTATAAAACTTGTCCAATCAATAAAATTAATGGAAGACGATAAACTTCAAAAACAAAAATAAAAATCTATTTTTAAAAGTTAAAGTAAAAATGATAGTTTTTTTTAGAACACTCTGTATGTAACGTAGGAATGAAAGTTAAGAGTATAAGATTTTTAATTTTTGTGTGTAAAAATTAATAACAATTTTAAATAATTTTTTTTTAATTTCAGAAGTTTATTTTACAGCATCCATGATGAATAACATTTTTTATATAATCTACGAAAATTAATTCGATTACAATTCTACCGATTCATTGTATCATGATTAAAATTTTTTACAATATTGAATTAAAATTCCTATTTATCGTATAATTCTGCTCATCCAATTTTATATGACAAAAATTATCTAATTTTATCAAATGTACTTATCATCTATTTGTCTTTGTTTCAAAAGAGTTTTTATCAGATTTTCAATTGGAGCACTCCTGTTTAATTTTCCGTTGCTTTCTTAGCTTCTTACTTATTGTAAATGAAAAAAAGCAAAAAACAAAAAAAGCCCACTATAAGACATCAAGAGGGAGGGGCAGAAATATGAAGAATGACAGTGAAGAAACTAACATGACTTTGGAAGATGGGTGAGTTTCTTCTCATAATCTTTTGTTCTTCATTCCATTAAAGTCTTCGACTGAACAGGAATTCATATCTTCCTTTTATATAGTACGATCATAAAAATCCTTTTTATATAAAATATTCAAAAAATACTGCATATTTTATATTTAAATCCAATGAAATTATAATTTAAAAACTGTTTTAAGAGCCATTGGAAAATTTTATCAATGTTTTAGCAAATGAATGTCGTTTTCCACATTTATTTTTTGACTTTAGTTTTATAAATAACTTTAACTAATATAATTAGAAATTTATTCAAAATATAGTTAAAATGCAAGGTTTGATAAGACGGATTTTAAGATACAGTTTATAAAAAAACAGGAATGATGCTTACTTTCAAGATTTATCATATCCATTATGGTATTAAAATATTGGTAAGTTACAATTAATTTTATTTTATGTTTTTTGAAATAAATTAATTTTAAGTGTTCTAAATGTTTCCACAATTTGTCTTAAGAAAATTCAAATTATTAGATATTTTATTTCAAATAATTAGCTTAAAAATGCAAAAATACAATCTCCATATTTCGTTAAAAATTTGATGTTTTTATGTACAGCTAATATAATTATTTTATTTAATAATAAATCTAAAAATTTAGTTATTACTGAATAAGATAATTTTTTAGCACTTTTGAAATTTATTCAAAACAAATGAAGTTTTTTTAATGAATCATAGAAATATTCTGTTATTTAATTTCTTTCATGGCTCATATAACTATTGAATATTCATAAACATAAGCATTTTATCTCTAATAGAGGCTGCGTTATTTTATCAAAATTAAATTATTATCTATTTTATTCCTGAACTTTGTTTCTAATTAGCTACTATTTATATTTTAAACTTTATACTAAATTTCCTTCAATACAGTATCTACTTACAATTTGTGAATATAATATTTAATATCTACATTTAATTTCCCTACTATTTAATACAGTTTACTATTTAATACAATAATTTTTATACAAATATCTGCCATTTAACTGGATTTTTTGCAATATTATTCTAAATGTAAATAAAAATATTTGCTAAAATATATTTTGGGTGTGTGTGATTAAAAACATAATAATTAAGATTTAAATATTTATCATAAATATTTAAATGATAATTTAATTAATTTATCATAAATATTTAAATGCTATGAATTTCGATATTTTATTTCTTTAAAGTACAATAATTTGATTGTAATTTTATATATTGTTAAATGATAAATAAAACATTAATACAATAATATTGAATTTAGTAAACAGGTAATGATTCATGCCATAACACAGTTTATAAGAGTATTTTTTTTATTATTATATTTTTTTAAATATATCAAAAACTTCTTTTAAATTTATGATTTTTAAAAATATTTTAATATTTATTAGTAGTTTAATAATGATAAAGGGGTTTTAAAAGACATGTTCTTGAGTGAATTTTATATTATTTTCAACTTAAATTAAAATATATTGCAGAATATGTAACTTAATGTACTAGTAACTGTAAAGGTTATTTGATAATAAACTATAAAAAAAATAGCTAACAATTCGAAAGATTTTGTAAACCAATAACGATTTCCAAATACACTCTATTGTTTTATATTAATGTGTTCAAGATATTGAAGCTCAAATATAAGAAATATTACCACTCAGGTAATTTCAATTAAAAACTGCAAAAGTATTTGATTTTTCTTTTCTTTCTTTCTTTCTTTTTTTTTTTTTTTTAAATTAAATCGCCAACGTCTTCTCTGACATAAGGCGTCTTGCTGTCCAGTTTAATTCGGAAACACGGCTTGCAGGTAGAATAATTCTAAAGTCATCTTGAAGGCGAATATAAATAGGGGGTAACTAAAAATTGCAAAATGATAATAATGGCGAAGGTTGGATCAGATTTAGCGTATTCACCATTCGGAGAACAGGGTCACTACACACTATATTTAATTGTAAATTATAAACAAGTAAAAAATGGTAAAGGAAAAATAAGTTATCTTCAATATTTTTCTCAGATTTACATTGACTTCACAGAAGTAGAAGTTGAAATATAAAAAATATTGCAGCATGTGTTATTTAATATAACTAAAAGCTATTTGATAATAAAATAAAAGCAAATAAAAATAACTCGTATGATTTTGAAAAGTAATTTTTAAGGTCACTTTTGAGTTTCATATATTGTTATTAAGGCGTAAAATTGAAATATATTATGATTATATATTGAAATATATATGAACATTGCTATTTCATAAAGCATATAACTCTATGTAATAGCTAAAGGGACGGATTGATAATAAACAATTAAAAGTTTTGTTTTCAATTTAGTAAATAAAATATCATTTTATAGCTATAAATAGATATCTATTTTAATTGTATGTACTTTTTCATAGAGAAATTTCTAAGTAATATTTACTTAGAAGTTTTCAATTTTCATAAGTCCTTTAGTTGAAAGAATGACAGAAAAATAACGTGACAGTTAAAGAAAAAAAATGTCGAAACAACGAGAGTGAAGTGTTTTTTTCTTGAAAATATAATCTGAGAATTACCTTAAGATGTATCTAGAACAAAAACTTTTAGAAATCTGAAGAGCAAGTGCTTCACATTCTGATAAAAGGAACAAAACCTAGTGATAAAGGGAAGTACTTTTGAATTGTTTTATTTGTGTATTATCAACTCACAGGTCAAATCTTTTTAATTCTTTTTATGTCATTTCCTATAGATTTCCGTTATTATTCCAGATTAAAAAATTTCGTTCGAATGTGAAATTTTAAACGTTTATGCTTACTGTAAATATATTATTCAATGAAATAAAGTTCTACTCTTATCTATTGTCATTCAAATCTATGAATTTTTATATTTTGTTTCTAAGCCCAAAAAAATTGCGAAGATAATTTTAAAAATAGTTTGGATAAAATATCATTAATACCACATTACTATTTGTAATGGGTTATAATAATAATAATTAAATTTTTTTTGAAAAAATCGTTCCTGATTTCTAAATATTAAAAGTTATAGAAAATAATGATTTATAAAAATTTTGTTTCAAATAAATTTTTGATGAAATATTATGTTTGTTCACTTTTATTGCCTGGATCTTCATGGCGGGTTTTGTCAACATATAGGATAAAATCTTTGGACATACTTTGGATATAATTTTAGAGATCCAGAAGTGAACATATCAATGTGTGGCTATAGTGACTTGGAGTAGAATCTCCCTTTTTTTTTTATTGAAAATTTCTTGGTTTGATACTGGTCGTACGGAATTTTCCGAATCAGCATTTTACTCATTCTTCTATACAGGTGGTTATTTGTGAGCTTTTTAGGTTTCATTTATTTAGATACATCAATAAAAAAAAGGCATGAGCTTTATATACATGAATATATTAAATGTTCCTCTAAAAGAGTCCTTTAGTATTAATAACAAAACTCTTGATGTTAATTAAGATGTTTGATCGAGATCGTTAATATTGATCGAACTCTCATTTAAATCGTTTGGTGGGCGTTGATTGGTGTTTGGAATTGAGTCGAGTACATTTGGAATTTGAAAATTCTTCTCTGGCATTTGAAATTAGTACTTTTATATTAGAAATGTTATGATTAATTATTATTGAAAATGTAAAAAAATATTAAATATTCTAGAACATCTAGATTGTACTAAATGATAAGATTTTATAAATTATCATACGTTATAAATTTTTATTTTTCTCATTTTCTTGATAAAATCATATTATATTCGCATGTTGGCTACTCAGAATGGTTATATTTCCTCAAGATTGATTTAGATTCTAGAAATAAAATTTAGTGTCTTGAAAATTTAAAAACAGAGCGAGTTTTAATTTTTTCTTAAAACAAATTCTATAACATTTTAATATTAAACTATAGAACAAATAAATTCTAATGTCAGTCATAAATTACAGTCATACAAATGTATGTTCGATATTTATTAGATCAATCACTCGTCCTTTAAAACAGTAGTTAAGGGCTATTGTTCATTGTACTATTGTTCTATGTTCTAAGTATAAGAGATTATTTCAATAAAAATTAAAGAAATTAATGCGTAAGATATTCAAAGTAAAAAAGACTGTGAAGAACTTTTTAGAACCAATAAACAGCATAATTTCAAAGAAATTGTTTTATAAATTTTTAATAATTAATCTAAAATAATTGTCAACCTTTTAAAATTTTCTTTTCATGTTAAGGCAACAGAAAATTTTTTGTACATTCTGAAGTAATTCTCTTTGAGGTAACATTTTCAACTTAATAGTGTGTTGCATAAATATTGGAAGTAATCCAGAGACTAGTTTTTTAAAATACATTTTTATTTTACTGAACACAACATCTGTGCCACAAAGAGAATCACAGACACAATACAAAACAAAAACATTGGGACGAATTTTTTTTGTCCGTTAGAGGGCGTTGTTATATTACAATATAGTAAATTTATGAAATCAGAATAAATATACTGAAAACTTAAGCATTTATGTTCAGAAGTTTGGTAAATAAAACTCATTTTCTATTAGTTCGCATAATTTTTGTCTAAAATTTAAAACAAAATGTCTATACGAAATGGAATAGAGCTTATATCAAAATGCTGGTTTCTAAAAAACTTAAAGCTATATTTAATTCCGATATTTTGATTAAAACATTTGTAATTAATTTAATCGTAACTAATGCTGATTTGAATTTCTTGTAAAATTGTTGATTAATTGAACTACTTGTAAAATGCTGATGAATTACGTAAATTCTGCATCAAAATTATTCTCTTTAAGAACGGAAACGTGATATTTTTCTCTCTATTAAAATTGTCGGTAATGAACTGAGATTAGAGGAAAATATTTACGATATCAGATTTTCGCTTTTTTCTGGATTCCCATTGTGCCATTTTTAAACAAGTATTTTGACAAACTTTTTAAATTTCTTTTTTAAAAAAAATTGTTTTTTTCAATTGTAATGTATGTGATTGCACTTCATACTATACGTCATCTATAGAATCACATTTCACATTAAAAATATGACAATAATTGCTATTTATTCGATTTTTAACAGTCATGATTTTTATGCAATACAACGTATATAGTATTTACGCTTTTAATCATACGATAGGAAATGCATTGGAATGTGGTTAAAAAGAATTGGGATTTCAATATTTAATAACTTCGTAACCATTTGAATTTTTCTAGCATTCAATAATTTGTGCAATTTGTTTTTTGCTGATCTTTACGCGAGATTTTATTCAGTGATGCAAATAAGCGTTTTGAACTGAGCTGAGTGAATAATAAATGTTGTTATTTTTGTAAATCCCAATTTTTCCCCGAAAGCTAAATGCACGAATTCTAATGGATGCTATGGCCCTTGAAAGCTATCGACTTTTACCCGCTAGCAATGATATAAACTGATTAATTCGATAAGAATTTACAAAAAAGAGTTTTCGGGTTGTGACTGCAATAATGTAAGTGTATGACAAAACAATTTTATATGATACACTTACCCACTTGCCGGTCAAACCCGTTAGCTTTTTCGTGTCATAATTTCCAGTTTAAATCGTGAATTTTTTTCGGGAAAAAAATTGGAAAAGTAACAAAATTTGTCATTTACTTAGCTTTTTACTTTTATTGCATCGTGAAATGATGACTAAACTATAAATCAGCTAAAAGAAATTGATTGAGCTGAATTGAGAGTTCCATTTGGTTACGAAGTTATTAAATATTGAAGTCAATAGGACTTTCAGTGTGTTCTCGATCGTCGATGCATTGGTAAAAGCGAAAACATATTCATTCCAGAGAGTTTTTTACTCTCTGGAATGAATGTGTTTTCACTTTTTAAAAATTTTTAAAAACTGGAAAAAATAAATATTTCTATTTTTCGCTTAAAAAACTTAATGCGAGAATGTTAAAGAAAATAGAGATCTGATACCGTAGTTAATTTTTCTCTACTAGGAATGATCATGAAAGTTTTAAAAGAAAAAAAAAACATTCCTGTTCTTTCTTCTTTTTTTTTTTTTTTTTTTTTTTTAAATGAGAATGACCAATTTCAGAATGGCCGCTACAAAAGCAGCTTTATAGTGTGAGCTTATATTAACATTAATTACCATTTAAATTAATTATAAATGTTGCAATCAGAATTTCAAAATGAAGCATAGCCTATGTTAGCCAGAGATTAACAAACTAAATATTAGAAATAAACTTAAACTTTGACTTAAATATTTAAAATTGTAAAGAGGTTATAAAGTAGCTTTAAACATTTCAAGTTGTTTCATCCCCTTCCATACAACTGTTCTCAGATTAATTTTGAACAAAAATTCAAGTACCGAATAGAATAAGGAGTTTATTTATGAACATTTATTTAAATAGACTTTCTTAGAAAATAATTCAATACGATTCGATTTAATCACTGAAAGTATTCCTTTTTTATCAGTTAAGAAGTTGTAATATTGTGCTTATCATTTTAATGGGGCATGAGTCTTATCAAAATTTATGTATTTATTCCGTCTGTGAATAGAAAGTTCAGAAATGGCGAAGTGGTTATAAAGTAGCTTTGGAAATTTCGAATTGTTGAAAAAGTAACGTATTCATCAGGGATAAGATTTTGGTTGATGCTTATATTTTTAAATTTTTGCCTGCATTTATAAAATTCATTTTTATTTTGATCTACAATAGAGACTTTACATTATTTTGGACATTAAAAATTAGAACTGACAAAATTGAGAAGAAATTTCTTGGCAATATATTATATATATATATATATATATATATATATATATATATATATATATATATATATATATGTGTGTGTGTGTGTGTGTGTTACATTTATTTGAATCTAATATGTTACTGCATAAGTAGTTGAAATTGCCCATTTATAGCGTAGATATGAACCTAACTACAATTGGAAGCATCGTTTTTTTACTGTATGGACCGTAACTTACGTTGGTGTATATATATATATATGTGTGTGTCTGTGTGTGTGTGTGTGTGTGTGTATATATATGAACTATAAACACACACACATATATATATATATATATAGTCAGAGTCTGACTAAGATAGGGGCAGTTGCCCAGGATTCATGCACCATAGGGGCCCTCAAACGAATAGAAAGTTTATTTTTGCTGTCATCCGAATAGAATCGTTTGCTAAATCGAAAAGAAAGTTTGTTGTTGTGATGCAGAGGGAGCCTCCTAAAGACGTTTTTGCCCCGGGTCCCAATTAGGCTAAATCGGTCCCTGTATGCAGAAAAATCCCGAGATTATATGTGAGTGGCTTGACCACATCATGAGCCCAAATAAAATTAGTCGAAAATCCACAAAATTATGAAAAATTTTTTTTTAATCTAATTGATTCATAACTATGCTTTTGAAAAATTTAACGTTCATTAATTATCATAAACACATTTATTATTTGAGTAATATTAAAATTACAATGACATACTTCTAAAGCCATAATAAATTACTAATTTTAGAAAAAAAATGAACTTAATGAAATATATAAGAATATATTATAAATTAAAATAAAATGATATAATATTTGTATTTGAGCGAAAGTTTGGTTATTCTATATAATCTATATAACCTAAATAATTATTCCATGTAGCTGAAATCCCCTTAAGAAAAGTGATGCGTCCATATGAAAGGGGTGTCTAAATAATTAACTTTCATTGTATTTTTTACCGAATCTTATATTTATTAAAATCACATGAAACTGAATTGTATAATTTACCGATTAATTTATGTTTTATTTTTTTAATAATGGTATGGAAAATTTATATGATTAAAAGAGATTATCTTTTTATTAAATTTACTTCAAGTGAAGTAAATGCTTGAAGTTTTTATCAACCACACATTTTTCGAACAAAAAAAGTTAATTATAATTGCGTTTATTTATTTAAATAGAAGAAATAAATTTCAATTTAATATTTAATTATGCCATATATATAATTGCGTATTTATAAAACATTAGAAATGAAGAAAACAGAATTCATAATTTGATAAGACGAATGCTGATTAGAAAAATCAGACCATACAAAATCACTTCATTTAACTGTAAAATTTGACAGTTATTGACTGTTCAAAAATATCCTGTATAATCCAAATAAAATATTATCTATTTTTTTTTGTGTTTCAATCACATTCCTTAAATATTCCTAAATAAATTAACTATAGTAAATAAATAAAAACAATATTAATTCATAAACATCAATTTGATTCTTATATAAGCCTAAATTACTTATATAATTAGAGAATTTTCTTCCTAACATATTAATTTACCATTTTTCCAATTATTTTTATTTTCCAACAAATATTTATGGTTTTATATTCTTTGAATACAATTTATAGAAAATTAAAGAAAATAATTTAGGAAGTTACTATTATGTTTTAATATTTTGCAGCAAAATTTTTTCTTACAATTAAAGGGTTATTTAATATGGTTTTGCAATCGATATATTAATGATTCCTGTATCTCAAAATATTTTAATAATCATTATCATTTTGCATAAATAATTCTGATAGTGTTACTATTTTCATTTTAGAGAAACCTTATTTATTAATTTTAATTAAATAAAATTCCTATGCTTTTAACATTTAACATTTCGATTTAAATAAATACAACAAATTTTATTCTAAAGAATAAATTCCCCAATTTACTGTATTGATAGTTTATTATAATTTTTAAATTATTAGCTTCATTTGAATTAAGAAAATTGTTAATTTTTAAATTAAATTGGCTACTAGCACAGTGAAAACTTTAGGGGAAAACATACATATTTCACTTTCTTAATAAATCTTTCTAAGCCATCTTACATTGTATAGGTAACCGTAATTTAATATTTAATCCTAAAATTTCTCTTTCTATTTTTTTGAATGAAATAATCTTTTTTTTTAAATATATCTTCTAGAATATGGCAACACTTTATAATTTGTTACACCATAAATATTAGGTAAAGAATAAAAGAAATAATATTATAACAAATGCATGTGTTTAAAATGACATTTTTAATCTGTTCTAATTCGGCTGAAAATATAAATTATTATTCTTTATTTTGATAATATATCAAATACAATTTCTTAAAATTAGCAACATAGTAAACATTACTAAAATTTATAAATTAATTTTATTCCCCATTTTTTTTTTTTTTTTTAAAAGTTATTGTAAATGTTTGCGGTTTCCATTTTGATTCTAAATTAGCCACTGACTTTCTTTTAGAATAATTTTCGAGTAAATTATTCGTTTAAGCAAGGATAATATTTTTTATTAAATAATCGTGACCTGCAAGAAGTGTTCAGAAGTTACGTTAATTTCTGCTAATGAAATATCTTTTTATAAGATTCAATCAATAATCACAAAATTTCAAGGAAAAAAAAACTTTTTTATACTTATATATCATAGTTTGCAATTGTTGTTGATCTCATAATTTGCAATAACAGTATTTTTTACTGAATAATTTTGATATCATAACAAGGATATTTTAGAGAGGGTATTAACACATTTTTAGAACGATTTTGATAACGAATTAAAAAAAAGTAAATGTTTTAGAATAAAAATTTTTGGCAACAGCTTATTATTTGAAATGAAAAATATCGTCTGCTACTTTTAAATTTATTCCTCTTTCAAAATGTTATATATAAACATGCTGTGAACTGAAGGATGTGTTTTTGCGTTTTCCGAAGATCAACGTTCTTATTCCAGAATTCAAAAACCTTGTGAAATGCATGGTATTAAAATTTCTAAGTGCAAAATAAGCAATATTATTAATCGGACATGTATAAACTGTCGATCATTATTTCTACATAGAAAGAACACTCCAAACGAATATCTTTAAAAAGTACGTACTGTTTCAAATGTTTCTAAAGTGAAACCGCTGGTAACAAGAGAAAATCCGCCGTCACAGAAATCAACTGCAAAGTTTTTAGATACATCTGTAGCAACAATAAATAAAATAATAAACCAGTATTTACGACTTAAAATTCTAAAAAACATAATGTTCACCATCTTTTACCGAGACATGTGGCTCAACACAAAACATTTTGTAGAATCCTGTATGAAAACCACTTAGCAGGAGATATATGGAAAAACATTGTGACCCTTGATGAAGCATGGGTTTACCTAAATGACTATAACAAAAAAAAGTCTTTTTACTATAAAAAATGAAGAGAAAAAAATGTACAAATCCGTTTCTATCAATGTAAAGAAAATTTCAGTAAGGGGCTTATGATTGTCGCAGGTTTCTCCTACAATGGGAAATTAAAATTAAAAAGAGTGGAAAGAAATGTTAAAATCAACTCATCGTATTTTCAGGAGAAGGTTTTACGCCCAATATTTACAAAAGAAATTCCACTTCTTTATCCCAATGACATTCAAAGAACGAAACTTCATCAAGACAAAGCTAAACGCCATACTTCGAAAACTACCACTGCATTACTTGAAAAAATGATGACTAATACAGGTATTGCATGTATACATTTTCAACATATCCGTGGGAAGACTCCTGACGCTTCACCTATGGACTATTGTGAATTTGATCTGTTAAAAAAGGCTCTTTCTAAACGCAAACCCACCACGATCGATGAATTCTGATAAGTAGTGGAAGAGGAATGGAAAGCAATACCCCTGGAAATATTGCGAAAAGTTTTTTTATAATGGAAATCACGATGCAGACTTATAGTCTAGAAAAAGAGCTATTAGATCGAACATTTCAAAAAATAATCTTTATATTTTAAACATTAATTAAACAGTCTAAAAATGTGTTTATATTCTAAAATGTGTTCGAAATCATTCTAAAAATGTGTTTATACCCTCTGTAGGATACATTTATTTTTATTTTTAAACATATTTTATCATTTTTTATTCACACATTTTCATGAAAATAATAAATACAGTACAAAAATTAACATTATAATTTGCTATTTCTATTTATAAGTGAGAAATGATTTTTAGTCATTAGAGTGTAATTTAAATTATTATTAAATTAGTAAAAAAAATAACCATTTATATTCCTTTAGAGTAATATTAAATTTTATTCCTGTATTAAATTCTATTATCTCAAGATCAAGTTGTCATCATAATTTAAGTTTCTTTTAATATTTCCATTAAGAATAAAATGTAAAAAAAAAAAAAAAAAAAAAAAAAAAAAAAAAAAACTTCTGGCTCCGAATTTAGATTATGCTTCAAATATTTTTGTCAGAGAAATGTTTGTTTTGGGATTCACCAACTATCTACTCTGACTAAATCATTCTTCTAGAGTATCTGCTTGAATTTTTTTTTGTTAAAATATATTTTATATATAATATGAACGATAATGAACAGTTACTAAAAGAGCATCTGCTGTATGCGTCTATGCTGGGTGAATTTCTGTTGTCAGTTTTAAATGTACAGTCTGTATCAGGGGTGGTCAAGCTTTGATTGTCCGGGCCATTTTGCAAAACTTCCCGAACCGCAAATAAATATGTATTTAAAATGTATGCACAAAAAAGGTATTACATTTTTTTTTTACAGAAATTATATTTATTGAAAACATGTGAATAAAAGTACGAAATTTGTGTATTGAATTTAAATACTAAAAATATAAACATTGATTTTATTTCTCTAGATAACTCTTTAAAAATGGTGAATAATTGGTGACAAAACGTCTCAGTAATTCTTTGAGATGTTGGTTAGTTAATAATGATCGGGGTGTTTGGATTTCCCAAATATTAAAGTACAATAAAATGATTCAAATAAAGTATGTTGTTCTGAGTATTGAAATAATCCGGTAAGCAGCCTTTTTTAATTCAGTATACTTTGATTCTGGTACAGATTTCCAAAATTCTGCGTAGACTTATATTTTAATGGTAGAGCTTGATCTTCTTGCATCTCGATCAATTCTAAATCTAATAAACTGTCCGTTGCAAAATAAGTTTACAAATTCAAAATCGGTCTAAAGTCGGTCGATTACGCCACTGTTTATGTTCGTTTGCGCAGTTTTCGATGGGTCATATCATTCTTAACTTGGACGGAAATTAAATTTGTTACAACATTGCAGTTAGTCTTTCATATTTGTTGCCAGCAAATTTAATTTTTTAAACATAATAACACAAAATTTAGAAGGGAATTCAGGTACATTTATAAAAAGCCACATATAATCTTTCAAAGAGCCCAGGTTTACCAGCCCTGTAAACCTGGGCTCTTCCTATGTTAACAAAGAAATAATTCTCGCCAAATAAGTTTACAAATTCAAAATCGGTCTAAAGTCGGTCGATTACGCCACTGTTTATGTTCGTTTGCGCAGTTTTCGATGGGTCATATCATTCTCTAAACCTCTAAATACGGAAATTAAATTTGTTACAACATTGCAGTTAGTCTTTCATATTTGTTGCCATTGCAAATATTAATTTCAAGTTGAATAATATAATAATCATAGAAATTTAGTCGTTATATTAATAATTTTATTAACAATTGTGAAAGGATACAAAAATACTTATTCAAAATTTTACCAGCCCTGTAAACCTTAATTTCCTATGTTAACAAAGAAATAATTCTCGCCAAATAGTCTGATTCCTTTAGTAACAAGAGCCGTCGTAGGAGTTAAGGGTGTTATGAATTGGCGGTATTAAGTACACTCGGTTCTCTAAACCTCTAAGTACGGCCACTAACTCACAATATCATCTGATTTAAAGCATTAAACATTATATATGTATTTTCATTGTTAATATTATTTCAAGTTGAATAATATAATAATCATAGAAATTTAGTCGTTATATTAATAATTTTATTAACAATTGTGAAAGGATACAAAAATACTTAGCTGGATTTTAAAATTTCCCTGTTCATAAATTGAATTTGAAAACAATGTGTAGCAGTACATTATAGTACAGTCTATTTTATGCAGTTTTCTCAAAAATGTTAAAAGATGCTGTTTTTATTTATTATCAAGAAATATTAAATAATAAATTAGATATAAAAGTAATACTGCTGAGTTTTCTGATTAAGTCAGTTATTCCTCATATATTTAAATATTTTTAATCGATTACCAAAAATAATAATCTGATTAATCAGTATAAGACTTATAGTCTCAATTCGGAAATTTGGTGGAGTTGAAATTGTGAACGTGATGTTTTTCTATGGGAACAACATTTTTTTTATGTTATTACTCTCTACATTCACATATAATATGAAAACCAGTTTCTCCTATGGCATTAATTGTATAAAAAATGGTGTAAAATTTCACTTGATATTAATTTCATTAAATAGGTACAAGCAACATCTTTGTTACTTTAAAATGTTAAAAGATGCTGTTTTTATTTATTATCAAGAAATATTAAATAATAAATTAGATATAAAAGTATTACTGCTGAGTTTTCTGATTAAGTGACCTGTTAAATTACCATCCTCATATATTTAAATATTTTTAATCAATTACGAAAAATAATAATCTGATTAATACATATATATATATATATATATATATATATATATATATATATATATATATATATATATATATATATATATATATATATATATATAGAAGAATCCAGTTTCTGCTTTGATCTTATAGAAAATTGGCTATATAATTTACAAATAAGCATTTTAATGTTACTGCGTGCTGAAAAATTAAATATGAGTTATTTTGTAAACTTTCATAACATTGTGATGATATTGAAAAAAAACGGAGAGAGCACAAAATACTTAATATTTTTTATGGTTTAATGAGAATTTCAGCCATGAAATCTGTTACTCTAAGCAATTGAATACGTTTTCATTTTGCTTTCACAAATAAATTTTATTCATTAATGATATGTTTACTAAAAGTTATTCTTAAAACAAAATTTTTTGAAATTTCTAAATGCCTGTAATACATTAGTTAATATGTGTACAATTCGTTATAAAATAATGTAAATACCTGTAAATAAATGACATTTTTGAATGCGCTTCCCAATTATTAAAATAAAATAACTATTACTATTTTAACTATTACTAATAACTATTACTATAATAACTATTACTATTTTTTTATAATTTGAAATATATATATTCTGAGAGTATGTGTTAGCTTTATTGAAGTTCTAAAATCATAGAATTTTTTCATAAACTTAAAATGTCAGACGTTTTAGATTTTCAAAGAAATCAAATTAGAGGAGTTCGTCTAGTTAGAGCAAGTATGAAAGAAATATAACAATTTTCAGGCGTTCTTACAGGTACAGAGGCTAAAGTCATACACAGAGTATGGCAAGACATGCTCGTTAAAGTAAAATAGTGGTCAGTGAAAGAGAACGAAGGGGTTGAAGTGGACTGTAATGTCTTGAAAGAGAACAATTGCAGCACAAGCGATTGGTTGGTTGGTGTTGTATCCATTTGAAGTCTAATCAAATCATTTCATGTGCCAAAATTACGGCCTTCCAATGTGTGCAGTTTTATTATTACAGAGATTTCCCTGAAAGGGAAATTCGTCAATAACTGTAAACTTCTTGTGATGGCAGGGCAGTTAAAAATATGTTCCGGGGTGAGCTCCTCCTCAGGACAGTTCCTACATGATACGTAAGAACTAGCAAAAGTGGTTAGCAATTGGATTCAGTTAGCAGCTGAATTCTCTAGTGTCAATGGTTTCAGTTAGGAGGTACCCCATAAACCGAGCATTTTAGACAGAGGTACGATTCCCAAGTCAGTTGTCATAAAAGTTAATCCCAAATGTTGTTTAAAGTGGTGTCATATTTAAAAAACCTGGTCAATAGATAAATGACAGAAAGTAATATGACTAACAAACTAGTCATCTTTCGCATGTTTTACTACAACAGGATGAGTGCAGTTTTGGAGGACACCTGAACAAACGTATGATCGTGGTTGTCTCCTTCCAACTGTCAGTCATGGATGTGTCCTGCTATGATTTTTGACTAATCATAACTCTGAGAGGAAGGATCACTAGGAAGAATTATCATGAAGTTTTAGCTTATCAGATCCAGCCTATGAAACAAACTTTATTTCCTGCAGGAGATGGAATTTTCCGAAATGATAATGCACCTATTCATACAGGAAGACTTGGTCACATCATAGTTTTGATGATCACAAGAATGAAGTTAAGCCTCTACCTTGACACCCTCCATCACCTGACCTCTGTCCTACTCAGACACCTAATATAATTCAACATTTATGGTCTATTTTAGAGCGTTCAATGTAGAATTGATATATTCCACTGGCATGTCTCTTGCAATTTTCACAATATCTCCTTGAAGAATAATACAATATTCTTCTAAACATAATTTAGCACCTGTAAGAATCAATTCCTAGGCGAAAATATGTAGTATTCAGGTCAAGGGATGTCCTGCACCGTACTAATAAAGGATTCTTTATAAAACTAAGGTATTTCCATTATTTTGATAACCACCTGTATATCACTTAAAATCACATTAAATGTAAAATTACTTATTTTACTTATAAGAACACCTTTAATACCATTTACCGAATTCCGGTTTTCATCAGTTGCTTACTGATAATTCAAGAACAAGAGTTTTTGTAAGGTTCATCAATAATAACATAATATATTCTCATTAATAACAATGATTCATGATGATGGAATTTTAAACTTATTTAAGTAGTGATTTCTAAGTTAGTCTAAATCTTTAAAATAAAATTTATCTTCATAGTCTTCTTCAGTATTCAAACTTTAAGTTATTACTAAGTTGGTTCTGTTTGTTCACTTAGAGAGCAAGTTAAATTTTGACTTTCATTTTATTTCGTAACATCAGGTTTCACTCATTAATAATTGGCTGCTGTTATTTAAGATAGTTAAGAAATTCTGAACAAACTGCATCTGATTTCAATTGACGGTGATACAAAATAACACCTATATTTTCGCCAGTTTTTTACGTACATTTTTGAATGTCTCTAAATATAGCTTTCTATAAAATGGTGTTTGGTAACATATAAATTAAAGAGAAAATTTTCTGAAATATAAAATGCAAACATAAATATTTTATTACATAAATAATGAGAGCTGTTTTAATTAAATCATATTTTTCGCTTTAATAAATTTTGAAAAATATTTACATTTTTATATAGAGTCATAGTTTTTCTAATTAATAAAAAGATAACAATATTAATCATTAAAACTGCTTAAGAAAGTAAATCTAAGAATTTATTAAAAATTTATGTAAGGTACAAACGGGTATCATATATTTAAAAGGATATTTAATTCGAAATGGATTTTTATTTTATGTTTTAATTATTTAAAGAGTTATTAAATAATTGTAATTTGCTATAGTAAGTATTGACTATTCTTTATTTTACATGTGTAAAATGTACAGCTAGTAGATACTTTTTGTTTACCAAACAAATATTTATTTCTTAAATGAAATTTTTGAGAAATTCAAAACAGAATTATTTAGAAGTAACAAAAATGTTCTAGCAAATTTAGTAAACATAACTTTAATAACTTGAATTGATAATATCAATAATCATACGCAGTTAAAGATCACTAATGTGTTTAATTTATTACATGGGAAATATTACTAATATCTTTCGAAACCTTTAAAAAAAATATCAAAATTATTCAAAGTTTCATATATAAAAACTAAATACTTTATAGAAGAAGATTATTTCTGATATTGAAAACGTTATACCTTGTTTTAAATACTTTTAAATTCAGATGTATTTTTTTCGAAAAAGTACTTCAAGAGTTTTCTGTTAGACGTAATTTTAGATTTGTATAAATCTTTTATACTATATAGAACATTTTTTTTTGTGTATGCACATATGTTATCACTTATTCTTACCAATTATTATTTATTTGTATTGATTAAAATTAATATTTATTTTTTTGCAAAATAAGTGATTTTAATAGCCGATGAAAATATAAATATTCTTGAATAATGCTTTAAATTATCATCCTCTGATACTGAAAATGTTGATGTCGCAATTCTTCGAGAAATTAGGGTTAAAAAATTAGAATAATGAACAAATGTTTGACCTAAATGTAGTCCCTTACTCACCAGAAATTTATTTTGAAATGTTTGTAAAAAATATCACTTATAAAATATTTGTAAGAAACTTAACTGTAATCCTCGAATCTCGTTTCCAAAAGACTCATTTGAAATTTTCCTATAAAATTTAGAATATCAATTTTATACTTATCAGTTGTGAATGTGAATAAAAATGTTTTTTAAACAATGTATATACTAATCATATTATTTCAATGCTAATAATATATTTAAAATTTAAAATGCTGAATTTACTTTACTGGAGAAAGCTAAAATGTATCTCAAGCTTGCAAATGGAAGTTCTTACGTTAGTGCATGAACTTCAGCTTCTATCTGCAAACTTGTGTGCGTGTGTAAAAGCATTATAAAAACTAGTCTTCCTAGAGAGATGAAACAGAAAGTTCTTTGCCTAGTCATATCTATGAAACGATAGTATGGTTGATGTAATATGTATATGAAACACACACAAATATCTTTTTGGTATTTGTAAAGCTAAAAAAAGATACTTGTAGAGCTCCATTGCTCTACAAATATCTTTTTGGATAGCTCCGTTGCTCTACAAATATCTTCTTAGATAGCTCCATTGCTCTACAAATATCTTTTTGGATAGCTCCATTGCTCTACAAATATCTTCTTAGATAGCTCCATTGCTCTGCAAATATCTTTTTGGATAGCTCCATTGCTCTACAAATATCTTCTTAGATAGCTCCATTGCTCTACAAATATCTTTTTGGATAGCTCCATTGCTCTACAAATATCTTCTTAGATAGCTCCATTGCTCTGCAAGTATCTTTTTGGATATATCCATTGCTCTCAATATTACATTGAAGAACAATACTAATTTACATTTATATGTAGATTACATTACAAATCAGATTCTTCTCTCTTAATTTTATTATTTCAAAGTAACACCTAAGAGCGGTCTACATTTTGTCGCCAAAGATCGCCAAATGGACGAACTCTTCCATTATCTTTTTATCATACATTAAGAGATGCTGAATTTTATTCTGTTCGTTTGTAGCATCGAAACTTCATCAAAATAGAATCCGAGAATTTCGCTCCAATATATAAGTGCATATACTTATTCCATGCCTTTCGGTTCAATAAACAGGAACACCAATCCGGCAATACGAACTGCGTTCTTGAAATCCGTACTTGTATTATGCAAGTTAGTGTTCATAAAATATAGTATGGATTAAATATTTTAGACTAGATTTTTATTCAAATACTCATTTTTATCTTTGTATATATTAATGGTATTAAAAAATTGTCTCATTCATATGATATCAACCAAATACCGGGTGAGACTTTGAAGATGTAAATAAAACTCCAAGCACGTTTTGAATTTATTATGGTACTCAAATATGCACTGGTAATTCTATTCATGTGAATCTCAGTTCTAAGAACATCCTAGCAATATCTAAAAATTCCCAATTTATTTGAAGAAACATCCTCAGTAATTCTGTGGATTACAGTTAATTTCTTCCTATCGAAGTACGTAATCTAGTCATTATAAGACAAATCATTTGGTAAGTTTTTATGTTACATATCGACTCAATACAGCATTTTGAAGATTTTTTTTACTATTTTATTTCATATTATACTATGGTTAATGTAATATCTTTACACGCACCTGTGCATATGCTAAATGATGAAACTCTATCGATTAATATTTTAATAATTACATGCGCCAGTATATGCATTGTTAGTGAATGTATTGGTGCCATGATAATATGGTGCCGAAAGACATCGTTTTTATGTGTGTTTGGAAAGCATCTTTCAGATTCTTATTCTCTCTCTCTATTCGTCTATGTCCGATTCCACAAAAGATCATAGTTCTGAGAAAATTTGCTTCTAAACTTTGATATGAATTCATGCATTTTTGTGGATGAGATGTGAGATTGTGTATATAGAAATATCCAACACTTCATCATTCGACCTAGTTCGAAAGGATGAGACAACTGAGTTTTAGTAAATTGCCTCAGAGAAAGCGGGAGATGTAAGTAAATGTAAAAGAAATTAAGAATATCATTAGCAAAAAATAGAGATGGTAATGGTTCATGGTACACCATTAACACCGCTGTAGTTGTGTACTGTAAACTCTCTCAGAAGTGGTAATGGTACATAAGGGCTTCGAAAGCAAATATCAAGTGTTTGACCCTATTTATTATTAAAAAATAGGAGATAGCTGCTTCTTTTCTGATTTTTTTGTATGCTCATTTGTCAGTGTGAGTGCTTGGGAATATTCATTATTTCTTTCCTTATGACTTAAGAATACTACCATACTACATATGAAATGTCTTTGAAGAAGGTAAAGGAAGGTTGATGTAAAAAATTAACATAAAAAGTATTTTATGAAAATTTAAAACTTTACATTTGATTATTAGCAGTCCAACTTGTCTAGTGGTCAGCGTGTCTGACTACGGATAGCGAGGTCCTGGGTTTGAATCCCGGTTCAGGAATGGATGTACTTTCTCTCTCTCTCTCTATCCTGTCTTTAGCCTTTCCTTGTGTGCGAATGAGATATAAATGGTGCCTACCCTATAATTTGAAATGGAATTAACTTTTTTAACTATAGTTACAAATGTATTCAAACTGCATTGATTCCATTTTATTTTAGTCTCTATGGCATGTGTGAGGGTGCGATGGTGACCCACCCCCTGTTGGTGCACCCGGGGCAACGCCTCGGCGGTAAAGAGGTCGCTGTTTCTGGCCGGTTCCTTGGATATAAGGAGACAATACATCCCAATATCGCCGACCATTGTAAAAAAAAAAAAAAAAAACATTTGATTATTAACAACTAAAGCTAAATACAATGTGATTTAATTAAAAATTTAGTACTTATTTAATAATTAAAATTTACGTAATTTCAATTAAATTATTTAATTGTAAAGAATAAAAAGTATAGAATTTTCAAAAAATAAAAACGATAAAGCAATCCAAATAAGATGTGAAATTAATCATAAATTTAAATACAGATAAAATTTTGGTAGAACGAAATTTTATTTTACAATAGTTTATCTGAGAACTTATGAATTGTTAAAAGTCATTGTAGTGGGACATTTTGAAATGGAATTAACTTTTTTAACTATAGTTACAAATGTATTCAAACTGCATTGATTCCATTTTATTTTAGTTATTTGATCCATTTTCTTAATTTAAAAATAAATCAGATAATTCTGTATTAAAAATTAAATATTAAAAAAACATGTAGTAAATACTACTCATTTATATATATATAAACTTCAATTGTCTAAACTACAGAGAAAATACAGTAGAAAAAAGAGCATTTTTTTTTAAAAGAAGAATGTAATATTTCATGAAAACGCCCTTTTAAGAGTACTAGAAGAGTATATGAAACAAAGTCCATTTGAAATGAGTTTGCTAACTGTATTTTTAAATAGTTTTTAAAATTCTTAACATTTTTTCCAGTTTATCTTTATAAGCTTAATTTAATCACATACGATTTTACTACTCATTAACCATTTTTTTAACATTGGAGTTTCAAATTTTTAAAATCACACTCAACAGAATTACATCATGGTGCTTACCGAATCTTACCTTTCAAATATGGCGCCTGCAATTGATATATTTTCCTTTCGTTACAATTGATATGTTAATCTAACTTCAGTATTAAAAACGTTTTTTTTTTTTTTTTTTCCATTTTCGACTATTTTTCTTAATTTTTTTAATGTTCTTTTTATTTATTTTTACTTCTTATTTTAAAATTTATGTTTATTATGTTGTTTTTAATATAAGTTTATTTGAAAAAGTTTTTCCCATTAACATTAGTTTTTCCCCTTTTTATATTAAAAGTATTTAATTCAATAAATTAAGTGCAATTTGTTTGTTAACCCTCATATATGAAAAAGAAATAATTCTTATTCATATATGAAGGTTAACAAACAAATTGCACTTAATTTATTGAATTAAATGTTTTTAATATAAACTCAAGTAAGTAATAAATATTGGAAGCATAAGTGTTAATTTAGAAATATCATTAAATATAAAGGTATATAAATATAATGGTATATAAATATCAAGGTATATAAATATGAAGATAAAGGTTTATAAATATAAAGGTATATAAATATCATTAAATATAAAGGTATATAAATATATCAAAAAACTTTTAATTTGAGATATAGATAAACAGTATTATTCATATTCTCTGTGTGGGTCTAAATTTCAGTCTAATCACTAACATTTTCAACTTGTCTCATATTTATTTATTAAATTGTCCACAAAATATTCTTTTAAATGTAATCAAAATGAGTTCCTTAATCTTATTATTGTAAAATTATAGCAACACTGTATTTGGATAAAAATTAAATTATTGTTTGCTGACTTTACCGTGTTAACAAAATGCAATGAGATATTAATGTTATATCATAATGGAATTAAAGGTGGTTTGTTGGCTGATCTTTTGAGCATCAATTTTTGCGCATGAAGAATCTTGAAAATTGAACCTATGTTTTAAAGTGGGTCCCGAAATATTATAAGCTTCCATTCTCGAGGTGAGAGTGAGTGGAATCTCGAGGTGGAGCATGGACCACTAAAAGGAAGGCTAGAGCATTAATCACTCAGTTGCCAATTGGACAAACTCAAGATATTTAAAATGGATATTGAACCATCGATTCCCAGGATGAGCTTTGATTGCATAAACTACTTAACCGGAGCTCATAACATTAACTAAGTCACAACATTGGTTATTAAGACAAGGAAAATGATTGTCCCGTAAAATCCCACACAGTATTTTACAAGACAAATATATTAATCAGTTATAAATTGAATTGGTTATAAAACTGAACTTTGATTTTGTAGAAATTTACTGGAGTACATTGAAACATTGAAGATACATTTAGATACCTATCTGTTTTTGGTTATACGAGGATCACTCTGAAATTTTTGAGATACAACTAAGTTTTTAAAGTCATACTTACAAACTTCTAGGTGTGTTCAAAGTAGTCTCCTCCAGCATCAATGCAGTTTTGTAGACGAATTTTCCATAGGCATTTAAATGCCTCAAGCCATTCATTTCTTGGAATAGATGAAAATATGCATTTATAGCCACATCAATCTCTTCTTCTGAATGAAAACGACGTCCACGTAAGTTCTTTTTCTGATTAAAGAATAACCAAAAGTCGCACACAGCTAGCACAAATCAGGAGAATACGGCGGATGTTCGATCAAATTACTTTGTTTTTGTTTAAGAAACTCAATTGTTAATCCGGCTGTATGTGAAGATGCATTGTCATTGTGAAGCATTAGTCCCCGAACATTCAGTTCTTGTAGAATTTCTGGAAGACATTTAGTGGTATACCAGTTTGCTGTTACTGTCTTCTCTCCTTCCAACTTGATGGCTTTGACCCATCCCGTACTTCTGAAGAAAACGGCATACATCACTTTTTTCAGTGCGCGTTGTTTTTTCACCATTGTCGGCGTGGGATCATCTTCAAAGACCCATACTTTGCTTTCTTGACGTGTTGGAACGTCAAACAACGGTATGTACGTTTCATTACCTGTTACAATTTTAGAAATGATGCGGTGGCCACCATCATTTAGCAATTTAAGAGCTTCTTTACTGATTCTGACTCGCTCCTCTTTTTGGTGCTCAGTTAAATTATGGGGAACCCAACGGTAAACTACTTTTTTCATATGTAATTCTTCATGAATGATTTTGTGTATGGCTGCGGATCCAATGTTAAGTTCCTTCTGTATCATTTGATAGGTACAGTGATTATCATCCATTAACATTTTTCGTGTGGCAGACGCATTATCCGGGATGACTGTCGACGGCGGCCTTCCTGTGTGTTCTTCACCCTGAAGAAAATTGCCACCTCTTCTAAATTCTCTAAACCATCTGAATACAGTAGCACGAGCTAGAGATTCATCACCAAACGCTTATTGCAACCGTTGAACGCATTCTTCTTTATTTAATCCTGCTTTAAAATCGTAGAAAATCATAGCGCGAAAATGTTCTTGCGTCAACTCCATGTTCTCTTCTGTTTAAAATTTATTCTACGCTAAGCAAGTTGAAGTAAGTCAATAAAAAATCGTCTTCTGTGTTAAAATATTTTGTATTTTAAAATTAAACCGTTATTTTTATTTTGTAAATTCACGTCTGTGCGTATCTCAAAAATTTAGTGTCAAAGTAACATTCGTATTTAGCACACTATTAAGATAGCTCAAAGTAATCATCTCCAACAATGTACTTTTGTAGGTGAATTTTCCAAAGATTAGGCCCCTCAAGCAATTTATGTCTTGAAACCGATGAAAATAGTACACTAACAGGATGTCAATCTCGTCTCTGGAATGAAAAAAACAAAACAAACCACGCATTTTTATTAGGTTAAAAAAAAGTAAAAAATCACAAATAGCTAGATCAATAGAATAGGATGGATTTTATCTCATTTTCAAGTATGTTTTTCTGAAGAAATTCAAATGCATATCTTAATAAATGAGAAGAGACATTGTGTGAAGTGTGTGAAAGATGAGTAAAATTTCTTTTAACATTCACTTCCTAAAAATATATTTCAAAGACATTTAGCTGTGTAGCATTTAACTGTGACTGTTTTCTGACATTCTAGATTGTTGATCTTGATCTAATCAGTTTTGTGCTCTTAAGGAAAAAAATGACTTGTATAACTTTTAAATCATTGTTTGAGGAAGATCATATTCACAAAGACTTATATTTTATTTTCTTGATGAGTTCGAATACCAAAGATTTATTGGTATATTTTGTTATTAATTACGATTTTAGAAATAATTTAATGACTGTAATCATTAATTTACTTAAAAAAATTTTTTTTTTATTAATTATGATACGGTATGCTTACTTAAATAAGGGGAAGTTGACGGCAAATAATTTATCGATGCAATTCTTCCTGAATAATTTTGTCTGTAGGTAGATCCAATAGTAAGTTCTTTATGTAGCATTTGGTAAATACAATGATAAATAATGCTAAGATAAATGTTTCCACTTCAGCTAATCAATAATAGTCGTTGTGACCACTGTGTTCCTCTTAAATTATTTCAAAAAATAGTTCAATGAAATTATAATATATACATAAATAAACTAATGCTCACTTAATTTCCATTTACCAAGGGAAAGTGTATCCCTGGATTTAGAGAATTGCGCTAAGGAGATATATAGAGTGTGGCACGTGATACCAACCCGTAAAGTCGACGTATATAATAAAATGTAATGTATTAAATATGATTACTCCCCTTCATTGTAGATGCTAAAACTGCTCTCCGCCCACTTGTTAGCATATGTGAGTTCACTTGAGAAGACTTATATATACTCTTGTCAGCTCTCGTTTGCGATGCCATCCTATACCCTAATCTTAAGATTTTCAATTGTGTGCGGATTTGTTTATTATACTTTTCTTCAACAGCCCCCACAAATAAAAGTCACCAGTTGACAGGTCAAGAGACCAAGGAGATCACAAGCCATTTTTAATCGTCTTCACGGGTGTAAGCAACTCATGCATACAGAGCAATCCTGATATGATATGATATGTGGCATGTTGCACCGTCCTGCTGAAACTAATATAACTGAAGCTTCTCTTCAGGAAGGTTTGAATAAAACTTCACCAGGATTTCCACATCGAATTCATTGTCGTCTCAATTACTATGGACTACACAAGCAGGGATTTTGTTACCAAAAATGTAATATACGAATGCAAGCAAATATTAAAAAATGCAATATTCTACAGTTTTACCATTTTTACCATTGGGCCATTTTTACGCGTCACACTCTATGTATTCTACATATGAAATAATTACTCGCACTTTATATATAAAATAAATTAACATTTCCCATATGGCAGACACCGCATCCAGGATTATAGCTGAACATAGGCTTGTGTTTTCTTCATCCTTAAAGGAATAGCGACTTCTGTGGAATTTCGTAAGCCATCTTAATACGGATACAAGAGGAGGCTTTCATTTCCAAATACTACTTGTGGACATTGAAAGCATGTTCATCTTGACTTAATACCATTTTCAAATACTTTTCGTACCACTATTCATCAGCGCATATTTAAAAAATTTCAGAGTAGCTCATATATATATGGTGTCTTATTTTTATATATCCTAAGTTTTAAATTTCATAAAACAAATCTTAATCGAATTGTACACTTGCGGATTTGTTTTTAATACTATCATTGTATAATATTCTTTTGAACACACACAATTTTTAAGAAATAAGCTGTAATAGTCAAAATTGTTCAGATAATATGACATTTTGTATTTCCGTCACATTGAATGAGTGGAAAATTTTTAGAAACAACTTAAAGGAATAGACCTTTGAAGCATGTTACTTTTCCGAAACATAAACATTTTTTGAGATAAATGAGTATCTTACTTTTTATTATAATATAGTTATTTTTTAGCCAAAGCCACCGCTCCCCCCCCCCCCAGATTATTTCTTCTGTTTGTGAATATCAATTTTAATTCTTTTAAAAAATAAATAAAATATGTATTGTAATTATTTTGTTATTTTCCCTATATCTGTCGACAATAATGAACACATAAATGATTTTAAAATTTAATTTGGAAAATAAAGCTTCTAAGGTAGAAAAATATGCAATTTTTGAAAAAAAAAAAATTTTTTTTAAAGGTTATTTAATAAACAAAACTATGGAATTTATATTTTCTAAAAACTAAAACTTGTGAAATATTTCAAAATTTGTGTAATATATAATATGTAGGGGGGGCAATATAAATGTTCTCCTTATCAAATATACATTATATATAATCGGAAGAACTCAATGTACATTACTATGTAGATAAATATATAGAAACGCCCCAAGTGTACACAATTGTGGGTATTTATCTAGGTTCTGACACGGATTATCAATTGGATTTAATTTCTGAGTCGACGTTATCGCTTCTTTTGTTTCTCTTCAAGAAAAGCAAACGTTGGAAACTGCTTTCTAAGCTCTCCCGACTTTTCTAAGAGCCTTATCCTCCCCTCACACCTTATCACCGGCGTTCTTATCATCGCTTTTTATGACTCCCAATATTTCTTATCATCCCTCAATCCGAATGACAAGCGTTTCAGAACTGCCTTTGGTCTTCCAGCGGCAGCGAGCGGGCGTCACAAGAGTCCGACCGAATTGAAGACGCCACTGATATGGTCAGAGTATTTCCCGGAAAAATGACCAGCGGAAGTAGCAGTAGCTCTGAGAGAACACCCCTGCTCAACGGCAGCCACGAAGGGCCAACCTATGCCTATTCCTACAGGTGAGTTTTTTTTTTTTTTTTTCTGTACAAAACAATATGGGAAGTGACTCTTTCAAATGTTAAAGTTGAGCTCTCGCAAACTTTGAATTAGAGAGAGAGAGATTTGTTTTAGGTTTGCGTTTTTTCCCGCCATTTTAAATTCAAAGTTTTAAAATCCCTGAGTATCTTGATTCATCTAGGATAAACAAAGAGATAATGCTTTTCCAAAAGATAAGATGATATTAATTTACCAGGGAATTAATTATGCTACAATATATATTTTTTTCTTTACGATTATTTTTATGTTTTTAATAAGTAATCTTTTACAAATAAAAGCGTGTGAAAAATTACTGATGGGAGAGAAAAAAATTTATATAAAGAGCTATTGCCATTGTGATGAAATATCCGCATCTTATAATAAAGAAGAAAACTTTGATCTATCTAATCTACTTTCATATATAAATTAAACATTTTACACTAAAGTTAAATATTTTTTGTAATTCTATTTTAGAAATTTTTATTCCCAAATTTTTGTTTCTTTTAGACATTGTTATTAATTTTTCTTTCTAAGCTATTGGGAACAGTTCACTTAAAATGATTTTATTCTTTAGAATCTACACAAAGGAATTTTAAACAACTGTCTTCCCCCAATGAGATTTTATTTAAAGCTTTTCATAAATTTTTTTTATTTGCAGTTTTTCTGTTTTTAATATCTATTCTTTGTTATTTCGTATTCATTACTCTAATTATTTTCTTTGTTTTCTAAATGATACATCTTATTTTTTATTATTATCATTTTTATTTCTTCAAAAAGAATTTTTTTATTTTAAGCATTTTAGCTATTTTATTTTTTTATTTGCTCTCCTGAAAATCTTTAAAAGCTATTCTTTTGTTATTTAATTAATTTTTTTATTATTTAATTTTTAGTTAAGGCAATATACGTATATCTTCATCCCATATTCCCCCTTAATACTTTGATATATATTATTTATTTCTAACATATCAGAAAATTTTCGATTCGCTCTCAAATTTTAAATATTTTTTTTTTTTATTTTATGGTATGAAGATGATTAGAAAGAAAACACCATGCTTATATGGTTTCTTGGTATTAGATAAAAACACAACGCTACTTTCAAGGGAACATTTAGGGCGCTTACAATGTTTCTATATTTTTGATTAATTAGGCATAAATTTCGAATTTTATTTGTTATTGCTTATGAAAAATTAAATGAAATAGCATATAAATATTTAAAATAAAATCAATAAATATCATTTAAAAAGTTTGATTAAAAATATTTAATATTATAATAACATAAAAATAAGTTCAACTTAAGACAATAATAAAGAATATAGTAAAGCAGGTAAAAACAGTATAATGGTTGTTTCAAATTAATATTCTTCCTTATACGGTATAAAATTAACATACACTACGACATTTAAGTTCAACACCAAGTAGGACTAACCAAAAAATTATGCAAATTTCCGGGTTGATGCAACTTACCGAGTTATGCAAATGATGTCAAATGCTTAGCTCTCCAGCGTACGTAGGATAAGATATAAGGAGAGAAAATAGCAGAGTGGCTAATATTCGCGCAATTATTGCAGCTTGAAAAATAATCGAAAATTTCTTTTTATCCAAAGGACGCTTGTAATTGCAGAGAATGCCAGGCCATCGTTGACGGAGTCAGTTCCAGCAGACAGTCGAGTTTAGGAGGAGTATGGTCATCAGACTAAGAAGGGCAGGTTGATCCGTATAGCAAATCGCAGCTGACAGAGACGGTTTGTGACCACAGGGCATCGACTGTGGCGAAGATGGTTGCAACAAGGAACTGTGGCGAAGATGGTTGCAACAAGGAACTGTGGCGAAGATGGTTGCAACAAGGAACTGTGGCGAAGATGGTTGCAACAAGGAACTGTGGCGAAGATGGTTGCAACAAGGAACTGTGGCGAAGATGGTTGCAACAAGGAACTGTGGCGAAGATGGTTGCAACAAGGAACTGTGGCACATTTTCAGGGTGCCGTTATAGCCAGAGGAACGTTAACACGCGTGGATCGGCACGTCAGGTGTGAAGCGGCTCCGCAAAGTACGTCTACCAAAATTCTGCAGTATATGCAAGACACCCTGGATGCTCCTGTATCGAGCAGAACTATTTGCTTTCGATTGGTTACTAATGACCAGCGCTCATGGTGTCCATTAAGAAGACTGCCATTGACTCCACCGCATAGATGTCTACGTCTGGAATGGTGCCTTATTAGAACAATATGGACAACGGAGTTGGACCGGGTCGTCTTTTCAGATGAGTCACGCTTCTGTTTCTTCAGATATAGTCGCTGCGTACGTGTGTGGCATTGATATTGAGGTAAGTCCATCCCTGCAGCTATTGTGGAATGATCCACCATCATGGTTTGGTATGTTATTGCGTAATATTCCAGGTCACCTCTAGTTCATATTCACCGCGCTATGATAGTCCAACATTATGTGGATGATGTGCTGCGGTAGGTGATACTCACCCATCAGCAGGGGATGGCTAATACCACTAGGATGATACCCGACCTCACATTTCTTGCATCAACCAACATGGCCTGCAAAGTGTGCAGTTGCATCACTCGTCACCATTTTCTTCAGATCTCACAAAACTCCAATCAAATACGTTTGGTATATGATTTTACGCAATTTGCATACCCTTCCACAGCTTCCTTCAGAAGAAGCACTTTGGCAAATGGTTGATAAGAAATAGAGATTGATTCCTCAGGACGCCATTCGTACTTTTATTGACTCTGTACCTTGATTTGTTGCTTCGTATAACCTATTGACCCAACCCTGTTCTCGCTCTGTATGATGCATATAATTTCGAAATACAGATCACTTACTGTTCGTTGTTGTCTCTTTCTGGTTGCCGAGTTTTGTCACTTTCTTGAGGATACCTTTTCAATGTCGGTCAGTGTATATAGTAATTTAAAATCAGTATGTTTCACTATGTGGTACCAAATGTTTTACTAAGCACTTAGAAATTTTTTACGAAGAATTTTCGTAAATAGTGGCTGCATTCTTGTGATTCAAAGGAAGAATTCTGGAAACTCACAAGCATACACCTCTACTAATACACAATTAGAGACTAGATACGCAACATTCAACTCTCATTGTTCAGCATTGACTTAAACCTTACATGCTATCTTTCACACGAAAGACCTAAATTAACCATTAATATTATTTTATTCTTTGTTTTGTGTGTTGATGACACTTACGAGATTTCTTAACAAACTTTTCAGTCAAGAATATGAAGGGGAAAATGATACGGGTTCTTCCAGTCCTTCTTTTCGTGATTTGACAAAAGAAAAACTCATTCATGCTGGTAAAAGTATGAAGTTCATCTTCTTCGTAGCAATCATCTTGTTCTGCATTGTAAGTACATTTCATTAATTTTTTTAAACAAGATATAAGAATTATAAAAACTGTTAAAATTTTTTTAGAATCTATATTGAATTTTGATATTCACATTATAAAAATGTAAATTAGTGTAAAAATGATGTTTTTAGCAGAGTAAAATACTGTTATAACATGCTGTAGATACAATTATACAATAAAAATTTTATGTGTTTTTATCGTATAATTGTATCTACTGCATCTTATACACTAAGGAGCCAAAACATTATGATCACATTCTGAGTTCGACATCAAATCCACTTAGATGTCATAAGAAAAGCTTGGTCAAGTTGGAATAATATATAATTTATCCCAAGGAATGTGAAGCATTATTCCTGCTATTGGTTTTATGGAGGAGGAGGCTGATCTAAGCTATTTTGAAGAAAAGCCAGATGACTCCAAATATTAGGTTGGGAAAAAAGTCCGTAGCGTTTTAACCAAAGACTCTCTCTTTTATTTAAACAAAAAACAATAATTATATCAATAAGTTAAGCAATTATATGTTCGCCGTTGCTGTTTACAACTTCTTCTCACCTCTCGACCAATTTGTTGATGCCGTCCCGTCAAAAATCGCTTAGTGTCATAGAAATTATTGAACCAGTTTTTAAGGACCTCTTTGTATCGAAGGTAACGCCCTTCATATGGTTTGACAAAGTTTGGTTTGAAAAAATGATAATTGGTCGGTGCAAGGTCAGCAGAATACGGCGGATGTTGAAGGATTCGAGCTCTTGTAGTGCGGCTATGACGACTTGTGCAACATGGGGCCTGGCGTTGTCGTGAAGGAGTATAGTTTGACCATGTTGATCAGGTCTTTTCAGTCGAATAGCCTCATTCACTCGGGCAATGTAGAGCTCCTTGTTGACTGTGGCATTCTTTTCGAGCATTTTCCAGTGCACTAAGAGGTCCTTAAAAATTGGCTCAACAACTTCTATGACACCAGACCTGGCAATTTTTGGCAGAACGGCATCAACAAATTTGTCGAGATGTGTGAAGAGGTTGTAAGCAGCAACGGCGAATATATAATTGATTAACTTAGTGATATAATTATAGTTTTATGTTTAAATAAAAGTCTTTGGTAAAAATGCTACGAACTTATTCCCAAACCTAATAGGTATTTCCAAAACTGCTTTGTTCACCGTCAGTTTGAGTCGTGTCTGTGTCTAATGAGTATCTATGCCAACTGGATGACTGATGGTGAGTAGCGGACACTACACTGTTGGATATCTTTTCACCATTAATGACATTGAATGTCGGAAGTTGTCTATTTCCGTAAAATAAGATTGGTGATAGGCGTTGATAAACTCGTATGCTAAAAAACATTCCTACATTGGCCTATATTGTATTCGATTGTCAACTTATCCAATTTCTACTACCGATATTATTTTATTAAATAGGATATCCTCTGATTTTCAGTGTCGTTAATGACTTGTTGACACATTTAATATTTGTGGCATTTGATACTCATCCCATCGTCATTCATCCATTTGGCATAGGTACTCATAATATATGTTTACAAATAACCGTCTAGCGATTAGTTCCGGAGAGATACTCATTCTGAGACTTCGGGACATCATAATCTACCCACTGTCAAAATCACTTAGAACAATAGTCCATCTCATGACACACATACGGAATCACAAGAATGACGCTTGACGTTTTCCACTACATTTATATATTGTTCCCGCTGACGGGCAATGCACGGGAGTGCATTGCCCGTCATCAAAGAAGACACAATGTCAAACAGGAACTATGGTCATAATGTTTTGGTTCTTCAGAGTGTATTAATTTCTTCGTCTAACAGATTTCAATCTGCGTAACTTATGCAGCATTTCTTTCATTTAAGTGATTTTACAAATGCATTTATTCACACCTAAGAAGAACAAGCTTTTTATTTATCTGCTAATTTTTAATGAGTTTTTTACAAATCTGTCAATATATTAAAGTGAAGTTTAGAAATATTATTTTATAAACTACAAAATTGTTGTTTCTTCCGCTCGAAAGGAAATCATGGTCACGCCACTTTATTACATATCTCATTGGTTTAAAATATCTATTATGTCAGATAAAATTTCATTTACGTCACTTTCGACAACATGTTTAGACGGCTTGCAAATCCGAATTGGCGACGAATTTGCTGCTTGCCTTCAAATCGCATTTTTTGAGTGGCAGCAAACAAGGCGAAGTTCCCCATCAAATGTCTGGGTGTTGTTGGTGATGAGAAAATCTATTCCTGATTTTTAACAGTAATAAAAAAGTATTTTTTGTTTATAGCTTTTTTCCATTTCTAAATATTTTCAAAATTAGGAAAATTACCTATTGTTCTAAATGATAAATTTTCAAATCTTTAGCGATATTGCTACCAAAATTGAACACGTTGTAAATAGATAAGAAGAAAAAGCAAAATGAAAAAGACCAGACAAAACACTTTCTTTATGATTAGTTTAAAACGTCACGGACGGTTTAAAATATTCCTTATATTTTATCATATGTTTATTTTAAGTAAGAAAACACATCCTTATATAAAACAAGAAAGATTTTCTTTAAAATAAGTTTATTAATATATACGATGAATTTTATTTTTCCCCACAGGTATCTCTTAACTTCATCGAAGTTTCTGACGATAATTGGACTTCCATTAGTTTAAGACGAGGTACTCCAGTTCGTATCCTTAACATTTGATTTTATTATTTTTTGTTACAATTAGTTTCAATTCATTGAAAAATAAAATATGCTAAAGTGAACTTAATTTTGCGCTTAGTACATTGGGGCAGAAGATACACACAAAAACATAATTCATTTAGATAGCGTAATTTACGTAACAACAAAATGGCTTCCTCATTTCATTATTTTACTGAATAGAAAAATTTCTTATTTTAAATATTTTAAATTGATTAATTTTCTTACATATGTTTTATGCAATATATCCGGGGATGTCTTCTCGAAATGTTTACTTTCTAACAAAATTCAGCGAAACAATTTTTTATTATCATTAAATTATCATGAAAATTAGTTCAGTAATTCGCAAGTTATAACAGCTATATGGTTTTTAAAAAAGTGGCTTATCTCGATCTTAATGAAATTTTGGATTCGTTATATCTGTTTATAAATATAGTAGAGAATAATTTAAAGCAAGTACTTAACTCTAATAGTATTTTATTATACAGCAGAAGCAAAAAATATTAATAAATAAAAATATTAATATCATAGTAATTTATGTTCATAAGATAAATTTGTGTTAATCAGTTTAAATATGTTACGTACAATTTGCATATCAATTATTTTTTAACATTAAAATTCCAGTACTTTTTAATGAATTAATACACATAGCGTATGAAAAAAACTAAGCTAATAACAGACAAAATTTGGTCAGATATTCTTATAAAATTCCATAGAACTGTGATATTTTACTTAACATGAAGAAATGAACGTAAGTTCGGATGTTACATCCAAGAGAGAGGTAATACGCTTGCGAGTGAAGGGGCCTTTCCTACCAGGAGAATATTACAGTGTCACAGATGATTTCGTTACATTTTCTGTCTATAAAACTCATGAGAATGGGACTAATGAGGTGAGTGTTTTATGATATCTAATGAATCTATTGAGTAGTTTAAGAATTTGAAAGATTTCTTCAAAATGATTCTCCCTCCGTGTGTGTGTATATATATATAGGCATATCACTTTGAAGAATTATTATATGTATTTAAAAAATACCTTTAATTGATAACAAGATAAATGTAATTATGTTTAATAATTTTGTCTTAATTTATTTATGTAATTTCTGCAACTTGTATTCATATTTCAATATACACTGACCGACATTTGAAAATGCAGCACAAAGAAAGAGTAACCAGAAATTATGTAAATTTCAGAGTAAACATACCGTAACCTGTTATGCAAATGATGTGAAATGCTCAACTCTTCAGAGCACTTCGGAAAAAATATAAGGTGAGGAACTGACAGAGTGGGCAGAGTATTCGCGCCGTTATTTCTGCTTGGAAAATAAGCGTTTGAAGATTGTTCTTGACGCATAAGATGACTGTAATGGCAGAGAACACCATTCCATCGTAGACGGAGTCAGTTCCAGCAGACAGACTAGTTTACGAGGGACACGGTGATTGGACTGAGAAAGGCATCTCGACGGCAAATCACAGCTACAGATACCTGGACGCATCCATAGTGCACCGGCTGTGGCGAAGATGGTTAGAATGAAGAACTGTGAAACGTTTGCGGAGTCAGAGTGGCATCAGCATCGTCGGAAGGCGGTGGCCGCTCTGCAAAGCACGTCCACCGAAATTCTGCAGCACATACAAGACACCCTGGTTGAGCAGAATCATTTGCTGCCGATTGGTTGTTTTGGCGTGTGCTCATGGCGTCCGTTAAGAAGACTGCCATTAATCCCACAGCATGGACGTTAACGTCTGGAATGGTATGGGATTAGAGATATGTGGACAACGGAGGGACACAGGATCTGAGATTAGTCACGCATCTGCTTCTTCAGTGATAGTCACTGCATTCGAGTGTGGTTTCAACGTGGAGATAGGTCCAATCCTACAGTAATTGTAGAGTTTCAAAAGACCCACTTTAGAAAATGGTTAACAGGGAATGGAGATCCATTCCTCAGGACCCCATCCATACAGTCATTGACTCTGCGCCTAGACGTGTTGCTTCGTGTATCACCTTCCACGGTGGTCCTACACCCTTCTGATTCGACCCTGTTCTCGCTCTGTACTAATCATATTTTGAAATACAGATCACTTATTGTTCATTGCTGTCTCTCTTCATTTGCCGAATTTCGTCCCCTTCTTACAACTCCTTCTTGGTGTTGTATTTTCAGTGTCGGGAAGTGCAATTAAGTTATATTATAACAAAAACTACACTGTTATTAAACGTAATAATTACTATAAAATGTAATGACTATTGTAAAATGTAATATATTGATTACTGTAAAACGTAATGTAATGATTAGTTTTGTAAAATTAGTAATTTCATTATTTTTATGCCATATACATACATTTTATAGCAATATAAGAATTTGATAATAATTCATACATTAATATATTTTGATTGGTTTCAAATGACACTTAATTTTTATTACAATTCATTCATTTTGTTGTTCAAATGTGAAGAATCTGGCATATAAATTTTCATACGATTGGAATCCATGTGGAATAAAATATCGCTTAAACTAATTTATTAGTTTATATCCTTAGAAAAATAAGGTCAGTATTTTGTTTTCAAAGTGTCTTGAAAGTATACACATGAAGAAGTGCCCATGTTATGAATATACTTTCATTATATCATTTCATTTAGAAGATGTCGCCAACGTGGAAAATTTTGCTGGCTCCAGAAACCCAAGGAGTACGTATAATCAATTTGGAACATGAGTTCAATTTACCTTCAAACGATGAGCTGAAAAGGTATGATCATTTGTTCATGTGTATATATTCATACTTTGCATTTATTGTTTAATATATACCACAATATAGTTCCATGGAACAAAAGAAAATTTGATTTTTACAAAAACGAGAGATTTTAATCACATTTTCCCTTTTAAAGGACATATTCTTTCAGATTTTGATATAAAATCGTAGATATATTGTCTACTCTTTCTTTACAGAGACAAACAAGAGTTCAATTTTAAATTTTGCAAGGGAAAATTCTAGCACGATTTTTGTCGTGGATGTATGATCGATGCTTTTACATGCACAAAATATATATTGCAATAATAAATATAGTTTTAATAAGATTCGATTCATAAATTCTTATGTCGATGCTGAGTACTCAGATTCCTTTATAAGAAGGTACTATGAACATAATTTATATCCGTATTTTATGTTTATTATTTTATTTAACATCATGAATATGACTTTTTTTTAGCTCTAATTCTAGCAATCCAAATTCATGACTATATTAACAATTTGCGAGTGAATGCTATTCTCGCATGTTTCTTAATAGGCTGATAATACCAAAATATACATGTTATTGTGCAATCTGGTATTGATATTATATTGAGGCATTTTAATGTGTCAAAATTAATAAATCATAATACTTTATTGAAATGTATTCATATATATTCTATTATCAATTCCATTTTATTTATCTGATGACGAGTGAGTAGCTTAGGTGGGGAAGGAAGTTCTTAAATTTACTAATATTCAAAGATTTATTTACAAATAGGATTACTTACAGACATCTTTTAGCTAGCTCCTTTATAATGAGCTCCATCACACAATCTCTCTGTTCTCAATTACCTGTACATATCTCTTAACATGCCATATTAAGTACTGCCATCTAGTGGCCACTCATTATTTTTTTAAGTAATATTCAAGCCTTAATGTTAACAATTCTTTATTGGAAATATTATTAACTGCAATGATATGAAAAATATTGGGTTAAGACAACATGTATTCACTTCATAGAATAAATCAATACTTGGATAACATATTTCATTGGATAATATATAATTATTTTCTTATATTTATATATATATTGATCTATATTTCTAATTTTGCATCAGTTTAAATTTTAATTACAATTATTATTTTATTTATAAATTATTTTCTTTTTCTGATACTGGAATATTGAATTGAAAATAGAAAATGGTCTTCCAAATTTCTCAGAAATCAAAACCATCATTTATCGACACATTTATGATTCTCTTAAAAATTTGGCAACTGAATGATTAATTCTCAGGCCTTCAGTGTTCGACAATTTGGGGGTTCTGTTCACACTTCAAGACAGTATATTTGCAGTGATTAGGGATCAGGTTAAAATTATAGTTTCTTGTCGGATTAACTTCAGAGTGCAAAAACTGACATGTCCTCAAACTTAAATAGCATAAAATTTAACGGTATTTCTTTATTTTATGGCCTTTATGGTTTCAAAAGCTGTTATCGTTCGTATACTGTTTGCAGCTGCCACAATTGTTTTTATTAAAACTTAAAAAGATTCTTTTTCAAGATGCTTTTGTCACATGAAAATTCTGCAATGCAAGATTCTAAGTGCTGGAGACAGTTCTTCGCTTTCTTTTTTCCGCCATTTCTGGCATCCCCAAAACTGCTTAACTTCTGTATGCGAATAATAGAGCACACAGTTAAATGACGTAAGCTCCTCTTCAGTCTGACAGTTTCTTCGATTGGCGATAGTTTGCATTTTTTGGCGATTTATCTGAGAGGACATATAAATAAACAGTTCAAATTTAATTAATTAAAATTTAAATCTTGTTCTAATTGACTTTAATATATATTTAAGCTAGAATTTTTCGCATAGGATTTGAAAGATCGGGATGTATGATATTTTTTCGTTAATTTATTCATTTTAAGAAAAACAGATATGTTTCAAGATAAGAATCTTTGAATAAAAACTTCCGTAATGCTAAGAATTTGGGGAAAAAGTACAAATATTCTATATTTAATTAACTTATAAAATATACAAGTACTGCATGTTTCTTGCATTGTTCTGTTTATATTTATATTTTACAAAAATTTGACTTTCTAACTAATTAGTATTATTTAAAATTATTCAATATTTTCCAGCAAAGCTTATCAATTGACAGTAACCACCAACAAGCGTGGAGGCGTGACCATTGATTACACAATTGAACCAAAACTTTCTGGAGTTAAAATTGTCATGGCTATCTGCATATTAATAGGTCTTTATATTTTGATCGTATTTGAGGTAATTTTAATATTAAATTTTTATGATACTAACAGAGTTATGTTTTGTTTCCTATAATTTTGTAGTTATTAGTTATATATATATATAAGGAATATTTAAGAACACTTATATTTTTTTAATATATATATATATATATTGGAAATTATGAAAGTTTGATTTCTTTTTCTTCAGTTTTATTTTGGTTGAACGAAATTCAATTGTATTTGTATTGTATGCTTATCAAAATTATCATGGTAAAAATATTGGATGGGTAAGAAAATAATTTCAATCTACACTAATAAACAATAGCGTTTTAAGAAATCAAATTGCTTTCTTACCAACCCATCGTTTTAAAAACCGTAAATTGTTTATTGAATATAAATTATTTATTGATATTACTGAATTTCTCTTTACTGAATACAATGGATCATTGAATGTCATTGAATATAATAAAACAATAGATTTTTTCAATACAATGGATAGACCTTTACTCACTAATTGATTTTATATTCAATTTATGTTAATAGAATTAAAAATCGAAAGTAATACTTATACTAATGGGTGTATTATACTGAAACACACTCTGCTTAAAAAAAATATTTCAGCTAAAAAGAATTAAGTTTAATTGAAAATTACAAATATATGGAGTTCAAGAAGATCAGTGATTCCAAAGTGGGCTCCATCTGTGCTGCAAAAATCAAGGGAGGGCGATGATGACAATGTACATTTGAAAGGGGGTGCGATGAATAACTGTAAAGATGACAGTGTAATGAATTGATGGAAGTAATTACGAATGAAGAATATATGTCGTATTGATATTTACGAGACAGATGCCGTTCATAGCTACGCAAGGGAGGGATAAAAAGAAGGGGGGATAAGAGGGGTTGGGTGGAAAGAAAAGAGATAACGTTTCTTAATGCTTCAGTAATCAGACTATTCTTTCTCAATATCCTGCCTACAGGGGCAACATATATATATATATATATATATATATATATATATATATATATATATATATATATATGTATATTTATATATACATATATATGTATATACATACATATATGTATATACATATATATATATATATATATATATATATATATATATATATATATATATATATATACATATATACATATATATATATACACACACACATACATATATATATATATGTGTGTGTGTGTACATATACATACATATATAAGAATAACAGTTGACTTTCAAACAATTTTCTGATTACATTTCTCAACATGAAAATTTATTTTATTTAGTTTACAAGATAATTAAAAAATAATCATAATAATAAATAATAAGTATGTTATATATATATATTGAGGAAATCATGGTGAAACCATATATATATATATATATAACGCACTTTAAGTCCTAAATAATTAAGTGACAGCCATGGTTTCATCAATATATTTATATAACAGACTTATTATTTATTATTAAAATTATTTCTTATATAGTTATCATGAAAACTAAATAATATGGTAAAAGTTTACAATCGGGTACCGCTTTGATTCTTTGGCGGTTTTTTGGCACCAATATGGTCGTCAAGACGTGACTAACAAGCTAAATAATAATAATAATATATAATTTGTATTTTTATATAATATTTATAATTGTATAAATAATAGTAATAATAAATCAGACTAAAAATAATGGGATTTCTAGATATTGAATCTTATCACCAAATTCTTCCTAAACTAAGTGTCACCCGATTCTACACTGAACACACACACACACACACACACACACACACACACACACACACACACACACACACACACACACACACACACACACACATATATATATATATATATATATATATATATATATATATATATATATATATATATATATATATATATATATATATATATATATATATATATATATATATATATATATATATATATATATAATGCACTTTACGTCCTAAATAATTAAGTGACACCCATGGCTTCATCAATATATTTATATAACAGACTTATCATTTATTATTATGATTATTTTTAATTATCATGTAAACTAAATAAAAGAAATTTTTCATGGTGAGAAATGTAATCAGAAAATTGTTTGAAAATCAACTGACTTAGTCTCTCCAACAAATTAAAATCAACAATTACTAATATATAAACTAAGTGTCATTATTATGAACTTTACAACGGCTACATGTAAACTTTATATTTGTGGTTCAGCTTAAACAGATGATCATAACAAAAAGATAAATATTATAGTTTTAAGCAAAATGTCTTCATTTTGCATTTGCTGCTTATACAGTTAAAGTAATATTAACGTTTAATTTAAACGTATTGTTGTGCATTCCTTTGCTACATTTATTATTGTATAGAGTTTGGAAACTAAATTTTATATTATAAAAAAAGTTTGTGAAAAATAATAATATGTAAATAATAATTTCTGATGCCTGTATTTATTTGTTAACTGTTTATTTTCTCTCTACAGATTGTTCACAGAACAGTGGCAGCCATGATTGCCGCTACAACAGCTATATCCTGTTTGGCACTGACAGGTCAGGTAATTCATATTTTTCCTCAATTCTAAATTTAAAAAAAAATTGAAACAAACATATTTTAAGTAAAGACTAAAAAATCATTTAAATTTGTCTGTTTATAGTAATTATGAGGAAAATTTCGCAGAAAGCTTTTTTTATAGTCTAACAAGCTTCCTATAAAAAATTAATTCAACGTGTTAAATTGTGGAATATCGACGGGACTTTAAAATAGCCACCCAAAACCTAAGACGTTTTGTTTTGTGACATTACATTTATAATATTAAAATTTTTATTTGGAAAGTCGCATTTTGATTACAAAAAGTTACAACTCATATTTTATATTAACTCGGGTAAATAATATAATTTAGCTCGAAAAAATAGTAAAAAAAAAATATAATAACTCGGATAAATAATTTGATAGTAATAAAGAGAAATGGAGGAATAAAAATTATTTTCCAACACTCAAAAGATCTGTTGGAAAGTTCAAAGATTATTTTTCCTTATTCACGACAAATTAATGCACGCTATTAACTTTCGATTCGAAATCTATGTACGCTCAACACATACTTTAAAATTGATTAAAAATTCTGTTTTGAATAAGAAATAAATTAGTATAATTTCATTTTTGTTTTTAATGTAAGTTAGGGAACATAAAAGAGTATATTGGCTAATCCATTCAATTTGCCAGAGATTCACTATGATTGATTAGACTCAATTGATTATGTTGAGTATGATATAAAATAATCATCAAATTCTAAAGAATGCACTTATGGCATAATCAGTTTAATATATAAATTACTTTCCAGTAATGAAAAATGAGAAGAATAGTCTTACAGCGCAAAACATTTTTCTTATATCCAGCATCTATCATCCGAAATGTCTGCTGAATAATTAAAACTCTGATCTTTAGATCAATTCGACACCCACTTTTAGCGTGCATGCTTGTAATAATCCGAATTATGCTTTAGTTTAAATTCTGCATGAATTATTCCGGATATGAAAAGCGACTACAAAATAATAAATGTCTTTTTTGTAATTTTCTGATATTTTTAAAACGAATCATGTGTGAAAAATGTAAAAAATGCTATACTTGCTCAGAGAGTGTTGCAAATCATTAAGCAAATTCAGTGTTGAAAATTATCGATTACCAAATCAAACTACTATCTATTAGAAAGAAGGAAATGTTTTGGGGTTAATCTGTGGTTTGGGTACTCCTTTCTCGCCAAATGGGCAATAGACGCGCCAAGCGTGGTAACCCTGGCTATTTTATCCTAAATGCACTCTTTAAGTCCAAAAGTACACTAGAATATGGAAAAATGATAATTTTTTTCCATATTCTAATGCATTTTTTGTTATACAATTCGTAAAAAAAAAACACTGTTTTTATTTTCGTTGCCATACCAACGGTGAAATTCGTTAAAAACACGGATTTTGGTTTCGTCGCCATAGAAACGTCTTTTTTGCATAGTATCTCTCGGAGCATTCAACACCGCGAGACAAAATGTAAAAACGCGCCAGTTGGCGACTTATAAAAATGCGCCAAGCAGGGAGCCCAAAGCACATTTTCACTGTTTTTTAAATTATAGATGTGTTACAAATGATGTGAATTTTATTTTCGATATATCAGATTTGTGCAGCATGTTTGTTAATTCAAAATATAGGAATATTGTAAGCTACTTTTGTAATTGACACATTTTTCTTAAAAATCTTTCGCATAAAATCTGCAATGTTCAGATATAACAGTGAGCGAAACAAGGAAAACTTACTAGCACTTATGTGTTCAGATTGCTGAGGAGACAGTCTGATGGACAAAGAATGTTGTAAGAACTTTTGATATCTACAGTATTTTTAATCGATAATGAGACTGATTGATTTTTTAGATAATGGGGCGGATTTATTTTATAGATAATGAGAAGGATTAATTTTTTAGATAATGGAAGACGGGTTGATATTATAGAAAATAGGACTGATTGATTTCATAGAAAATGGGACGGATTGATTTTATAGATAATGAGACGGGTTGATTTTTTAGATAATGGGACGGATTGATATTATAGAAAATAGGACTGATTGATTTCATAGAAAATTGTATGGATTGATTTTATAGATAATGAGACGGATTGATTTTTTAGATAATGGAAGACGGGTTGATATTATAGAAAATAGGACTGATTGATTTCATAGAAAATGGGACGGATTGATTTTATAGATAATGAGACGAATTGATTTTTTAGATAATGGAAGACGGGTTGATATTATAGAAAATAGGACTGATTTATTTCATAGAAAATGGGGTGGTTTTATTTAATATATAATGAGACGGATTGATTTTTTAAATAATGGGACAGATTTATTTTATAGATAATGGAAGACGGATTGATATTATAGAAAATAGGACTGATTGATTTCATAGAAAATGGAACGGATTGATTTTATAGATAATGAGACGCATTAATTTTATAGACAAGAGGACGGATTGATTTTATAGATAATGAGAAGCATTAATTTTATCGATAATGGGATGGATTAACGTATCGAAAGGTAGAAAAGTAAGAAAAACTTTCCAACGACCCACTTCTACGGACATGCATACCGAAAAATTAAATGAAGCTCTCAACTCACGATGTTCAGCAGTAGATTTACTACTATTGGTAATGGTCGAATATACAGTAGACATACATTCATAGTTTTCAGAATTGTGTACTTACTGTGTAATTTAAAGCTGAAATTAGGTTTAAGCTAGAAATTAGGTTGAGGTGGCCTGGTGATTAGGTCGAAAGTTCTTGTTGTCAGACACTAGTGAGTTCGAATTTCTGTTCGAAGATCCATCGTGTTCGCTAATTGTAGCTGACGCTTGTTAAATATGTGGTGGTCGCAATGTTCTCCATACAAAATGTTAACTCTGGGGTTCTTATCTTGATTCCTTCTTCGAAATTACGAGGATCCTGTCATTTTCGGAGCAACGACACCCACTGTATAAGTTGCCGTCATTTCCTCTAGTTGTAATACAGAAAGGATTAATCCTTTTTGCAACCGTGCATTAGGAATAGTAAAGAAAACTTTTGTTTTTTTATCATTGAATATTTTTCATTATAGCAACAGGCAACAGAGTTCATCTGTCTGTCAAGTTGTATGGTAATAAAATGAAATATGAGACAAAAAAATATGTTCTTTCGGTTAAATTTTTTATACTTACATTTTACTAATTATATCTTCTCCAATAAACGCTCCTATTGTATGCAACTTTCACAGGTGTCTACCATGTCATCTATTTTATTCTCAAAAAATTTCTCGGTAACTTTTTTTTCAATCAAATATTTAAAGTAAGTCTTTAAAACTCCAACGCTTTTGATGATAAGAATAAGGCATATTTTTAAATTCATTTATTTAAATAACTATCAAAATATTATTTTCTAAATATAAAAGTGTTTTAGAGGTCTAAAATATTCATATTAAAAAGTACTTTAGTTACGAAATTCAAATATATTTAAATTTTATTACAATTCACTTTTAATCACCAGTCAAAGGAAAAAATGAATTTTTGTAGTTTTTCACTATATGCACTCCCCCAGACAAATAGCCAAATGTTTTAAATACATATAAAATATCTTAAAGCTTATTTAATAATCCACCTATTTCTGGATGGACTTTTCATAAACAGTGGATTGTATTGATATCACATAAGGGGGTGAAACAGTATTTTCCTTTTGAGAATATTGATACCTCAAAGGGAATTTTTATGTCACCCTGATGTTAATTTTCAGACGTTCTTGCTTCTTGCATATATCCTTCAGATGTTCATGAACGAAGTGAAATCATCACATCCTTCGCTAGTTAATCAACAGTAGCTGAAATCGAAAACGGAACCTTTTACACAGGAAGGCGTAGTTCTGTATCTAGAACACAAAGAATCCAAAGTTAATTTTTGACAACGCATGGTAAAAAACTTAACTGACAAATGCTCTTTGAGACAGTGGAATACATATCACGTCATGGCTCCTAAAAGAATTTTTAATCGAAAGAGGAATGAATTCACGTCACTCTCACAGAAAACAGGGACATATCAAATTCGTAATCTATTATTAATTAAAAAAAAATTTGTAGCTAAAATATTGACTAACAAATCTTGTGTTAATTGGCAGAGACCATCTTTTGAAGAAGTACTGACATGGACGAAAGTGGATGCATTGAGTTTACTATTTGGCACAATGGTTTTAGTATCTGTCTTATGTGAAACAGGATTTTTTGATTTGGCTGCTGTTTTGGCAAGTAATTTATTATTTATAGCTTAAAAATAAAAATATTTGTAAATAGAATGATATTTTACTCTTTTATATATTGCTTGTACTTGATTAATTAATATACCGTAAACAAAAATTAACTACTAGTTTTTATTTCTCGAAGATTATTAGTAAGATTATTTTTCTTATTATTATTCCATGTTTTAAGATAGATCGAAAAGTCGACCGATGGCTGAATGGTTAGCGTTCCTAAATCCTGAGTTGTCTGTTCCGGGTTCAAAACCCGGGTCGGGCATGGATGTTACTCTCTCTCTCTCTGTCCTTTCTTTTGTGATACAGTATGAATGTGACCCACTCTATAAACGGGTTTATGATGGTATAGCGTGGGCAACGCCGCTCACCTTCGTGACTTGGTTCACAGGTGCTCGCTGGGTAACGACAAATGAGTAGCAGTTTCTGGCCTTGTTGTGGCATATAGGGTTCGTCACCTAAGTGCAGATGGAAAACGAAGTAGGGATTAAAAAATATTTTTATGAGTAGATTTGCGTTATTTAGAATCCCTTAAGTTTTTCATTTTGTGATAGTTTAACTTGAGTTTTAATAAAATTATCCTTTTTATCTCCCAAATGTGTACAAAAATTAAGTGATTAAATTTTACCTATGGATTAAAATGCTTACAATGAAATAACGGTTATGAAAAACTACCGTGTAAAATCTATGTTGCTCACAGTGAAATTTCAAATGAATATACAACCTATGGTAAGAAGTTTAAAATTTATATATTTTGCCAGATAGCTATGGTTCTTAAAAACTAAACGGAAACAAATATAAGAGATTTATTTGTTGGTTTAATAGAAGAATAATGCTTTCATGACTGAGAGAGAGAGAGAGAGAGAGAATGTAGTTACCTTGAACAGTAATGCAATTATCGAATTGGATAATGGATATGGCCGACTTGGATATGGAGGGGTACATAATAGAACGCTATAACAGCAGCATACAGCTCTTTATTATATAACCAATCATATATTTAAAAGGTCAACAGACTGAAGAGAAAACTAGCCAAACACAGTGTATTGAAAATATACTCGAGTTATACACAAATCCAATGTTTCAATTAACTACAGCTAACTGAAAAGTTTCTACCTGAAAAAAAATTTCGGAATCATGCAATTCATCTTAATTACTTCTATTCATACATTCTATAAAAAAAAATTTAGTAGGCAGATTTTTTAAGTATTCTGAAGGTGCTGAAATCCAATGATCAAGATGACTGCACTTACATTAAATTTATTTCGTCTGAAAATAATCTAATCCGTGGTAAGATTCTTTTGGAGGTGAAGTCTCGTCTTGGGTAGTATCGTTTTGTAAGTTTCTTGTAGGAGAACATTTTTCATCCTATGAGCGAATTCCACCAGGAACATTAAGTCACATATATGCTTCATGTGTTATCCAAGTATACTCGATGATTTATTATTCTTAATGAAAGGTGAAACTTTGCTTATTCACGCCAATGAAAAAGGTGCTTCTTTACTTTAAAACTACCATATAGTTTACTCCTAAATTTTTTTCACGAGCGCTTTGTCTTTGCAGGAGATTTTAAGATTTTCTCTACATTCTTACCATAAATTTGCATTCTGAGCACGATTCATTCAAGAAAACATCGTATTTAATTGATAGTTATTCGATGAATGTGAAATTATTTATTCAGACTTTCTGTTACAGGATGAAGGGGGAAAGATTAGATATCCGGTGCACAGATTATCTTCTCGGGGTTATTTAGTTTTTTGTTCTCTCACAAGCAAACTACCTTAATGTGAGTACCTGAAAATATACAACTTGCAGTCTTTCGATCTTCTCTGCTTATTGGGTATACATTTCTGCTACTGCAACAAGAGAAATTTGTGGCTAGTTTTGTATTTAAGCTTTATTCTTTCATTCAAAAAACTGCTATCATTTGTCATGGGTACTTTTCAATTACGTTTCATCAACTTGACTGAACATTCCAGATAGTGATTCTGTAATTAAAAGCTTCAAACTACCATATTTATTCATCTGAGTAGCTACTTCTACTTATGAAAGCAAAAATATGTGGTAAAAACAAATGGGTTATTGGGGTTTTGATCATCAAATATTTCTAAATTCTGTTGCATGACAGCCCATGTGGGTCAAGGACTAGAGTGACTATCTCTGTTTTTCCTGACCGAGAGGTCTTGAGGTGCAAAGGATGCGTCCCAATTTGGAGATCAGATTAACACAAAACCCCTAGTGTTTAGTTCCTAAGCATGCTTTCATCATCAAATATTACCCAGAATGAATTTTATTTGACTCAAATATACTGAGGAGTGGTTTTTCGTAAGCATTTCTTTTCATATACACATTGTGTCACGAAGGAACCATTTATAGCTCCATTTAGTCTTGAGGTCTCGAAACTCACAATTAAGAGAACAGGAACTTGAAATGTTTTTAACGGTGAGAAATATGAGTTTCTGAACTAAGCGAAAGGTTTATGGGAGAGAGATTAAATACCTCTAGAATCACCTTAAATACAAGTCTTACCTACACTTCTTAGCTTTAGAACATTTATCTTTAAATCACAATAAGGAGATTGAAGAATATTTTTATGTTCAGTCAAAGTAAGGCATAACACTACATTTCAATTATTGCCATGGAATTATAGACATATGAGCAAAAAAGCAAAGAAATGTAATCACGAGTTGACAAATTAAAAATCAAACAAAAAAATTTAATAATGTACAAAATTAAAAGGTCTTTTAAATTGGATTATTTGTTTATCAATAATTTAAAAAGACAATATTCATTTTATTGTTTGACTATAATATTTAGAATGTTTTTTCCTTCATCAGACGTCCGAAGTAAATTTGACTTCAAACAAAAATAGCAAATTCTTCAAACTGGCTTGATTAGGAATCTTGAGGTTTCAGCTAATTTGTGAAGCTTTTCAGGCAGAACTGGATTAATTCCTCTCCTATTCATTAATCATTCTTTCACAAATGACACTTTTAAAATCAATTGCTGGTACTATGAATATGCCAGTTAGAAAGAATAGATAATCTGTTCAAGCATAGTGGTATTCATGACATATTATCCCATTTGAGCAGGATAATGTTTCGGCGAATGTAAATAAATTCTTGCAATGTTGACTGCGATATGGCATGCCAAAATTACTCCATTTGTTCTTATGCTTAAACTTTACAAAATAAAGCACCATATTATAATTAGTGACACGTACTTTAAAATGATAAATTGCTAAGAAAATGCTAGCAATAAAGATTTCATAAGCACAATGATTAAACGTAACTTTACAAATCGTTGGCCAAATTTCTGAATCAGCATATAATTCAACCTTTGTGCTATTTAGAGTATGGGACATCCCATCGCCTTTGGTACATCTATCCTTCCCTGCCAGAATACAATTTGTTCTCACTTTTTACGATATTTTCTGAATTAGTAAGTTTTTCACATTCAGTTGTAGATTTTGATTTGTTGCATGGTTTCCATGAAAAATTGTGTATGTATGGCAACGTATTCCAAATACATACTTGATATTGCCATCCTGTATCGTATAAAAACTGTAGTTAAATGTAAAAGATGAAAAAGTCCAGTAATAAATATTTTATTTCTTTGTATGAATGTTCGCCACAGGTGTCATGTAATCCATGATTCCAAATTCTGAATCTTTTTAGCGATGAAGAAATGTTGCCAAGATGATGTATCCTAACGTGGGCGATTACATAAATACAAGTGTTACCAAAATAGAATTTTCTTCATAATTCTTATATGTCTCCATATGTATGCCGTAATAAAAACGAGGTTGCTAAATACATATGAAAATCCGCCAAAAAATCACCAATCTCAGAGTTTGGAATCCTGAATTATACGGCACCTGTGTCGAATGTTCTTTTTATAAACTACGGCCCCTACATTTTTTTAATATTGTTTATATTTTAAATGTGATTTATTATTAAATAACTATAAGCTTTTCTTATTATTTATGCATTATTCTAAAACATATTTCCATAAATTCCTAATAATTGTATTTTTCAGAAATACTTTTTTTTCCTCATTTTAATTAACTGGATTCGTTTCAGACTTATAAATTATCATGTGGTCACAACTGGGCCTTAATCACGTCCTTGTATCTTGTGACTGCTCTGCTATCGATAATTTTGGATGATCTTGTCACAATTCTTCTCATGTCAGCTTTTACAGTTAGGTAAGATATTTATAACAATTTGGTTCCAAATTTAAATTTACTTCAACAAATCAACTTTAAGCTCAAATAATTTTTGATCGTAAGTTAAGGAATTCAGGTAAAAATTGTTGCATTCAATTTTTCCCCCTATACGAGGGTTGCTATTTATATTTCTGACCTTGGCAACAGTAAGTGTTGCTAGGCGACCGAAGACGATTTTAATCGAAAGTTTGATATTTTTAAACATAAATTCAGCAGACGATTTACCATTATAGCTTTATTTGTGTTGTTGACAGTAAATCGAAAAGTTCTTCTCTGTCAAAAAATGGAATTGAATCGTGAACATTTTCGTGCCATTATTTTTCATAACTTTCGACGTGGATTGTCAAGACAAGAGTGCTTCGATGAACTTAATTCTTTATACAGCGATAAAGCGCCATCCTACAGCACTGTAAAAAATTGGTATAACGAATTTAATCGTGGTCGATGTTCGATCCAGGACGAATCCCGTGCAGGTCGTCCAAAATCCGTTGTTGTGCCAGAAAAGATCAATGCTGTGCGTGAACTGATAAAGCAAGATCGTCATGTGACATACCGTGAGATAGAGGCGTCTTTGGACATTAGTATGACTAGCATCAATAAAATATTGCATGAACATTTGAGCGTAAAAAAAATTTGTTCGCGTTGGATCCCGCATAATCTAACAAACGCTCAAAAAAAGGCTCGTGTCGATTGGTGAAAGAAATGTTGGAAAAATACATTCAAGGTACATCAAAGGCTGTGTATAACATCTACACAGGTGACGAATCATGGATCTATGCATATGAGCCGGAAACAAAACAGCAATCAACTGTATGGGTCTTCCAAGACGAGGCAAAACCAACAAAAGTTGTTCGAGGAAGAAGCACATCGAAACAAATGATTGCCTGTTTCTTCGGCATTAACGGTCATGTGGTAACAGTGGCGTTAGAGCAACGCAGGACGGTCAATTCTGAATGGTACACGACCATTTGTTTGCCAGAAGTCATCGGAGAAATTCGAAAAAAGCAGAAGAACAAGCGAATCATTCTTCATCATGACAATGCGAGCTCTCACACATCGACTCAAACAAAGGCATTTCTGACGGAGCGAAAGATCGAACTGATGGGTCATCCGCCGTACAGTCCTGATTTGGCACCCAATGACTTCTTCTTATTCCCACACATCAAAAATAAATTACGTGGACAACGATTTTCGAACCCGAAAAAGCGGTTGATGCATTCAAAACGCATGTTTTGGAGTTACCTCAATCGGACTGGAAAAAGTGATTTGAAAATTGGTTCAAACGCATGCAAAAGTGTATTGATCACCATGGAGAATATTTTGAAAAACAATAAAACCAATTTCGATCCTACATATTTGTTTTTTTATTATTAGGCCAGAAATATAAATAGCAACCCTCGTAGTAAGAAAATACAAAAAATTATGATGTGATATATCATATGAAATATATACAAATATACAGTAAGATTTCGTTACTACGTAAGTGTTACTACTTTTCACTTCTTAGTTAAAATTTTAATTTCAGCCAATTTTGATTCTTACGTCAGAAATGTCCCGTATAAATCTTTAAAAAACATTTTCACTATAATTTGAAAATGTAATGATAATTGAATGATATTTCAATATAATAAATATATAAACACAGGCTTGTTAGTTATTAAACACAGCTTGATATCAAATTCCAGTTTTCTTCAGCTATTTCTATTTTAAACAAATTACATGGGCGTATTCTGAAAAGTTTCCATAAATAGCAATTACATATATTTGTAAAATTTTAACTTTTATATCAGTCAAATTAAACATTTATAAGCTAAAATGTTTCTAAATTTCTGGAAATCAATAATTTAAATAAGTGCTTGATAATATTCTAGTAGTTTGTGTAATTCACTAAGTTGAACTATTAATTTTTACAGGCTGAGTGAAGCAATGAATATTGATCCAAGACATCTATTAATAGGATTGGTCCTATTTGCCAACATTGGCTCTGCCTCTCACTTAAAGGAAACCATGGTAATGGCCTCTGATTCCTCTTAACATATGCATTTTATTCATTAGCTTATTATTTAAGAAAAAGTATCCATTAAAACTATAAAACCCCAGTTATAAATGAAGCTTTGTGTTTAAAGGAAAATTAAAATATACAGAGATTATTGTTTTGTGCATGTACTTTTCCATGAGAGCATTTTTCCAACTACACAGTATGACTGTACTCTCTCTCTCTCTCTTGGGAGGTAAAGACTACTATATCATAAAATCATCAGACTACTGGAAAGAGAGTAGTCATATCTTCTCCAAAGATATAATATCACTTTCAGAACATTGCGACCACAACCTGTTTTAGGTGCCCCAACAGGATCTTAAGTTCCAACTAGGGCTCATTGTCGCTTTATAACAAACAGCTTAACTACAATGAACTGTTGGCATATGTTTTTTGTGAGCAATAGTCTGTATTTCTTCGCCTCATCAGAAAAATGTAGAATTTTTTGCTTAATTACTGCTACACATGACTTTAAAAGAAGTATTTTTACAATTTCCACTCAGAAGTTATCAGTTGATTTGTTTATCCACACAAGTATTAAATCTTTCATATCATAAGTTCATAGTGAACCTTCGTAAGTTATTGGTAATCATTTACATGACATTTAATTGTTATAATTAATTTTAAACCATTATAAAAGATTTACTGCGTATACACTCATTAGGGTAGGACATTCTAATCTGAAAACATTTAATAATTAGCATATCCATAGAAGGCTGTTAATCTCCATCTAAGGTTTAATCTCCATAATTTATCATTACCCTCAGGAGGACTTGTATAGATAACAAATCTATTTATGAAGCACCAGAGAGAAAACTTTAAAAACGCCCAAGTGCTTACAGTAACAGATTAAAATGTAGAAAGATTAAATACGATGCACTTCCAACACAATCTCTGAGATCTATCTTTGGACTTTCCAGTTCAAAGAGCGATACCACTTGGCCACGATTTCTTCTCTCACTGCTTGGTTTGCCATATGGTGAATTCGAATGACTTTCTGATGATTAAAAAATACAAGACTACCAAATATATGTATTTTCATTCCAACTGGGTATGCATGAATTTTTTTTAATGTGGTATTGTTTAGCTGATTTCAATAAAATTAAATTTGAGCATTATAACTGTTCAGTTATTGTATTGCATATAAATAATTAATTTGCATAATCCCCCCTCAAAGAAGACTAATTCTTTGGAGCAACGATTATTAATACAAATTTTTAATATTATTTTGATCACCAGATAGTTTTACAAGTTTATTAGCTTTAAGAAAGGAAAGGAGCAAGCAGCACATTGCTGAAAATAAAATGTCACCATAGCTCCTAGATTGTCTGGCTAGGCTAACAAGTGGCCACTTGAAGTGTATTTTCTATAACAGTGGTTAGAAAATATACCCACTGGTAAAAGTCGCTGTAACCATTCAGTTCACAGAATCATATTCTGGTATGCTTCGGACTTTTAAAGGGACTTAATATCTAACTTCCTTATTGTTACAGATTTTTTTGTTAGTCAACAACCTTCTGTAACTAATGCGACGTGAGTCAGATTTGTAGGAAATAAGCAACAACAATAATACCAACCCAAGCTTATCTGTTAGTGACGGTCCTAGTGAAATAGAAATAAATCTGTATACAAAATAATATGCTATTTTAAAAAGAGCCATTGATTCAATATTGAAAAACCATTCGCTTGCTTTTGCAAAAATGTGTTTCACATGTGTTTGTATTACAATGCTTTGCTATGTGTTAATGATCCAAACAGTAAATGCATTTTATAAATCACTCTTCAGTAGCACTTCAATACATCTCATATAAAACAATATGATTCTAAACGTAACTGTCAATTTTTGCTTAGCACTTGAACATTATATGCCAATAATCAATAATTTGCATATTATTTGATATTATTCATTCGTATTACTTTGGTTGACTTAACATTCTTTTGGTGCTTCTTACAGAGAATCAGTAATTTCCAGCTTCACATTTTCCCCGCAATAATGCTTAGCTTTGTCGCTTGCTTTATCTTTTGGAGGCTCATGCACAGAGATCTATCTGTTTTAAGATTCAAGGATCCACTAGAAGTCATAGGTATGTATAACTTTACTATTTGACAGGTGGTTCATAAAAATCATGTTTCATTCAAATTTTAACACCAAAAAAGAATCTCAGAAACTTGTACTTGACTTATTGGTCAGTTAAATGTCTTTTAACCAAATTATTGCAATTTAATAAATGTTTGTGAAATGCATTTTATGTATCATTAGCGCTGGTCAGGAACTGTAGAGATAGGACAGAGATGTTCAAGTATTTAATTATTGGAATGATCAGAAATTCGTTAATTTTTATTTTATTTAATTATTACAGCTTGTACTAAATGAAATGCATTTTAAAGAGTAAGAAGATTAAAAGCGCTTATCGCAATCTAATGCAAAGACTATTCTCTTCGAAATGGAAGGCTTAAGCACAATCCCAGCCACTTGTTGAATAACGGAAGGTGGATGTTACGCTTCTGCTTTCAACATGCGTTTGTCGAGGTGGGTGCTTGGGAGTATTCTGTTTTTCCTTTGCGACGCGGAAATGCGGCGCGCTTCAATGGAATGTCTTCTGGGAAAGCAATTAATACGTTGGATATTCAAATGCATTTACGACAATTATATATATATATATATATATATATATATATATATATATATATATATATATATATATATATATATATATATATATATATATATATATATATATATATATATATATATATATATATATATATATATATATTACACTTGCTATACATAAATGTATATTTGAAAGTGAACAATCCACGTTCATCAATTCTTAAAGCGAGAAGAGTTTCGGAGCGGAATCATGAAACAAATGAGATGTTTACTGTACACTTTTAGTTTCAGACCTCCACTCTGAGTTATTATAAATATTATTTTCAATTTCTTATTATCATTATTGATTGTACTTTATAGTCCTGTGTTTTGTTTACCAGAGGTGGAGCGAGAACGGGACGTATGGAAGAATTTGCTCTCTTCCCTTTCGAATTACTCGAAGGACGAGGAGAGCGTAAGGGCCATCTTGAGAAGAAAAATATCGGCTCTGGACACGCTGCTGAGAAAGAGGCTTTATGATTCAAAGTAAATATACTATGTTTTCTTTCTAAAACGAAATAAAGTATTCTTATCTCTTTTATTAATTTCGTGAGCCATGGTAGCCTAGTGGTTAGGGCATCAGCCTTCCAGCTGGTTCGATTCCCAGTGTTGCCAAATACCCACCGAGTATATGCGATATACGTGCTCGTTAAATCTGTGGAATAGAATGCCCTGTGGTCGATCATTGAACAGTTACCATGAATGTAATGATCTGGAGAAAATTTCCTATCTTTGCAGATCAATGTCAAAATTTTGATAAAAATGGGTCCTCTGGTGGTGCCATCTATCTGAGGAGTTTAGAGTAAAGTCGTACGTTCACCTTCGTGGTTTTCTGGTTAAGTGAAAGACGCACCCTTCTCGGACTTAAATTATCATACATAATGAGCTTGACTTGTCCAAGTGTCATAAGTAACAACAACAGCATTAATTTCGTTAACAGAGCTCTTATCTAATTTATAAGCTTTTCGCTAATATATCGAAGTATTTTATTTATATATTTATATATATATATTAGCTTCAGCAATATAAATATACATTGTACTTAACCATGTTTTCATTACTTCTTAAAGTATATTCAAATGTCAAAAAAAGGGATACAAGCGAGCGTGAATATTATAGTAGAGCAATGATTGTCAACTAATATGCCGCGGCACTAGTGTGATGTCAAATTTTAGAAATATATATAGTAAAAATTATTATACTTTTTTATTATGAGTAAAGTAATAAATATACTGTTGTTTTTGTAGTACATATTATATTATTTTATTTTACATTTAAAATTGTAATCAAAAATTATTTTACACTGTGTCTTGTGCGTGAGTAAACAATTTTTAAATTTCCGTTTTCCGTTGTGTGCCTCAAAATCTTGAAATTGTTAAAAATGTGCTTCGACAAAAAAAAGTTTGAGAATCACTGTAGTAGAGGAATCCAATTAATCAACGTTGCAATATGGTAGGCATTACCAGTATGGAGCAACTGATGCCTGACAAGATGGCTAGAAAGTCTATTGTTTCTACAAAAAAGTGTTGTGAGGATTTAAGTGACTTTGAGCATTGAGTTATATTCGATGTTCGAAAGATGGGACATTGCCTCTTCGAGATAGTGATGAAATTCCAATTTTCGAGTAGGACCACTATACGTGTGTACATAGCAAATCATCAAACTCAGTAAAAGGAGAAGTCAGAAACATCAAATTTGAGCTTTGAAAGGAAAAATCGGGGACAAAATATTTTTAAATCAAATCATACAAGCAACATTTTATCACATTACTTCAGATTTTGATGCTGTAGAATCAACAAGAGTCAACGAAAGTTTAATATAGCTTGGAAAGCCTACATCAAAGATAGTTTGCTGACTGTCCAGCAGATTATCCTTCATGTAGGCTTTTAGAGTCAAAGGCCCACAAGTGTACCAACAATTCACACTATAAAGCTTTTTGCCTTAACTGAATCCAGTATTGGACTAGCGATGGAGACGTCTTGCTTGTTCTGATGAATCCCTTTTTTTTGTTTGCATCGGAAGAATAGATATAAAAAATGTAAGAATAAAACAATAAAAATCTATGGACTGTACATAATAATTGAAGTTTCTTCAAGCTAGTGGAGAATCTGTGATGATATGAAGTTCGTGTAGATGGATCATATGAGATCATTGGCACATCGAGAGATGAATCTCGTGGGTAGCATGCGTACGCATCCTGCAGTCACCTAAACTCATTCATATTCTGTATGTCACTTAAACCCATTCATATTCATATTTCTGTAACAATTCATATTCTGTTTTCCAATGAACTAAGGCAATATCAGAAGACCAATACGATACCCTACCCGTTATAAATTGTTTCCGAATGGTACCAAAGTCATTATTTAGATTTTAGACCCTTCTGTGTGACATATTAGTTCCCAGAGATCAACATCATTGAGAACATCTGTGATGTTTTACATCAGAGCTTCCCAACCTTTTTAGCTGGCGGACAGCTTTTTTAGGCAAAACTTCACGGTGGACCCTTGTCAGTCAAGCGTACAGTAACTAGTAAAATTCAGCTGGAATCCCATCGGAATTGAAAACTTCATAGTGCAAGTGCCATATTTTCAATAAATCCCACAACGAATCAAGAGTCTTTGATTTAATGATAAATGGAAACAACTTTAAACCAACTACGTTTCCATTAATCTGAATTCCCACACTATAGTCGGATATTTGCTGTTGGATTTACTCAGATCGTTCAACACACTAGGCAGACCATATTTCTAATTTAGTGAAGAGAAATATATTGGAAAAAAAAAACAACATTCGTTGAATAACATTTTAACTTTTAAAAAAAAATATATCAATACAAACAAAATTCAATTAATTATTAATTTATATAAAATATAAAAAAATACCAACAAAAGTTATAGTCTAGGAACAATCAATGCATGTCGACGAAACACAATGCGCTCTTCTTTATTGGAGATGAGTCTGTAGGAATAATAATGGAATCTTAATGTGAAGGTTGAGGTTGATTCTGATGACACAATTTTGAAATGTCAAGCTCAATACTTGACAACTGGAGACAGATGTCATGTTCAGCATCTAGATAGCTTCGGTAGTTAGTTTTGGTGTCAGCATAGATCGAAAATGCAAATTCGCACATGTATGTTGTGGCAAACAAAAGTAGAACACGTTTTGCTTTTTCAACAAGGGAGTAGAACTTTTTGTTTTCCAAACGTATTCAAAACTTTGAACAACCATCACTATCAAAAGCAGGTTTCAAGGTTGTGTATGTGTGTGTGTGAGTCGGTGGAAATTTCTATCAACAACTCATATTCATTCGATGATAGAATGTTCGTCTTTTTGGATACAGCTAATGGGTTGACCACCCTTTCATATTCCTGCAGCTTCTCATCTTGAACTGTTGGGAAATAATGCTTCAACGATGATGTCAAGCTGCGGAGGTGTTCGAAGATTTCATGAAACAAATTGCTCCGAAGCTGCAATGTCTTGGCTTTTAAAAAATCGTTGAGGAAGGAAAACATTCCACCTCACCCTTCTCCACACTCTCTGCCCAAAAATTGATTTTTCTCTTGAGCGCTCGAACTTTTCCGTTTGCAGTGTACGTTGTAATAATTCTTCCTTGCAGTGAAGTATTCATTTCGTTGAATTTGGTGAAAATATCAGCCAAATAAGTAAATACACATTGCTCCAGTTTTCGTCATTAATAATCTCTGCTAATTTGGTATTATGGTATTCTAAAAGTAAAGCTAGGATTTCTAAACGTAATTCATATAATCAAGGAAGTGTATTCCCACGTGAGAGCCACCTTACTTCTGTATGGAAAAGCAGAAAATTATGAAGGCTTCCCATATCTACATACAGTATTTTGAAAAGTCTTGACTTCAACGGCAGTGATTTTATGTAATTAATAATTTGGGCAAATTCATCTAAAAAAATTTTTTTGAAGAATTCAGGAATCTTTTTTGTAGCTAAATCATGCGCGTGGAGAACACATGGACTACTACTGCAATCCTTCTAGTCTGTTATTTTTGTTATTGCTCCGACCATTGGATCCCTCATAACTTTTGCCCCACCTGTGCACACTTCGATGCAATTAGACCGTGGAATTTCGTTAGTTCTTAAAAAATCGTCCAACAAACGGAATATTTCAGTACCTGTGTATGAGCTGGTAGTGGTTTGCACAATAAGAAGTCCTCTTTGAACCATCCTGAGTATGCATAACGAACAAAACACGATAAAATCACTAATCCTGCAACGTTAGTAGATTCATCTATTTGGAGAGAAAATGAATTGTTTTAGATGCAGAATGAATTGTGTGGAAATCAGAGATTCTTTCACGGCATTTGACACATAAACTACGCGTCTCATGACAGTATTGTTTGATAGTGGCACTGAAGATATAAATTTTACCACCTTTTCGTCTAACATACAAGAAACAATATCGCTAGCACATGGTTTTACGAATGTTTCTGCAATGGTATGAGGTTTGCTTGTTTTAGCCACCAGGTAACTTACCACGAAAGAAGCTTTTAGTGAGCTTTCATTAATTGTTTTTGCATGAGTTTTCATGCAGTGTTGAGAAGGAGCTAATCCAGTGCTCTTCTTCTAGAAAAAATCAATTTCTTTAGTATGAAGGTCCTCGTGTGTATCCTCAACACGACGACGCAATTTGATTGGAACCATCGAACTATTCGGAAGGACTCGCGCGCAAATTATACACTGAGCTTTACCCTCCTCTGTTTCGATAAAGCCCATTTTTAAATAACTTTCGTTGTACTTACGCTTTTTAGTTACTCCACTTCCGCAGAGTATTGCAACTTATCGAGAAATTGCAGATTTTTGGCATAATAAATCCGGCTGTGGGGCTTCATGTTACTGTTCTTCATTTGGCCTCTTCCTTCATCATTAATTTCAACCGGGAGTTTTCCTTCCTGTGAAGGCGATAAACTGCTAACTTCTTCTTCAATGATCCCGATTTCAGCCATCAATCCAGGGTGGAAGTAATAAACTGTACTAAAATCAAATGATGCACTCATGAAGGAGGCTCAACATTGAATGATATCCCGAAAAAAAACGAGAAAAAGGGCGTAAAATATTTATAAGCATCGAGCACTGTAAGCAAGCCACCCCCGGAGTTTACAGAAAGTCGAGTAGGAAGGCCACATCCACTGGCACTAAACTAACTGCGGGTCAACACTTGGAAACAGCATCAGCTGTTCAAAAGTGACCACAGACCCCCTAGAAAGATTCGGCGAATCCCTAACAGGTCCACGGACCACACATTGGGAAGCTCTGTTTTACATAGTGCTGCACTACTTGCACTCTTTCGGGCTAGTCGATTGTCCAGCATGATGCCTGTTGCCAATTGTTTCTAGGATACTTTCAGGCATTGTCAAGACAAGACTGTGTCGTGTTAGTAATTTTTCTATCTTTCCATGGAACCTGCACATCCTAGATTGGTGTCCCTGTTTTTAATTATATGTATTAATGACATTTAAAATGATAAGTGATTAACTGTACTTAGTGGCTTCGGTTGGTAAATATACACAGCAAATAAAATTTACTTAATGACATAACTTAAATAAATTTAATACTAACCAATTGGAATTTTCGGCACAAGTGACCTATAATCCAGGATGCCAAGTTTTGAACTTTCTGGGCGACGTTGAAATGTTGCCATAATGACGTAATTGTGACGTAATGCCACGCGAGTGTGCTGCAATTGTAGCGTAATAAATTCGTTTTTAGAACATTTTACATTTCTAAATGTTAAATTCAAACCTGATAAATAAAGAGCGTGAATATATTTTTTAAAATAACAAGATTTTTAAAAAATGAAACATTTTAAAAATTAAAATGATACATTAGAAAATACGAATATTTACCTTATTTGTATTTGTTTCCGAAATTACAACAGAAACGAATGCGAATAAGAAAAATATGGGAACTACGAAAAGTAAATACGAATTCAAAGAAAATCGGAATACGAATTCTAACGAAAATTCAAGAAGAATCTGAATACGACTACTAATGAAAAATAAAGAAACATTCACAAAAGAATAAATATAAATTATAAAATACAATTTAAACTGTTAGTTATAATAATTTTAAAAATGTATGCACAAATTATGTACGTCAATCCAGAACTAAGAGTGCCTTGGTATTTTAAAACGATAATTTTAGCTACAGATATAATTAATCGTAACAATTTTGACATGTTCTGAAAAAAAAAATAAATGCAGAAAACAAAAATGTTTATTTAAAGTCATGAAAAAGAGCAATACAATCTGGAATTTATGTATCCAAAATGTCAAGCAAATTGTAAAACACTAAAAAATTCTTATAGTTTCCTCGCAAAAATTTCTAACAAAATGCGAAAATGGAGCAAAATGCTCTAAATCTCGTCGTGATGACGTAAGCACTAGGGTTGCCAAAATTAAATTTGCATAATTCTTATTGGTATTCATCTGTATGACATAATAAAAACCAGATTGCCTGATAAAATCCGCCAAAAAATCACCAAACTCAGAATTTGGCATTATGGATTATACGGCACCTGTGCCAAACTTTCCGTAGCCTAGTGACACAATGGACTGTTTGAAGTGGAAAATCCTAAGTTTGTTCTTAATCTGTGCTGAAAACATTCAATACGTTTTCCGTTTCTGCCATCTATCTGCTGAGTGCTTGGGAGTTTTCTAACCTCCCTTTCTGTTCCCTATGTTGCTGCACCAGCATGCTTCCCTGTACCTAACCCTGAATTGGGCTGTACCAGTCAAGTGAAAGCAGCCGGGTGGGGTTCTTCGTGATTTAAAAGCAAGTGCCCATCAGAAGACAGCCGAATATTTGGACCTGCCAACCCCATAGATATCATTTTACTTGGAGGACATTGCAACTACGACATATTCAACGTGCTCTATTCGCCTTTAGTGGACACGATGAACCTTCGGTTGAGCCGGTATTCGATCTCATTACTTTCCGATGGTGAGAACGACTCCTTAACCAACCTGGCCATTGCTGCCTAATCTTTCCATATGTAAATGTCACCCATTATAAATCCATCACTGTAATTGTATACTTTTGCTTTATCAAGAAAATGCAATCTGCGATGCATCTTTAAATATTATGTCTTATTTTTGGTTCTGATAACTTATGTGTGGAGTCATATTTCTCAAATGATCTACTCGGGAAATGAATGCTGACTTCCGCTTTTTGGATGTCGAGGTGGATATGCATGAAAATTTCTAAGGTTTTTTCTCTTTGAACATGGCTCATTATCTGTGAAAAAATCCTTCCGGAAGTAAATTATGTGGTGGGTATTAAGATGCTTTAAAAAAAATTTAGAGCGTTTGAGTATCTACAACTCGATGTCCAATTCTTCAATATATCCATTATCTTTTAAGTGTATAAGTAGCTGTCTAAAGGATTGGCAAAGACATCTCTTCATATTATTATATATATTTCTAATATTTTAATAATAAATCTTCATTATATTAAGCTTATAAATTACATAAAAGCTGGTCTATTAATCTCCTTAAGCTTCTTATTAACTTATTAGCATCTTAATCAAGACTTAATCAATAGTTTATTATTAGTCTACAATGGATTATATATAAATGACATATGGAGAAATGAGATGGCAGACGTTTTGGCGAAGGAGGGTTCTGCAGAAGCATTACCAACTACCAATTCACTGACATATCTTGAACTGTATTCCATTAGAAGACATGCTGACAGGCAAATTTGGCTCGTTCCCCGGAGTCATTCCTGGTATCAAGCAGATTGTCCTGGAAGATGCCTTGCTTTTGATTGCGATAGATGTGTTCAGACGACACTTTCCAGATTCTTCAGTGGGCACCTGAAAGGACATACATTCGAGAGAGGTCTCAGGGTGCACCCGAATTATCCTAAATGTCAAAATGAACTGGCATCACCGGTACATTTCCTTAAGTGCCTGTTGTTTCTTGAGGTCCTACATAGGTCTCCAACGCTTGTTTTCGACTTTTTTAAAATAAATAGACCCTTGGACCTCGTCTAGTATATTCCTAGACAAAGATTAGGACGAAGAAGAAGATTTATAAATGAAAATTCACTTAAAATAAAAAGCAAATGTAAAACACTATTTTCATAAAAACCTTATAAATTTTTTTAATTTCAAAACAACTCAAATTTATTAATAAACTATTTTTATAAATGGATTTAGAGTAAAAATAGAAAGATAATATAGCACAATTAAAATATTTTAATGCTAAAATATCTAATAAAATATAGAATGTCGTTTATTCCATATTTTATTTAAAATAATTCTAAAATGTTATTTATTATTATTTTCAGTAATGAGTTTTCAATAAATAGATTGGTTCCTGTTCTCTTTGTGTTATTGAAAGATAAAATGCGATAAAAAATATTTATAAGGAAACATTTTTGCTAATTTATTTTTACATCAAAAATATTTTCACAAATAGGATTTTTGAGGTTCTTTAAGAAATTATTCTGAGCTCCAAAACATTTCTTATTCCAAATAAAATTCTCACATTTCATTCGCTGATTTTAATTTCTTTAACAATTCATAAATTTTTAAAATATTATGAATAACATTAACTTTACACATACATGTAGTTATTGATTTTAAATATCTTAATTCAGACAATATATAAGGTGAATAGTTCCCAGAAATAATTGTTGTCTTTAAAATATTATTATTAATTTAAATTTCTAACATAATTTATTTGAATAGAATATCAGAAGAGGAATATAAAACAAGTCTAAAAGAATTAACATTGTCGGTAAGTGAACTTAATTACTATAATTATAGAATTTTTAATTTCAATCGAATAAAGATATAGATGAGATAAAAATAATATATATGTGTATGCTTGTCTGTCAATTCATGTGTTTGTGTGTACCTGTCTATGTGTATATGTGTAACGAATCATGTTTTAGCATTTGTAAAAGCTTTCCACTAATCAGCGTATTTCATAGTTTCGACCAATATCTTGCCTTTTTTCGATACAACCGTAATCGAGTGGTACAGAAGTTTTTTGACGTTTGTAATCACGTGATTACTCCATTCCAAATTTGGTTCTTTTTCACATTGGCTTTTTCAACTAGAAATTCGCCCCATTATTTGCTGTTATGACAAATAAGGAATATTATCCTGAGAAATAACATTTTATTTTTTTGTTATTAGTTTTTTTTTTAAATTTTTTTTTTTGGAAACTGTCCAAATTTGATCCCAGCAGAAATGGCGATGAAAAGCTTAGTTTTTCTATGGTCTGTAAACAAAAACCATAAAAATTAACATAACCTCCTTGCAGTCCAATAGAAAATTCAATTACCTTGTGAATACACGAAACGCATCTTCTTAATACTTTAATTTCGTAAACATTGATTTCTCCTTGAAGCTTTTTTTTTAATTATAAAATGAAATAAAGAAAACAATACAGATTAATTTTCATCCTGAAAAATTATCTCACATTTTATTAAAGAAACCATGATAACGGTGAAAGTTTTAAATCTTTGAAACAAATCTATTCTCTTTTTTAAAAAACAAACAGGGTTTTCTTTGATAAAAATAAATTAGACTTCAACAAGATATTTTATTTTCATATAAGCGGAGTCAAGTTAGAGCAAAGTTAGTAATTCTTATTTAGATGATCTGATTCAGGCCACTATTTATAACTAATAATTAATAATTCGCTGAATTGATCATAAAAACTGTGCTACTACGTCTTCTAACACAGTTAGTGAGGCACGTAATCCGGAACCCTTCAGCACTGAATGAGAAGATGGAAAGAAAAATTTTTAAGAAGCTGCATAGACCTCAGAAACAGTACTATGACTAAGAAAATATTTTGCCTTTGTGAATGGTCCCTTGAGTTTTTTTACTTTTCACCCATTACTATTAAAACATATTTAGCATTGTTTAATATTCGAAAAAATTAATATCTACTATAAATAAAAAGGTAAATGGTAATTTTTTTCAAAAACAATTTAAAAATAATAATTCAAGTATGAAACATTAAAATATAACAAACCTGACCAAAAAAAAAAAAAAGGTGAAAAGATGTAAATATATATATCTTACGAAAATTCATATAAATTTATATATCCGCTTATAGTATAAAAAAGTAAGATTATGTTTAGGCTTTGAATAATTTTGTAAATATATTTGCTTTTCATTAATTACCAAAAATATAGTAAAATGTTTCAAGTTAACTTGAAAAAAAATTAATAATAGATATAAGAATTCAGAATATAACAGTTAAAACGAATACTTAAGATAAAATACAAATTTAATGGATGTTCAATCAGTTAATTCGAATGTATCTTATATATATATATATATATATATATATATATATATATATATATATATATATATATATATATATATATATATATATATATATATACATATATATATATATATATATGTGAGTGTGTGTGTATATATATATATATGTATATATACACACACACACACACACACACACACACACACACACACACATATATATGTATATATATATATATGTGAGTGTGTGTGTATATATATATGTATATATATATACACACACACACACACACACATATATATATATATATATATATATATATATATGTTTATGTATATATATATATATTTGGCAGCAAGATATTCAGTTCATGGAAAAAGAAACGATAAGCGTGGTAAATTAACCCTTCAGGAGACTCTTGCACCTAACAATGAAGCAGTCAATACAGGAAATTAGAGATGCTTTCTGAAGAACTGGGCTTCTTTACTATTTCTGCCCAATTTACACTTTGTTTCCGTAACTCAAGATTTGTTGGATCAATTAAACAGAGGCAATTGTTTTAATTGTCAGACCTTGCTTCTTGGAGTTTCAACTTTTTTCTTAAGCTGAAAGAGTATTTAAAAATATATATATATATCCCCATTAAAATAAAATTAATCTAAGCGAATTGATTAATTTTGTCAATGGATAAATTCGTTTCTATCCCTCCTTTAAAAATGAATGCTCCCAACTTCATACAAAGAAATTTAAAATAAAATGTCTGTTATTTTTGGATATGGGAAATTACGATACAAGTTATTATTGAAAGGAAGGCTTGAAGAAAAAAGCAAATTTATATTGCAAGGTATAACCAACTGATTCAAAGATATCTTATAAAATTTAAAAAATACATAGCGATAAAAAATATTTAAGATATATTATTTAATTTTATCAATACAAAACTTTATTACTATCATTCATCAAAAAATACTGTCACAAAATTTTTTAAAAAACACAAAGATAATCATTGAGTATACGAAGATACAACATAAGGATAAATTTAATTATTTTTTCAGTTTGTAATTTGTTATTTGAGAGATTTTTTACGATTATATATACAATTTTCAACTTGGGATTTGAATTTTCAACCTGTATACTACAAGTTTTAAGAAGAAAAAAATAGATTTTTAAAGATAATATTAATAATTGATTTTAACATTTCTCACGGAAATATTTCAAATTTATTAAAGGAGTCGCATCACGGTCACATAAATTTCGCACATCCATTTCCTTGCTTGCATATGCATAAAATATCGGTCGTGGTAGCCTATTAGTTAAAGTATCGGCCTTCCATCCCGAAAATCGGGGTTCGTCTCCCAATGCCGTCCAAAACCCACCGAGTACATGCGATATAAGTGCTCGTTAAATCTGTGAAATCGAAAGCTCTGTGTTCAGTCTACGAGCAGTTATTATGAGTGCAATGATCTGAAGAAAATTTCTTTCCACTTCAGACTGTCAAAATGAGGGAGTGGATCCTCTGGTGGGGCCATCTATAGGAGAATTAAAAAAAGAGAGTAAACACGTACTTTCCCCTTTGTGATGCTCTGATTAAAACGAAAGACGCTCCCTATTGACTTAAATTCTCAACAACATAAGATATACCCCGAATATTGTACCTTTTTAACAACAATAGTTTTTGAAGAAAATAATTGCAAAAATCTAGGATACGAAATCTGGTGTTATAGCTGCGTGATTCCCTGTACCTGACCCTGAGTTGGACTTTACCAGTAGATAGAAGCAACCGGCTGGAATCTTCGTGACTTTCAAGAAAGAACCAAGAAGAAGATCTCCAATATTTCGAATGTCACCTCTAGACAAATCATTTCACTTGGAGGACATTGCTACCAATCAGCCACCGCTGCCTACCAAATCTGTTCTATGGAAAAAAATACTATTGGAAAGGTGAATATGCTGCTGAATAGAGTTGGGTTGCTCCATTTTTACTTGCTATTTACAATGTCTAGCATAGATTCGAATTTTCAATCTGCGAAAGTGCATATGTGATGGTAGAGACAATATACAAAGTTTCTATATCATACGTAGTTTTTCACGTTGAAAATTCCGAATCACATGTTAAAAATTGTAATAAAAAATATCTTAATAAAAATCAAATGGCATATAGATATTTTAGCAATCTTTACTATTGATAGATAGTACGATAAGCATTGAAATGCTTTATTTCGGAGCATTTTGTTGCTATTATTCACCATAAAAATTCAAATTAATCAGTGCAATATACAATAGATGCAATATCATATATTTGTTACCTTAACCCACATGTTGATAATTAAAGAAAGTGTTGGCATTCTCATAATAGTAAACTTAAATATAGTCCATTCCCCTCTTCTCAATAAAATAAAAATAAACTTAATTACAGCCAAAACTGAAAGTAAAATCAATTCATATCAGTAAAAACAATTGGTAAATTAACAGAAGTTTCCTCACTATGAAAACTCAACAAACAGGAAATAGCAATTCAACTGTATTTAGAAGCTGGAGGAGACATCTCAATGACTGCGCATGCTGTATCAGAATATGTAAAACCTATTACTAATATGAACAATGGTATTTTCATAAATTTACAAAGGAAATTGTTTGAAATATCTAGTTTGTATATTGTATTAGATTTGAGCAGATCATCGACTGATCGATGGCACAAATGGTGAAGACACCACACGCCCAGAAGCATGGCAAAGATTACCATCACGCCTCTCGAGGGCCTGGTGAAATAGGGTATCATTCTCATTATCGGAAGTTAAAGAGTTCGAATCCTGGCTTAACCAAATATCCATTGTGTTCGCTTAAGTTGTCTGGGGAATGTTAATTAGGTCATGGTCACAATGTTCTCCAAGTGAAATGACCTCTACTGGTGGAAGATCAAGTGTTAGAAGAACTCCTGTGCTGCTTCTAAATAGCGAAGATTCTCATCCGGCTGCTTATACTAACTGACAGAGCCCAACTCAGAGCTAGGTACAGGAAAGTATGCTGGTACAACAACAGCAACCACCATGTCCGTGCGGAGTTTTCTCTTTACCAGTGTTTAAATTCTTGAATACGATTCAAACGACGGCTTAACGCAATTCCTTAAAGCGTGCATGATTGCCTTAACCGGTGGATATTTCGAATATCTTCATAAGTAAACTAATGCAAATGACGATATTCATGCTTTCAAAAACGATTTTTTTTTCGTAAACTAGACATATTTCATACATGTTCTCTGTCATTTTTATTGAACTGTGGATAGATAAGTTATAGTTATTTGGGCGTATTTAATGTATTCCAAACTGGAGAGCTTACGTGGTCTTGATGGGACAATGTATATTTTTATTGCTAAAATTATTGAAATTAAATTAATGCGATCTTGTTTGAGTTTGATGTTTAGTGGTGCAACGCAAACGCCATTAACACTACCAATTCTGTAAAATTATTCATGTATTAACTGTTAAAAATATTCTCTTAAGTAAACACTTTTTTATAAAATACATCTTTCTACTCAATGAATGATTGATGCTATAATTGAAAGCAATTGATTTTGATATTATACGTAAATGTTTCGTTTATTTACAAAATGATGCATAATTTTGCAGATGAAAATCGAGCGAAGAACTTTCCTTGTGGAATCAATTATCATTCTTGGAATAGTGGTTCTCCTCCTACTTCTCGAACATGTTCCACACCTGAATATAAACTCAGGTAGGATATAGATAGATTCTCTAAAATTCCTTTAAAGAAAAAGCTGTTTTTTTAAGTATTTCTTTTGCATTTCAGGCTGGGTAGGTGTTTTAGGGGCTCTTCTGGTTGTGAGCTGTTGCAATGAGTTGGAAGGCTTGATGTCTCGAGTAGAATGGTCGACACTTTTGTTTCTTGGATCGATTTTTGTTTTGTCAGAAGTAAGATCATGTCGCATTTAATCCGATTATTCAACAGTTTGCCTCAAAGAGCGAAAATGTGTCCTTTGTTAAGAGAGTAAATAAAGGTGAAGAAATATCTCGTTTAATGATTTGAAATCCTAACAAACGATAAATTATTAATTTGTGTTCAATACGTCCTTCTGCAGAGTCCGTCCTAAGAATAAGGTCGTTCATTCAATATTACAAAAATGTTGCAGAAAATCATCAAAAGCTAATAGCAATTATTTTTCAATTAATCATAAAAAAGAACATATTGTATACCCATATTCGATTATTCAACAGTGTGTGGATGAACACTTATGTTGCCTACAGATCTATGGCCATCCTTATTGCCGATTATCTGGTTCTGAAGAACCCATGTATTGTAACCATCCCCGTCACTGTAATTCACTCCATGGACTTGACTCCGAGACTGATAAATAATTAAATTAGTAACTAAGCCACTGAAGCTTAGACCTTCAGTGGCTCAGTAGCTTCACGCCACTTCCCGTTAAAATCAGCAAAGTGAAAGATCATTTGCCACGGGCAGTGATTGGGAGGGGGACCACATTCTCCTTCAATGGATTGCTGGAGCTTCTTCGATTAGGGACGTATTCATGTTAATCTGTGATGCCCAAAATCCTTCCGCTGGTGTGTCTTGGATGTGCAAAAGGATGTTGCCACCTACGATGTGGCTTCGTCATCTGATCGTGGTTCAAAATTGTTAATACGCTTGGTGGTGGGTGAGTATTCCAATCTCGTTGGCCTTAAGCTACAGTCTGGAGGTGGCCTGAACTGCCGTGTATACATTTAATTGATTTATATCGTGATTAACGCTGCTTTGAACTCACTGAAAATTGTTTACGACTTGATCCAATATATTAAAACAATTTAATGTTTCCGAAACTGACTCGTTTCAATAATAAAATGGGGTGTGGTTTTTTTTTCCTCGTATATATGCGTAATTAATGAAAAAATAATAAAGACTTTGTATCTTTCCTTCTTATTACATTAAATTAATGTGTGTGTGCGTTTTTTTTTTTATTTTTTTATATAATTTTTTGAAAAATATTTTTTTCCCACAACAACAAAAGTACTTACACGATTTTTAATACCTCACCAATTGTAAATGGATTCGGACGCGTTTGAAATTTATCTTGACTTGACTATTTAATGAATGTCGGAAAGTTTCAAGTATGTCTAAGTGGATAATGATCATCGTTAAAAATAGTAGATATTGTAATTTTTTTCAAAACGTAAGTCTTTGCATAAAAGCTAGGGACATGATTTCTACTGAAAGTTATGGCCCTTGTAAAGTGACTAGTTCGGAAAGCTAGAGAAAATTTATTTATATTTATAATGTTTTTTATTGCAGGAAGTCCTAGTGTAATACCACTGATGCGAAAATGTCAAGCAGATTTTTCGAAGATAAATAATTTAAGAATTTTTAGAACGAAACATTTTTCTAAAAAAAACTAATGAAGATGCTTCCTTATCCAAATGAAATTTTTGAGTGTTAATGAAGCCACTTTGATACCTTGATTCATATGAAAAAAAAAATGGCATTTTTATATCTTGAAAATTTACTTCATAAGACAGAAAATTATAAAAGCTAATCAATTGAAGTTACTGGTTTAGCAAATTTCAAAGTAAAGAAAAAAGAAATTCTTATTGGAGACTGGAAATTTTCAAGATGTTCTACGGTAACACACGTCATTGTTATGAAAACTAGTATTCCACCATTACTACTGTTGGTTTTATTTAGCTTATTGCCAAACATATCTGACTATTGACAGAAGCCATTAAACACAACCAACCGCCTTGTCATTCGTTTTAAACACGATCAACTGACGAGATTAATATCAAAATTGGCATTCTTTTCTCCATATCAGACCATGCCAACAAAATGAATTTGGAATATAAGAAACTTTTAAGATGTACAGGCTCTCGTACCACGGTTGATTTGCTAAAGTTAAGTATCTAACTAGTTTCTTTCTTACTCGAGCGCGACAATTGTTGTTACCAAGATACCGTAAATTTCTCATTATTATATAAAAAATACAAAATGCATTTTAGTTCTCACTGTACACCCAAAGTTATTTACTCTTTTAAGTACTTTTACGGAATGCCTTTTTTTAAATTTGACATTTTTATAAAAAATATTTTTTGTTGTAAAACATTGCACTTTTACATTTTTAGGCCATGATAGAATTAGATTTCGTCTGGTATCTAGGATATGCAACTGAAGATCTCATCGTCGCTGCAAACGAAAATAGCAGTTTATTGGTTGGATTGGTGGTAATAATTTGGATTTCTGCATTCTCATCAAGTCTCCTTTTGCCGTTCACCACTGTTATGGTGAGTAAAAATCATAAATAGATGATCCAATTACCAATTATTTAATATATTAAGGAAAAGTTTGAGCATAAACCGAATAATAATAATTTAAAAAGTATTGTTGAAAGTTTATTGACGTTAGTGGTATTTGTCTTAAATTATCTCAGACAGATTTGAAATACTCATGTTTTGTTTAAAGATTGCACAATCTAAGCGTATTATACGTTAAAAATGGAACTCTTAGTGATTTGGTGACCTTTCGGCGAAGTTCTTGGTGACTTTACGAAAAATAGATATTTTTAGAAAAATCTGTCATTAAAGTTTTGGGACCTATATTAAACGAGATAGCATAAAACCATCTAGAAACCTTGGCAAAAATATTAGATTTTCCCGCCAAGTCTGGTATAAATTCCGTCACCCGACATAGAAGATGAGATAGTGAAGACGATCAGTCTTGAATGCTAGTCTAGTAGTTAGAAGCTGTTGTCTGTCAGAGGTTTCTGTGTTTGGAAGCTATTTCTTGCTGTATTAACTGAATTGGAAACGTGAATTTGTGACTTCTACAGTTGGAATTTCCTGTACCTTGCTCAAAGTGTTATGAATAAAAACCTTGTGATTTGTAAGCGTCTTTTGATTGTTTATCGACTTTTAATACACGATCCCCGAAGCGCGATACAGTATACAAATATTCAAGGTTTAATCTAATAGTTAACTAACTCAAACTTATTACGATTCCATAATAAATAAATAACTATATTTTGCGATTACATATCTTAAACTTCAAAAGTCACATATTAGATTACTATTGCCAAATAATTATATCTAATACGTTAATAATCAACATGGTTTCAAAACCCACCTTCATTTATCGATTTATATCTCATATGCAAAACTGACTGCATAAAAATATGTACCAAACTAAATGAAAAAATTTTTTTAGTGTCTCGTGGCGAAAATTTGCGATTTTTTCTGTATTTGAAAGTGTTTGGAGAGACAAAATGGTGCCATAAACACTAGGCGATGACACACACAATTAAAATAATTTCATCATCATACTCAACACCACCCAGTCGTTGCCCAATTGTATAGAAACCAAGGAGCATCCTGAAGTATTAGGCCACCCATAACTTTCTTCTGCATGCATACATAACGAAGTAGGAATGCTTTGTATCGTACCGATTGATGACTCGTACTATATGACTAAAGAATATTGATTATACCTGTTATCTTATTCAAATTACTATGAGGTGTTTCAGAATCTCACACCACGAATGGACGACACATGATTTCGCACCTTGCTCATCCCACTATCCCACTACATCAGAGAGGGAACATATTTAATGAACGTAGAACACCTCAGCATTGGTATCCTTTGAAAAGAAACACTGATCCTTGCCTGTCAGTTAAGTTCCTTGTTTGTCAAAGCTTATTATACTCAAGCATCGAGTCTTATAGTAAACGAGCATTTAGGGTTTTACTGAGCTTTGTGACAAAGCAGATATTATAGGAAACTTATGTGGGCGTTTCACGACAATATATTTTTTACAATTTAATTATTCACAGTTTGTGTGTGTGTGTGTGTGTGTCTACGTGTGTAATTATATACCTACCTGTATAATTACTTATTTAAAAATTAGACTAAGATATTTATCAGTTTTTCCCCTTATGCTTATAATAGTATTTAACCTCATCACCTTCGTGGTATGTTAACGTAAAAATTATTTTTATAATTATTTTATTTTTCGTAATAGCAACTACTATGCAATTAATTAAGACAAGAAAACAAAATATACATTAAGTTCTCTGAGATTACAAAAATATATTCTTCATCAAGTTAATTTCATACAAAAAGATGATTTTCTTACTATTTTCATTAATCTTTAAACATTCAAATTCATTCTACTTTGAATCCTTATATTCATGATCTATTTAAATTAAATTCTGAACTATAAAGTGTATTAACTGTACATTTTTTTCAGGTAAAAGTTTTGAATTGCTGCAATGAAACACATAAGCCATTTTTGTTAGCCTTATACTTGGGAACATCTCTTGGAGGTACATATTTTGTGCAAGTAGATACATTATTTTATTCGAGTCTGTACATATGAATTACACAAAAAATCAAATCTGTCTCTTTTGTGAAGGCTTATAGCCATTATTATGTAATAACTTTATTTCCACTTTCATTTTTTTTTAAATTATGAAAAAAAAAAGTTTACCAACTTTTTTTTTTAAATGCTTTGAAATTGAAACTGCTTTAAGAATAGTTTTAATCTCAAAATGAGCCACCTTTTTTTAGTATGATTCACACAATTAAATTTATGTTTTCCTTTTTTTTAATAAAGATAAATTATCGTAAAATAACAGTTCTTTATATCTTTTAATTTTATTTTAAAGGCAATGGGACCCTGATTGCATCACCCATCAATGTGACAGTTGCTGGAGTTTCTGCACAGCACGGATATAAATTCTCCTTCTGGGATTTCTTCAGGTGGGTTTTCCGAAGTTCATTCATCATCTTGTTACATTCTGACATATTCGCTGATGCAGAGCGAATACTCGCAATAAATAGAAAAAAGCTTTATCGGAAAAATAATTAAAAAAACACACACGGCATAACTCTTAAATATTTTCACATACGTTAAAATAAGCTAAAGATATGAAATGATCTCCAATATCAGTTTTCGAGCTACTACTGTAAATAAACATATCAAAACATCATTATCCATTACTCAAGCTCAAATTTATTTGAAATTTCCTTGAGTGACAAGAAGAGGTCATAGATTCTACCTACATTTCAGGAAAGTTCCAAAACAATACCGAAATATATCCTAAAGAAACTTTTTGTAAAGTCTGCATGATGTCGCAACATTTTGCCTTCAAGCCTCGCCACCAGACCAATATTTGGTCTGCGACCAACAGTCAGGTTGTTGCAAATCAAATGTCACCAGGTGCAATTCCTATTCTTTCACTGTCTGTTTGCGATCCATTTTCACTTTCTTTCACTGTAAGAAAACAAACCTTACAGGGCTGTAAATTCGGTATTTCGCAGTAATATATAAAATACAATGAAAAAACTTCAAATAAAAAAAAAATTATTTTTTTCCTATTTCAAAACTTCTGATACATTTTTAAATGTCCTTAAGTAAAATTCGGGTATATATATCAAAAAATATTGTGTGTTGTATTTACTCCCGATTGTTGACATGATGACATACAGGTTATCTTATCTGACTCTTGGTAGTAGAGGAAGGAAATGGAAACCGAAATTCAAAGATTGAAATCAGGTTGCACTGTATGCATTAGTGAATAATTGAAGATGAGAGTTGCTTTTTTGTTTTATCCTTACTCATTTGGCAGGGTAAATGATTGGAAATTTTCCGGATGTAAGTAGTTTACATTTGTGAAAATTCCACCTAAAAACAGCTCCCACTAAATGTCCAAATGGTTTAAAACATCTTTTATCGGTTATTATTTACTACGTGGTGTTGATTATAATATGATTTCATTATGTTTGTTTTTCTCATTTAAGAATGTTTATTTTATATTAAACGTTTCTATGTTTTTTTTTCCATTACTTCATTAAAAAAAAAAGCTGAGAATAATATTTGCATTTTCTAACAATTACTCTAACAAAAATCGTCAAAGGAAAAAGAATTTGTCAAGTTCTTTAAGCTCACAGCTAGGTAGATTATTGCAATCTATGCCAATATCTTTCCCTATATCTAAAAAGTTAAGAATAGTATGTGTTCGTATTTTCCAACAATTATTCTTACAAAAAATGTCATATAAAAAAGAATTTATTATGTACTTAAAGGTCGTAAGATAGGTGGGTAAATTATTGCAATCTATATCCACAGCTACCTATGTCTGTTAACCAAAAGCGCTAACATGGTTAACCAACTTGCTATTTGAAACACTGTTAAATGTCAAAGACAACACAAGAGTTGGTCCCTTTCTCAATATGTCGTACTAGTATAGGATCATTGGACTCTATGAATCTTTTACCTTGCGTAATTCTTCAAATGGACAAGTACTAAACTCCGGCTTTTCATGCACACATAAGAGAGTAAAGTTTTTTTCACATTTGTTTAGCCAGTTTAAAATTCCTTTGTTTGTTTTAATTAATTCTTTATTTTTAATTCCCTTATTTTATTAAATAGATTCTTGTTAACAAATGAAAATAAAAAATTTTACTTTATTTTACAGGATTGGTTTTCCAGCGATGTTGCTTACTACAACAGTCTCAATGATTTATTTATTAATTTGTCATGCATGGCTTGGCTGGAATGACTAGAATAGTATTTTTGTCCTTCTATTGCTGTGTCTCTTGGAACAAACCATTCTCATTAACGAAGCGTTGCCAACCAAGGAAACTACTGAAGATTATTATAAGAGTTGATATTCTCTCCAGTATCCACAAACAATTCCATGAAACCCTTCCTGTATATAGATCTTCATTGTAAAGTTGTGAAAAAAAGCAACCCCTTTCTTCGAAATATTCATCATATTAACGCTTATTTTATTTGTATCACCTGTTGCCTATAATTCATCCTTTCATTTAAATTTTAAGATTGTTCCTTCTCCATTTATGTCATCATATTTTGGATTGATTACGCTTACTCAAATAGTTACGAAAGTACTATGACTAAAATAACCAAATACCATCGGCATATTTGATGCAACGATTAGCAATAGTTTAATGGATTTCATTAGTAATGTCAGTATTTTTTTTTAATTGCTGAACCACAGTTTGCTTCCTGTATAATATGTTTTTTTTTCAATATTGTTATTTATATTTTTAGTTCCATAATATTATGTTTATTATTAGATCATAACAAGTTTAGCACCAATCATTATTTATGAATTTATGTCATATTGTATATTAGATTCATTCATATCATTTGGTTAGCATCATTAGTTTCACGCTTACTTACGTGAATGATTTTAATTCATTAATTTGTTATAAAAGGTTTCTGCAAACGTGTCTTAGTAAATCTGAGCATCCTTAAAGTGAAATCAATAACTTTGGTAATGACTATTGAGGTGTACTGAAAAAATCAATTGGTTTTTCCTTTTCCACCCAAATAGCGTGGTGTAAAATAAACATAGCATTCATGTGTTTTATCTAAATCTATTTTGGATAAAACACATTAATCAAAAATAGGTTTTTAATATGTAGAGCATTTATCTTTTTTTACATTTTTAATGATTAAAATTATTACAATTAAAATTTAGCATTAGTCTGGAATAATTAGGATCAAGTTATAGATATCTAAATTTCCTCTTACGAAGGTCTGCAACTATGCTATTTAATAGTTGTTTTGGTTGTTTACCAGATAACCAAATGGAGGACTTCGATGAAAAGGCGCTTATTTTCTGATTGAAAGACATTTAAAAAAATAGCTAATTACTTTGATTGTTGTTCGGAATTAAGTTATACATTAAACATAACAAACTAACACGACGCACTCTCATCATCAAAATTCTTATTAAATTCTGTCAGAGTTACATTTAAAAAAATTCAGGTTTAAAACAAAAGTTTAATGAATTTAAAAATAGAAAATCTTTCTATTTATATATTCTTAGAATTATTTATTATATGTCTCATAGCTTCTTTTTATCAAGGATTCTTAACAGGGTCTAGGTGGGTCCCTTTGAAAGTTTATAAAAGTTTGAAAAAAAGTCTATATTATTCTAGCAATCGATGGCGAATTTACAAAATGATGTAGAAAAATAATAAAATAACAAGATAGTTCTTCTAATTTTTTTTTTTTTTTTATCCAAAATGCTGTTTTAAAATTTTTTATTTCATCATCAGTAGCATTATAATTATATTGTTTGTTGTATAATATAAAGCAAAATGTAGGAAAATCTAGGGAGGAAAAAATATTCTATTTAAGAGAGATATAATAAGAAAAGCATATGGAATATCTATTTAAAAAAACAATATAAAAAATTAGCTGTTTATTTCTACACCCCATTATAATTATTATAAGGAACTAAGTGTTACTTATATTAATTGCACTTAAAGCAGCACCAAAATATTTATAGTAACGTATGTGTGGCACAGTTAAATGAAATGTAAATTGAAAACTGTATTACACCGTCTTAATATAATTTAGATGCCTTCATGATTAACATATATTACTGCTGGTAGATACAATGCCAAGTTTGTCGATGATTATTCAGTGATTAATACTGATTTTATATAAAGTATATAATACATTTCTTTGAAACATAAAATAATGTCAATTTTTGAAATTATAACTTACTGAAATTTATATCTTTTCAATTGTATTCATGAAAATATAAATGTAATTTATAATATGTATAAATGTCAGAAATGAACCACTTTTTTAATCCTATGATTTCATTTTCTGATACTTTGATTATAAACAGGAATTTTGCAATGAATTCTAAATATGATGTGGGTGTATTCGGATTCGCTAGTATGATCTAAAATAATTTTACTTCAGTTACCTTATTGTCAATATCTGTCATTTTTTTTCTTTCTAAATGACTGTCACCTTATTTAAGTAGCAAATTTTTGTGTACATATTTATTATGCTTTGTTATTTAGTCAATCAAATGCTTTCTGTGAAAAAAAAGAGACAGCTAATGCTAAGATAGAAATAAAATTTTGCTAAAAATGCTTCTTAATTATTTCTTTCTTTCCTATTCGAAAATTTTTTGCAAAAACCTCTTACATAATTATTTTGTTTCAATACAGTTGATTTTAAAAAGAGCTTAACCACATACATGAACTCATTATAAATGCTGTACACTAGTGAATTGTGTGTGTGTTAGAATTTTTCAATTAAAAATTTTTAATTTTTTTAAGTGATTACAGGCAACTGAACTATATTGAATTGATAAGTTGTTGTTATTATTTATGACACTTGGACAAGCCAAGCTCGTTGTGCCTTGGCTATGCAAATTTTAAATCAATTGAGAGCATCTTTCGTTTTAATCAGACCACCACGAAGGTGAAAGTAGGTTTTGCTCTTATTTCTTCAATTCTCCAAGAGATGGCGCCATTAGAGGATACACTCATTCGATTTTGACATTGATCTGAAACGGTGGGGAATTTTCTCCAGTCTATTGCAGGTAATGGTAATTGCTCAATGACCGATCACAGGACTTTCGATTGCACGGATGTAACTAAGGCTCCTGTAAATTAAGGGGCTCTAGATTTAACGAGCATGGATATCGCATGTACTCGGTGGGTCTTTGGTGGCATTGGCAATCGAACCACGGATGGAAGGCCGATATCCTAAGCACTATGCTACCACGGCCCTGAATTGATACATATTTTGCTAAATAATACACATTATATAAATGCTAAAATAATGATTTTTAAATATTATAAATATTTAAAAATCATTATTTTAGCATTTATATAATGTGATATTTTAACTACAAAATAAAAGTGTTTAATAATATATAAAGCAGATTTTGATTGCTTGATTTACCTTTAGGTTGAATAAAATATTTTGAAACGTTCATAGTTCTAAAGATGTACGAAAATCAGATTTACTTAATTTATAAAATATGTAGGTATACTTTAAAGCTATTGCGATCCATCCCGTTTCCGAGAACCGTTGGTGAAATATTTCCCACCAAATAAAACATAAGCAATAAAATAGAATTTTTATTCATAAATAAATCATATTTTTTCTATGCAAATGTTTTTTGTATAGAGATATATAAATGAAATATTGTCATATAGAAAATAGAAATCAAATTTTGCCTTGATAATACTTTGCTAGTTAATTAATTGTATAAAACCTATGCTTGTAATAAATTATGTACTTAGGATGCAAATTAGGAGGTCTCATATTTTTGACGACAATAAATAGTCATAAAATCAATTAAAATTCATTAAAAAATCAATTATTATGGATATTAAAATGACAAAAACACAGCATAAAAATTTTTTATACATAATTGCTTCGTACTAAATGACACAGAAAGAACCAAATTACGAAGAAATCCTCAAACGTTTTGAAATTCAACTATACCCCATGCAACAAATTTGAACTATACCCAATGTGGAATTAAAACAAATCCGATCAATATTTCAAACATATTTATGAAGTCAAATCATTTTCTAAAAGATGTCAAGAATTTCATACAAATCTTATAAAGGTAACGGTGACCTGGTTCGTTAGGGAATACTTCTCACTATCGGAAGGTAGTGAGTTGAAATTCTGGCTGTAACGAAGATCCATCGTGTATACTAAAGGCAGTTGGGGACGTCATATAGTGGTTGCAATGTCCTCTAAGGGAAATAATACTTCTAGGAAGGTCAAATAAAAGTTTTCTGTTTGATCTTTGCTCTCTCTTGGCTGTTTTCAGTAACTGTCTGAGCCCATCTCAGGACTAGGGAAGTATGATGGTGCAACAACAACACAAACCTTATGTTTTTTTCCCATTCCTTAACTTTACAATAAAAATTTATATATCGTACTTTATGATCAACAGTACTTATACTTTATGTTTTTATTTATTCATCATACTTTATGTTCTACTCATTACTCAAACTACGTTTTCTATATTTGTTCTACACTAGCTAATCGGTATTTTACAGCCGAGAAATCAATCTTAAAACATCGAATAATTTACTAAAACAGCATTTCTGTTTTTACTACTTTTGCCATGCTTTAAATTAAACAATCTTAGAAATATTTTAAATTGCATGTCATTATATAATATTAGATTTAAATATACTTTCTATTAAATATTGGCATCGTATTGTGATATATTTACTTCCAAAAGTTACGCTTGGAGAAATAAAATACTGATAATATCGAAAAATGTTGCTTTGATCGATACAAATCTGAGAAAAACGAAGCAAACATGTTCATTTATGGGGAAGGCAGAAAAAGTATAAAGAGAAAAAAGTAAATTTTTATTAAAATTTACTTTTTTCTCACGTCATATTGAATAAGTCACGTCATATTAAAATCCTCAAGCAAAAAAAAAAAAAAAATAGTTATAATAAACAAAACTATATTAAAAGCGTATGAGAGGAACACACACTTTCATGTAAAACCTGCATTATATGCTATGTTTTCTCCCTTTCTCTCTCTCTCTCTCTCTCTCTATGAGTTATTAAAATAAAACAAACTCTAGGAGTCCACTGGTGCAACAATTTTAAAATACAAAAATTTCCTTCTTCCTCAAAGTATATGTTGACGATGTACTCACATTATCACTCCATTATATTCAAAGGAATACCAACTGTTGCTTACAATCTTGTGTTGGATTCATTATCCTTATAGGTCTTCACCTCGCAGTCATGGGGGCTGTTTTTAGATGTGTAAGCCTGCTTGTTATGCCTGCTTGTTATGTTTTTTAAATAAATTATAATATTTCAGTGACTAGTTATAGGTATAAGTTAAACATTTGTATTCTAATTTGAAACCGTTTTGATAACCATAAAATTTTAAGAGTATGTCACTGCTTCAAAATACCTGGTAACACACCATACTCAAAATTTTTCCTTTGTCCATCAGAAGCAAAAAGTTAAATAAATGAGTAAAGAAAATAAAAAATAAACAGTTTTTTAATCTCACTTACATGTAAGCCTTTTGATCTTGAACAATATTGGTTTCTTATCCAATTTCCTTTTTCTTACATTTCTAGGCACGAAACAGTAATTGGCTGTGATATTATATATTTGCAGACTTTGCATTCCCTTGCAAGGAATTAAAACCTCTCTGACTTGGATAAACGTTCAAAAATCAGCTTTTATTTTACTTACTTATCTTTTGAAAACGACTGTAACTAAGAAAATATACTACCTACCAATGGTATTTTCTTCCACTCGGTTTGAAGAAGATATCTAAATTCTTTCAAGGATGCTGGACGGTTGCTGTACTCCTTTATTCGGACATCCAACTTATCCCAGAGATGTTATATAAAATTCAAATCAGGAACATTTGGGCAGTTCAGTCCAAGTGGTTCACCCCATTGTCAGCATATCAATTCAAGGTAGACGTCGCAAACTGACAACTTACTGGAAGTAAAAATTATTTCATTCATAAAATTACTACACCTTAGAAAACATATTGTTGTCTAGAATATGTCTAGTAGGAGTCGACATTTAAGCTTACTATGAATTGGGATCAAGAATCTCAATACACATAAGAAATATCCCCAGACCATAATTCAATCTTCATCAAATTTCACTGTAAGCACAATGCGTTTTCCAGGCATACGCTAAGCTCAAATTTTACCATCCGACTGGTAGAGCTTGAACTTCGATTCATCACCCCAAAAAATCTATTTCCACTCATCTACGATTCAATTTCGGCGTACATAGCTCAACCTCAACCGAGAACCGTGGTTGCATATTGTAATCAAAGTCTTATGGGTGGCCCCTTCATAACCATTGAAACGAAGCAAATGTGCTTTCTTATAGGCAGTATATAATAGAGTAACAGTCCCGGAGGCTTATTGGAATTCTCGGAATACATTAGGCTATCAATTTTGGCTTGATTTTTCAAAATTTCTCTGGGAACCGCTCGTTAGTCTTTTCATAGTTTCGTGGGTCTGTCACGTAGAAACCTATTCCGAAGATCAACTTTACTTCTTACTCAACTTCACTCAACTTTTACTTCTTAATCACTAAAGTCCTTGCCGATTTTGGAATATTTAACTCTCATTTTGTAAGGACCTCCCCTTTTTATGGTATTCGATAATTACGTCTTTTTCGAAGCCAGCTAGCAATGAATTTCGTGGCGTCATACAATGCTGTTTCCTACAAGATATTTAAGTTTAATAAGAAAAAACAGCATTGGAAACAGAAGGCATGATGTAGATTTGGAACATAGATATCCTAATTTGCATGAGTGTCCAAACACTTAATGGAAAATAATGTATTTTACTGATTAGATAAACTGCAATGCAAATTTGACATCTTAAAAATACTTATATAAATGAAATTTTTGAAATTAAATTAACGAAAACTAAATCAAAATTTCATGTTCAAATTACGTGGCTAAAAATTTTTATGTGAATAAATTTATAATTGATCCATATTTGATAACATATTACTAAATATATATATAAACGCATTTACATTTGTCTACTCTATTTCAAATCTATAATACAGTTAGTCATCAATTTCTTCTAATAAAGAAACTGAAATACATCTAACAGTAGTAATATCTATCATGATCTTACTGAAATAAGAATTGTAGAAAGAGCAAACTCAATGAATGAGTCTTCTCATTTACTGACAAGATAATGTCAGAATAAATAAGTGACCAAGAGATGAGGCATTGTTTTAGGTAGTAATTACTTAAATGGGACAATCTGAAATAACACCATCTCATCTTGGAATGACAAAGAACGTAAGTAAATAAATAATAGGATCATGATAGTAAGAGAAGAAAAGAGAGCCAACTTTGCTCTAAGAAGACATACGAAGCAGAGTTATCTCTGTTCTAATAAACTATATTAAAAAATAGAATTAAAGAAAAAGAGACAGTATCTTAGAAATAACTTGTATGAAATTTAAGAAAATCTAATTGCTTTTCAACTAAAATAAGAAAGCTCGAATTGTTTTTTTAATAGAGAAAAGTATTTATTTTTTTATCTTAAGCATAAAATATAACATTTCGAATGCAAAATGAAGTAAACTTATGGTATCATTTTAAAAATATTGATTTATTAAACAAGCAAAGAAAAAAGCACTTCTCAAATGTAATTACTCTATTTGAAATTACTTGAAATCCAAAAATTCTTCCATTAAGGAAAATAAATCACTCCATTAAAATAATAAATCGAATCAGAAAAAAATTTATGCAAAATTGTTTTTATGAAGATAGATAGGTTCCCCGCATTCATTGAAGAAAAACATTTTTATCAAATTAAAATATGCTTTAAGTAGGAAAACTCCCCGAGAATTTTAATCAAGATTAAGAAGTGAAAGAAAATATTCTAGGTTGCTTAAGTCAAATAAAATGTATATACACCACTTATTTCATCCATTAAAGGAAACAACTCACATCTAGCAAAAAAAATCAAAGGAAATAACACGTATTAGTTATTGGTCCAATATAGGTTACCAAGCTTGCTCTTATTTTGACAACCTCCATTGGTCTTATATAACGAAATTTAGACCATCCAGGATTGGCCCAATGTAGACCACTAATTATGGACCTAGACAAAACCATGATTAGCCGATATAGGGCCAAGCGATTTTGCAAATTGGGTATAAGAAGCTACCTGAAATAAATTTGCTTTTTGCTACATCCATTAACGAAGAAACTTAACACAATCAAATCAGAAGTAAAAAAAATAGTGAAAACAATTCAGGTTAAATTATCTGTTAAAAATCATGCTTTTCAAAGGAAAACATAGTGTACGAAGAAATAATCAGTGTAAAATTGGTGAACGTAAAATTAACTTCTGCGTAAATCAAGGGTGACGCATTTTTTCGGTATCAAATTATCAATTTCAAATTAAATGAAGTAAATCTATTTCATTCATTAAATAAAATTGATCAAGGTAGAGAAAAGAAATGTTTTGGTTAAATTATTGCCTTTTTTTAAGTAAAAAAGAAAATTCGAAATAGTAAATCTAAAAATTTAGTGTAGCTGAACATAAAGTAACTAGGAATAAATACTATTGATAACAATCCAGTATATAATCAGTTTATACAAAATAAATATAAAATAATTCCAATTTTCTACGAATAAATTTATTTTATGTAGAAAGATTTGTATGGATATTACTTACAAATATTTCTGCATAACTATTATTTTTCATATTCGTTTTACGATGAAAGTTATCTCTGAAAATTATTTACCTTTTAGTACTTCACAATAGTTCTTTAATAATTTGTAATAATAAGCAAGTAAACGTGTGTACTTTCTAAATAAGGGTAACAATTGTGAAATAACAAAGTAATTTCATATTAAATTGCTTATGTGACTAAAGCAGCTCTAAACTTCTATTAATAATAAGTTAAAAGTTTGTTAAAAATAGAATGTGAGATGGGAAAAAAGAAGTTGATTAAAAAAAAGATAATAATATAAAGAAGAATATAAAGGGGAGAGGGGATGAGTGCAATAAGACTAATTTTTATGTTCCATTCAAAAATACAAAATTGTGTAAAACAAAAAAATAATTCAAAACAAAAGAAAAAAAACCTTTCAAAAGTAAATCATTTAATATTTCTGAAATGCAAAAATATAAACAGTCTGAAATTGTCACCCTCTTTTTGGACGTAGCAAATTCATAAAAAATAAAAAAAAAAATACAATTTTTAAAACTTTTTATTGTTCTTCTAAGGAATTAAAATTTTCTAATAAAATAAAACAAAAATTTTATTAAAGATGTAATGCTTAAATTATTGTTTATATACAGTCGAGAATGAAGACTAAATATTATATAAGAAATTTTAAAATTTCATAGATAAAATATCTTATTTATAATTTAAATATATATATATATATATATATCTATATATATATATCTATATATATATATATATATATATATATATATCACTCCCTTGACTAATAATAGTGTTAATCTCGGATATTTTTGTAAGCTAGAAAGTAAGACTTTAATAACCATATGATACAGATTTTATAAAGAAAATACAACTATTTTGTTTATAGGTAAATTTTTCATGAATAGAGGGCTGTATTCACAATTCACAAGCAATAAAATTTCATAAACGCACACATCCTGAGAGTTGCGCATGCAGAAATCAAAAACACATTATTCAACTGTCATTGCTTAACAATAGCTGATGGTTTCACACTTGGGAGCATCTACTCAAAAGAAGCTAATTCCTACTATTAAGATTATATATTAATATCATTATATACCTTAAATATCAACCATGAAGTCCTGATATGTCCATGGTTGGTATTTGATATTATATAGAAAAGAACTAAAAGTTCTTCTCTTCACTTTTGAAAAGACTTTTTATACAGAGAAGACCATAATTAGTGCCGCCAGGATAAATCCCGAAAACTTCTATTTAATAGTAAAAAATTATTAGCATCGAAGGCTATATATTTACACTACACACTAACACACACACACGCACACACACACACACACACACACACACACACACACACACACGCACACACACACACACACACACACACACACACACACACACACACGCACACACACACACACACACGCACACACACACACACACACACGCACACACACACACACACACACGCACACACACAACACACATATATATATATATATATATATATATATATATATATATATATATATATATATATATATATATATATATATATATATATATATATATATATATATATATTATCACATTAAATTAACGGTGTATGAAATAACGAACTGAAAAAGCTAAAGATCTTACGTGGAAAGAATTGATTAGTGGTTTACAAATATCCAAAATTCTTAGGAAGTGATGTGAAGTGAATGATAAATATGAATGAAAATATTAAACACAAATCTTGAATGTAATGTAAACCACCGATGGTTTGGTGGTTGGTGAAACAAGAACTTATTCCATTCACCATTCCGTGTTTTATCACAATTAAATTATTTACTTCATTTTTTTTTATTTTAATATATTTATTGGGTATATTTTTATCCAGAAAAAAAGAATTATTTATTATCTTAAAAATTTAAAACGTTTTACCAAGATAATTTATACTCACGTAAGAAAATGTTTTCTGTTTAAATAATATAATTTAATTTGATTATGGGCCTTTCACCTGAGCTCCAAAAAGAATGGACTTCCCTTGCAATTAGTCATGTAGAATATAGAAATGGTGAGCATCAGATTTTAAATTATGATCATTTTAAAAGATGTCACAATTTTTCCTCAAAAATGTTAATGTTCTTGAGGTATTTAATTAAAATTCTAATGGTATACATTATTATTTTAGTAAAACGAATTAGTTATATTAATAAAGGATAAAATTTGACTGTGGTATTTTCATTTAAAATTGATGATTTATCTATTTTGGGAAATGAAAGTTTAATTTTTTGAGATAAATGGTTATTGCTATAATTTTAGTTTCAAACAATGTTGAAAGTTTATCCAATAATATTACTCTTCAATTACTTTGATAATAAATGATCTATATATTTAGTTCTTTTGCAGAATAAAGTAATGGTTACAAGCTAGTTTTTAACATGCTTTTCCTGTACTGTTATTGTAAGGATTAAGCTCTTGCTCAAAATTGAAACTCTGTCTCTTTGATGTAAATATTGTCATAAATTGAAAAAAATTTTGCATAAATTTGACCTCTTTTTTTGTTGAAATTTATTTATTTCCAACTTATGATACACATCTTGCAGTTATACTTGTAATTTAAGAGTTATTGAAAATAAAGCATTAAAAGAAAACTCAAAGATTTCTTATGCTAACTTACAAAGATATTTGATTTAAACTTCAATGCCATATCTATAACAGGAGAGAAAGTAATTGGTATAATTTTTCGATGGATTTTCATTTTATTATGTTGCTTTAGGAAAAAATATTTGCATATCTATTAATGAAAAATACATTTCAATTAATTTGCTATGTGTAGATTTTCTATTATATATTATCATAATTAATGTACTTTGGTTATTAACATTCATTTAGAGTTTTTTTCTCCATTATAGTAAGATTATAGTTTAAAATTTATATTTCAGTGCTAAATAAATTTTATACTCAAAGTAATGCAATAATCCCGAAAACTTCTATTTAATAGTAAAAAATTATTAGCATCAAAGGCTATATATATACACACTAACACACACACACACACATATGTATATGTGTGTGTATCATCATATGTATAAAAATCATATGTATAATCATCATCATATGTAAAAAAAGAAATTCGTTTTAAATTACATAATTATAAAATGTTGATTTAAACAAAATATATTACAATGTAATCCATGCCTTACACAAAAAGCAAATATTTGTAAAAATTAGACTCTATTTAAAGGAAAACTGAACTTCCTTTTAGATGTTTTCTTATAACTCAATTTTAACAGACAGTGTAGTTATTAATTTACTAGCTTACTGCCTTAGAATGTTATTGTAGACTAGAATTGTACAGAGTGACAATTAATTCTCTCTCTTTCAGAATTAGATTGTAATTTTAAGGTGCACTTACAACTCATGTACATTATGGGATTTCAAATTAACAATTAGTTTTAAAAATGAAGTGGCAAATGTTAAATAATTAACTTAATAAATTAAATATTTTTGAAGCTAAGTAAGATAAATATATGAAGTTATTTTTTTAATCAAGTGAATTAGAAATCTAATTAAAAAATTTTCAGTTAATTTACATGGTTTAAAATTGATTGATTTTGTTTCATGTGGATATTGAAACTGGGTATGTGTATTTTTATTATGTAACTTATATATGTTTTTCATCATATCTTATGTAGCTATAACAGGTTTTTATTATATATTTATAATTTATTTTACATATATAAGTTTAGGTTATTGATTATTATACATATAACTGAATTTTCTTTAGTTACACAATTATCTGGTATTATCTTCTTCACTTTTAAAACTTTGTTACAGGTGATTGGTTTGGGAAATTGTTAGCTTTATCTAGCTTATGCCCTTTAGCATTAGTTATTGCCTTTGTTACTTTAATACTGTTTCGAAGAGACCTGCACACAGTAAGTTATATTTTTTTAATTATATAAATTCTCTTTAAATAAGTATTTTTCCATGTTCATAAATTCATTTTGAAAACTTTTCGTATCTTAAATAAAATTTATTCATTCAAATATGTACCTATGCCATAAAATTTGATTTTTTTTTTAATTTTTATGCTAGTAATTATTATGTATTGTTTTTTATTTGTATTTATAATTTGTATTAAACTATGTAGGTTATAATCTTGATTGTCATTAATAAATGTTACTATATTAGCATAATAATTATATCAGTATATTATATTTGTATAAATAGGCTGTACATTTAAAAGCAATAAACAAACCTTTTTGGTATGTTTCCTGATGTTAAATTATATTATTCTACTTGAGAACAAATAGGCAAATCTCACAAAAAATAATAATTGTTTTTTTTCCACACGTTATGCTTTTTAACTTATAAACTTAAGAAAAATTAAATTTTAGATGAAGTGTGATAATATGAAAAATGAGTAATATATTTTATAATTACTTACGATTCTGATTTGTGTTTTGCATTATTAACGAAAAGATTTGATTCTAGCAAAATTCTCTCCTATCTGACAGAAAAGTGTAAAATTATGTACAAAAATAATAGGTACTTGCTTAATATCCCATCAGTCTTTCTCATCTTGACAATATATTTGAATTTTTATTCATTTTTTTTTTTTCAAAATGGGGTGGAAAACCATAACAGTATACTAATATCTTCATTTTTACATTTATATTAAAACTTTATTTACAATTTATATGGTGCTAAATTTCATCATTAAATGACATATTTTTTTACAGATATGGTCAACAGATAATACTTTTGTACCAAATATTTATATTGTTAACAATTATGTGCACAGCTATAATACAGAAAGGAATATTTTTAACTTTTATTTTAAATGTTTTAAATAAGACATTAGTGGAGGAAAAGTCCATATTAATTAAAGTCAGTGCCTCGCTCTGAATTTCTAGATAAGATGTAAAATTTATTTCCCAAATTTGAGTGCCTGATTATCAATTTATCACTTTCAACAATTTCAGTACTAAAATTTATGTTTTATTGGTATAAAAATTCATCTTCACTGTCATTTATACTGTTACTGATACAGCATTTTTTCAAAAATACAAGGTATAAGAAAAGGAATCTTCTCTTGTGGTTTGTTGTGACAATTTCATCCACCATGTAACTGTTATTATACTTCAGTTCAGTTCAACAATTCATGAGTTCAAATTCCACCTTATTCTTGAATGATTATAGTGGCTCAGAATCTATTTTAAATCATAGGTCTGATTAGGTGCAAAAGAATGATTGTTGGTTGACAAGCAAATCATACCTATTCTAAATCTATTCTTAAAGTTTCTGTTTTCCATTAGAGCTTTATCTTCTGCTCCCATCCATTGAGATTGAAATCTACCGTTAAACTTGTTGTTTAAACTAAATCCAGTGATAGAAACCATAAATGTTGTTAGACCTTGTATTTTAACACAAAACTAGTATCCAATATTTTAGACTTCAGCTTATCAATTCACTGGTTTTATTCCCACCTCTGGCTTGAGTGCTTAACAGTATATCTTATATGTGAGAAATCCTAATGAAATCTACATCAGCATAGTTGATTTAAATGTCTTGTCTTTTCTTTGATTCCACTATTTGTCCAAACCATCCAGTGTGACAATTTCATCATTTCAACTTTTTTCGTTGGTACAGATTAAAATTTGATTTGAAAATTGCATCTTTGTAGGTAACACTTTATTTACAACAATAATTGTTAGTGATAATCAACTTTTAACTAGCTGAGCTGGCAGCCGAATGGTTAGCGCTCTTGCCTTCAGTTCAACAGTTCGTGGATTCGAATCCCACCTTGGGCATGGTTGTTTGTAGTGGTTCAGAATCCACTTTAAACCGTAGGTCCCTGTCTAATTAGTCCTTGTGTGCAAAAAATGACCATTGAGCGACAAACAAACCAACTAACTTTTAACTAATACTAAACTATTTGTAGAATTGCTATTTTTGTTTCTTTACTTATTAAATGATCTTATAATATCTACACAATAATTTGAAAGCAAATCTGATATAGAAATTAGATAGAAATATAGAAATTTCTTTCCTTTTATTTGTTTGACCCAAATCAAAACCATATTCCTTAGTCATCACATATGATTGGAAAATATTTCACCATTAGTTTAATTACAAAGGAAGTTTATGTACAAATTTCGCATAAACTGCAATCATAAAATTGATTGCATTCTCTTGCAAAAGCCTTTAAATCCCACTGATTTATTCTAAAATTTTCTCCCCTTGTTCACTCTTCAAACCAAAAGTAAGAATGCACAAATACTAAGATTAGTAAGTTCTAATAGATTGCATTTAAGACAGCAGATATGATAGGGGAAATGCTAGTTACAGATAGATTTTTCTAAGTTTATAGTCTTTGGGATTAAGCAATGTGCTTTATACAGACTTAATTGAAAATTATATAATTTTTTTATTGTTTAGTTATATTTTTGTCCTCATGACAATATTTGAATCATTAAAATGACATCATTCATCATTGGATCATGACATCATTGGATCATTAAAATTTTTATCAACTTTTTTTATATAGCTTCTAATTTTTTTGATAATTTTATTTAAATAAGAAAATATATGGATGCACAATCACTTATTGAGTGAGAATGTGATTGTTGAGTTAGAATCAATTAAGAAATGATTTGAAATTAAAAATTGACATTCAGCTTGAAGTTATTGTTGCATTTATTACATTTCAAAAATTTACAAATAAAACAAAATGGATTTGAATTTGAAAATCTAACTAAGTAATACAACATCTAAGAGAATGTTTTAACCTTCTATAAAGCATTGAACTGTAGTGCATCTTGCATATTAAGTAGGTTGAATTTGTTGTTATTCAAGATTAATTTTTTTTGTAAGTGAGGGATAATTAGACCAGGACTTGGGATTAAAAGTGGATTCCAAACCACTGCAAACATACAATCTGGGATTTGAACTCGTGAACTTAACCAAATTTAAAAATGCTAACCATTCGCCTGACAGCTTGACGGTATATTGAATAAGATTTATGATTAATAAATTATAATTTAACTGTTTATTGGTAAAACAATAAATGTATTTATTTACCATTATCTAAAGTTAGTATCACTAAGTTATATTGCATTTTTACATTTGAGTTCGCTTGTCATGTTCTTTGATAATCGTTTGTAATGTTTCACTTTACAATTAATATATATATACAGTAAATTTGACTTTGCAGTTTATTATAAACAGAAGAAGAATATATCAAATTCTATGATGTAACTGACTTTTGATTGTAGTTTTATTATGTTAAATATTAGCATTTAATAGTGGAACTTTATTACAAATCTAGTTTAACTATAAATGAGAAAATAGCTTATCTGTCATGTTAGTTGTTTGGGAGTTGTCTGAGTTTCCTCTCTTATGTTCTGTCAGTCTAATTAGTTCTCATGTGTAAGAAATTACTATTAAGCATTAAACAAAGCAAACTTTGTGTAACATGTATACTAGCATCTTCTCTGGAAGGCAGCAATACATTGTGGTTGTTAAAAAGAGCCTTACAGTTTTTGATTGTTAGGTTATCCATTAGCTAATAAGTCTCGTAGTATTAAAAATTATAAAAATTCAAATAAGTTGCTGTCTCTTAATTCAACCTATATATAGATAATTGGTTTTTTCGTAAGAGGATTTATTTATAAAAAAATGTCTATTTTACAGTTGATTATAAAAATGTATCTTACTAGATCCTATTTAAATATGTAACAAAATCCTTTAACTATGAGCTTGTAATTTAAATTTTTATAACCAAATCAAAATTAATTTGATTAGCTCTATAAAAATTTTATTTCTGGTTTTTTCATCTTTATCATGGTTATGAGAGTTGGCATGTTGTCTCATAGGCATCAAAATTATAAGTCAATCAATGGGAAAATGCAGTGTATTGCAAAGCATTTTTTTCTATTTAATGAATATCATACTTTTTTACAATTTTATGTCTGTTTTATACAGCAATTAAAAGAATCATTATATTAACTAAGTACAAAACACCTTTATGTTTCTACATTAGATTATTGGATCTCACTGGAGAAGTATATATTAAGAATAAACTTTTAATTGATTAAATAAATAATAAGAAATACTCTATAAAAACTTAAAAGGAAACTTTAAAGTGACACTTTTTAATTTCTACTTCAATTTTGCTGGCAACTTTTCAAACATTGCTGCTAAAATAAAAAAATCTTAAATATTAAAATGTATTTAAAAGTAATTTAAAAATTCTCCATTTTTTTAAATAAAATTTTAAAGAAATATAATAATTTAATGGAAAGAGTTTGTGATTAATATTTTTGTGTCTTTTAGATTTTCTTTTTTATTGGCACAATTTTAAATGAAGGCATTAACTGGATACTAAAACATTGCATTAAAGAATTGCGTCCTTGCCATGGTATGTATATTGCTAATTTATATATATTTTATTCGGTTCATCTGTGCTTTAGTTTGATTATTTTTTTATCATTTTATTGATTATTATATACTTTATCCTTACTTTTCAGGTCGTTATATTTTAACTAATACTTGATTTATTTTAATTATAAATTATCAGAACCTTTGAATAAATAAATGAATCTTTTATTTTTGTTATTTTAACCACTTTATATAACACGAGTGTTGTGCTTCACTTAACCTAAAAGTCTGAGATATTTCATTATAAGGTTTTGTCAATATTATGTATTTGAATGGTTAATAAAAAATAAATAAAAACTTCTTATCACAGTATGTGTTAATTAAAGAAATTTTATATCACTGATAACTAAGATAAAATTTGTTTGAATTAATATATTGTTTATTTTATATATTTTTTATATAATCTTAAATAATATATTTTTTAAATAACAAATTGTGCTTCTTAAATAATACATAATTAATCTATGCTAAAGATCTTTTCATCATATTAACAATAATTTTGTGGTTTTATTTTTAAATATTTTAATTGTTTTGTATTCTTATCATCAACTTTTTTTTAAAAAAAATTGTCATAATTGCTCTGAAAATTAATATATTCCTCACAAATTTATTTACTATTGCATTGATATTTTATTTATTTATTTACAAATGTAATTGTATAATGAAATATTTATTGTCATTTTAAAATTTCAGGTAGAGAGATTCTATTTTCAGAATATGGTATGCCGTCTAATCATGCACAATTTATGTGGTTTTTTGCTACTTATATGGCATTCTTTTTACTAATCAGGTAGGTTTTATTGTTTTAGTATTAAAAGAGGAACAAAATAAGAGATAACTTGTAAAGCAAAGGTTGCATAATTTTTGTTACATACATGGAATTTCTTTTACTTCACTATGTAATCTTCTATTATATTACATCCATTATATTAAATTCTGTATTCACATGCTTCAAAATTCCCATCATAACATACTATTTTCCACCTATTCCCTTATTAGAATTACCACTGCATTCTCTAAGTCTAAACCTTTTCAAAATATTTATCTCTTTGAAATTCTTAGCTGAGGTAAAAAATGGAAATTGTTAGAAGCAAGAGTCTGCTATCAAAAATATCCCTTCTGAATTAGTACGGGAGTTCTTGATTTGTAGTAATAATACGAAGGTAAAAACAAATTATTAAGAAGCCTGTTTCTTCTTTTAGGAGTATTCCTCACTACCTTTTTAAATGGCTTAATGATTTTTTTTAGTTATCATTTAAGCTTCTCTCTAGAAATTCTTAAAGATTTATCTCGATTGTAGTTCCTTTGTATATTAAAAGCAGCGATGCTCTGAGCTAGCAACAAGACATGAAATTTGTTATGTTAGATACTAGAAATCTATGAATTGGTTTTGTAGAAAATTGAAGGAAGTTTCATGTGTGAATTAAAAATTTTTCCATAAAGGTTGTACTTTTCATTTCTTTAATAAATAATCCTTATTTTTAGCCCACCCTCATATTTTCTGTAAATGTGTCTAAAATATATTTATAGCATATAGTTTAAAAACGATTATTGCACAAGTTGCATATTTATATATTTTAGAAAATCAAGGAAATCAAAAGTAAATCCTAATTTATTTTAAGTGAAATGTATTAATTTCACCTTTCCCTTAGGTATCAAAATATTCACTTCTCTTACATGTTCTTGTTATTAAAAATAAGATAATGAGTAATAAAGTTTTTTTATTAAAATTTCTTTAAAATACTTTTTTAAAATTCAAATATTTATATCATAATAAATTCTATTGGTGTGATTTATTTATTCCCTGAATCAAAGAAAATGTAATATTTTTAAATTTTAATTATTAGTTTTAATTTTAACTCCATTGATTCGTTCAGGCCCTAGACTTTCAAAATAAATTAACCTTTGCTTTTCATTGTTTGCACTTGTTTTTATAAACACTTAATTTCAAAATTGTTTAGTTCTTTTAGTGTATGACCAATATTCATAAGTATTATATAAAGAATCAGTTATCCAATATTTTGTTTTTCTTATAAGTTACACAGTATTGTAAAACTTCATATAAAATATTTCTTTTTAAATAAAAATATTATTGTTTTCTATTTATACTAGATTGCATCATAGCAGTAGTACATATCCATTAGAAAATGCTTGGAAATATTTAGCAACAATAGTTTTTATATTTGCTGCGACTGTTGTTACATATAGTAGGTAAGTCATAATTGGCTATAGTCCAATATTTATCGTTTATTTAAATATTTTTGTTATACAGTCAATTCATATGTATTCTTTTGTGCTGAAAAGTACTGCTACAACTAGGCCAGTTAATCTTTGTTGAAATATTTTTAACCCTGTGTCATATATTTTCAAATGGCCAAATCTATTGTTAGACATTTTAATATCCATAAGGTAGTTGCTTTCTTGGAAGCTATTCACAGTTAGTTGGCTTGTATTCAGGTCACAATAGAGAAAACTCTCCAGCACTCCCTTTGACAGATGTACTTGCAGAAGCACAACATCCATCTTCTGTTCATTCTGATGTGTGGCTTCTTACCACCATGCTATTTTAAGCATGAATTTTTCTTGATACTATAGTAGACAGTCTCACTGCTAAGACTTTGAAGGAGGTTTTTCATAGATAGTGTGTCATATTTGTGTTTCACAAGGGAGGAAGGATGGAAAATTTTCTAGCACCCACCATAACGGGCATGCTTTTAGAAATGCAAGATGTATCTTCCATTGTTCAATAGTGGCTATGAACTAATCCCTAACTTTATATCTAAGAATGTTGTCCTATCACCAGTCCATGGTGAGAGCCTAGCTTTTAAAAATAATTTGTTTAATGTGCCCATAACTTAAAATTTCTCATTAAATATGCATACTTTCATGAAAAAAGTCAAATTTTACTTTTCATTATTTACTCTAGTGTGTTTATTTATTCTTACTTACAGAGAAATGTCATATTTTGTTATTTATTTTGATATAATATTAAATTAGATAAAAGGAACTTATGCATTTATATTTTGACTATCATATTTTTAGAAGTTTACTAAAATATTTTACTTGCATTATTGAGAACCTTATATTTAGAGAACAATGCCTTATAATTTCTATGTATAAAAATTTGATATGATATGTGTATTATAAATCATATGAAAAATAGTTTATTTTGGAATTTAAAATATTCACTATTTACAAATTAAAGGAAATAAGCTATTCGCAAACATTAGTAAGTGATTTGTAAAATACGAATTATAAAATATTTTATAATTTTATTGTGTGATCTATCTGTTACAAATCATTGAAAATGCAATTACATGTATAAAAATGTAAATTTTATTAGTATTTTTCACTCATATAAAAATTATGTTATTTATGATTTTGGAATTAAAATTCTTTCGTATTTTCCAGAGTATACCTACAGTACCATACATGGACGCAAGTATTATGGGGAGCTGCTCTAGGCATATTTTTAGCATGTATTTGGTTTATGATTACTCAATTCACATTAACTCCTTTGTTTCCCATAATTGCAGCATGGTAATTAATATTTACCTTTTCATTAATTTTTTTGTAAAAGTTGGAAAACTATAATAAAAAAAATAATAATTAAAAACTTTTAGTTAAATAAAAAATCATACAAACAAAACTTAACAGATATTGTTATTAAATTTATTATTTCTAAAGCACAGCATGCATTTCTGTTTAAATCCTTTGTTCCAAAATTACTCATGTAAAAAATTATTCATGTAAAAACATTTAAAAATGTTTTACAATTTACAAATAATAATTTTAAGTTAATGTATTTTTGCCTTTATATTCATACTTTGATATTTTATTAAATGTTTCAGGCCCATTAGTGAGTTCCTGATGTTAAGAGACACAACTCTTATTCCAAATGTAATGTGGTTTGAATATACGTCTCATCGAGCTGAATCAAGGTAATAACTTCAAATTATTAAATAAATTCAGTTGCTGGTTATATTTGACTACTATTTTTTGAATATTCATTAATTTTCCCCATTACTTTAAGATACAGTTTTAAATAAATTACATTGAAAAATTGCTTAATTTATTTCAAATATTTTTTACTGTTTCAGATATTATTCCTGTTCAAAAATACAATTCTGATTTATGATTTCCAATGATCAAAGTGATAATTATATAACTTTATTAGAATTAAAATATTTTCAGGAAATATTTTACTGTATGATAATGTTTCATAATTTATGTGAGTCACACACACGCAAATTTTAGGAATACATAAAAATTATAAAAAAAATTAAAATTATTAAAGTTAAATATAATTTGTTTCAATAAAACTTCAACACAAAATGGTAAAACTTTTATTTCAAAAAATTTCTTGCTCTATCAAGAAAAGGGTTAAGCTATGATTAAAGTTTAACTGTCAAAAATCTTCTCCAAAAGCAAGTGTTTTTACTTAAGAACGGAAAAATTTAAATTATATTATTTTTATAAGTGAATATAATACAGTGGGTTATCGGTTAATGAACAGTTTTGACTGTACAAATCAGACAACAAAGAATTTCACTAAACATTTTTATTTTGTTCTTACAGCAAAGACATGTTTGGATAACAAACTAAAACAAATTCTAATGAAAACTTCTTGAATCTTGGAGCATAATGTTCAGGGTTGCCAAACCCGATGTGGGCTAAAAATCGTTTTTCATCTCTCTTGAATTTGCTTAACTATTAGATTTCAAAGTTCAAACTTCAGCTGAATCTATTTATGAATAGTATTACATTTCATTTCTAATTTTATTTAAGTAGGTTCATTTTTATCTCATAAAATTAAAGCGCAATTATTTGATTGCCAAAAACTGGCTTTTATTCATTTCAAAATATCTTTGTGTGACAATTTAATATTGAGTTAATATCTTTAAAAAATTAATTAGAATTAAGAACATTTGCTGAAGTTTATTTATTTTGTATTAATGGATAACATTTGTTTTTTATAGAACAAGACAGAGAAAAGTTGTATCCATGAAATCTCAGTAATTGGATAATGCTCAATTTATATTCCATATTGTATCAACTGTACAAAAGAAACATAAAAATTCACTTTTATGTAATACAATATAATATGTCGAATTTTTGTTGAAAATTTACATCATGTGTATATTATGAAATATATAATGAAACTATACGATCTGGTCCATGTATACAACGATCTGGATGTAAATAAAGTTATTTAAGAATTGTTTATTATAGAATATTTTTTTGTTTTCTAAGCTTTGCAATATATTTTACATATAAAGATTACTACAAAACCTTTTGCAATAAAAAGTGTTTTTCATCATATTCAATATATTTCTCTATGAAATAAAAGCAGTTGTGAAACCATCTTTACTAAATTTTACCCAGAAGTTAGTAACACTTTTTTTCTTTAACCCTCCGAAATTTATCATCACTAACAAATCATTTTTCTTTTAGCTTTATTTTCTAATTGGAAACAGTGCAAAGTCTGGATTATAAGGTGTGTGATCAAGAAGTTTCACTCCATTAGTGGTCAAATACTTGAAACAGGCTTTGATTCAGTGAGCTGGAGCATTTATCATGGTGAAGAAACTCATTCTTAAATTTGGGCACCTTTTTTCATTTAAGGCGGGCACTATTCATTGTAATACAGCTGTGACTATCTTTTGTGTGTCCCAAACGATATGCTCTGTAATTCCAGTTGATTTGAAGATTGAACCTATCATCTTTTTCTCATCATCAATCTATAAACTTTGTTTTAAGTTTTGATCCGCACATCACAAACTTTAAATCTAATCGCCTGTCAGAATGTTGTTCATACACCGAGATTGTTCCTTATCAAACATTTTTAAAATACAAAGTCATACTACAAGTCATCTACTCTTCTGTCAGATTATGCGGCACCTAGAAACTACAAATTCCATCTGGTCACTCGAATTTGCTGAGCAAGGCCCAGCTTAGCTTAATTGAGGCATGGTGCAAATACTTCTTTATACTCCTCTGCTTCACTATTTCAATAATGAAAAAAACTTTGTGGAGGTATTTGAAGTTTTCACCTCATTATAGGTACATAACAAGAAAATTGACTAGAATCAAAAACCTTTTTGTATACCTATCAAATTTTGCGATATGTAAAAATACAAGCTTTTTATTGGACAAATTTGTCAATAGTAATTGCGAAATTTTAAATTCTGCTCTAGAAAGCCATGGGTGTACGAATAGATTTTACGTTACGCTGATATTCTGTTATAAAAAAGTTCATTAAAGAAGAAGGAACTTAAAATAAACTTTCTGTTTGATTTGGGGCCCCTCGTATGTGGGAGTCTGGGGCAACTGCACTGTATGCTCCTGCCTTAATCAGGCTCTGTATGTCTGGTTTACCCATAGCTATTTTAATTGTAGTATGTTTCAAATATAAATCGCTACGAATAGACATTTTAAAGTACACATATAAAACTTGATCTATAGCATTTGATGAGATATGCAAGAAAGAATTATCACAGAAAAATGCTGAAAATTGAATGCATCTTTTTTCTATTATGCACAAATTTAAATCATTATGATACTAAAACTTCAAACAGCTCGTTGCTATTGCATAATGATAGTTATGTGACACACAAATAAACCTCTCTCCCTTGAAACTTATTAAAGTACATGTATAAAATTAGATATATAACCTTTATTGGAGCAAACAAAGAAATTTCCCATGGAGCAGATATTCTGAAAATGCCTTGCATTTCGTTTTATTTTTATTCAAAACCAAGGACAGACTTGGAAATCTTCGCGATTATGAAATTCAAACATTTGGCAACAATTCAGTAAATATATTTTATATTAAAATTACTGGTCGCAACTGTTATGAAATCTTCCCCTAAAGTTATAACACAGGTACATATTTTATTACAAAATGTTATTTTTCGAGAAAAGCGGCATCAAGCCTGGTCGCATAATGTGAAATTGGACTTAGAAAATTTTCGTTGTTTACAAATTCAAGCAACCGATTAAAACTCCTTAAATGTGTATCAGTATTAGTATAAGATATATATATATATATATATATATATATATATATACATTATTATTAAGTATATATTCATATAAAGTGCACCCCTAAAAGTACTCCAGGTATATATTCTGTAGTAAAAATTTTTGGAGAAATTATTTTTCACACAAGCTTGTCTGTTTTGCCTTCATACAACATTCTACTTAAAAGTATGCACAACTATAAAATTCAAATATTTGGCTCTATAACTGTCTAAATATTCTATATATATTAAAATTAATGCATGCATTTAGTTAAAATGCAACACTAAAACTTAAATAATATTTATAAAAAATAAATTGTTGAGAAAAGTTCTTTCTCAAATCTAATTCGCCTTATGCGACATTGGACTTAAAAAGTTTGCATGACTTTGAAATTAAAAAAAAATTGGCTATATTATATGTCTGTAAATATTTTACAGTCGGCTGAAAAATTTTATAACCACCTTTGAATTCATATCGAAACGAGTTTCACGTCCCAGCAAATGCCAGCAGATGCCTGATATCGATCTGGCATCTTTGTTGGATATGTCTATCCAGCAGAGAATTCTATTGCGAATGTACGAAAGATATTTTAAGAGTTTTGCCCCATGCTCTCAAGCTATACGCCTGCAATAGGGAGGAAGACACCGAAACACATTTTCTTTCCCCCGCGATAAAAATGCTGACTTTTTTTAAAAAAAGATTTTTTTTTCTTCACATGTGAACGATGAATTTTGTGTCTTCTAAGAGTTGCTGGTGTGTAAATTGTAGCAAGGAAGATGTCCTACCAAAGATGCGATACAGAATCAATTCCGAAACCTTTTGCTCCTGTCATTATAAAAAAAATTTATTATAATTCACATTCAGCTTTGCTTTCGCTTGATGGTGGCCTTAGATGATATCTGTAAAACATAAATCCAGCGTGAGCGTCTTCGAATTTTTTTAATAACATTATTCCCGTGCATGCATGGAATTGAAAGGGGAGAATCTACCGATATATATTTCCATTATATGAAACTATGGAAACGGACAATTGTAACGTTCCCTGCAATTGTGAAGGAATGCGAGGTTCACGAAAATTGACATACATTTCCTGTCGACGGTATTCTGAGATTTTGCGATCGTAACAATTCTTTTGTATGTTACAGGATCTATAATCATATAACACGTTCCTGTGATTGCATGAAAGGAGGGATTACTGAAACACATATTTCCTTTCGATAGAAATTCTAGTTTTACGAGGGTATACATTTGTTTTACATGAAGGTTGGATCTAGAAACTTGAGATTTGCATATCAGCGATAAATTAAATTTTCGCAAGCAAGGGGTTCTACTAGAGATATTAATTTATACATAGTGGTGAAGGCGAATCCTGGACTGCACATTTAGGTCAACAGATTAGGGAATATACGCCCATCACCAATTACCTCATAATTCGGAACCATGGTCAGGTGACGAGGTCACACTTGAACAGGCACCCTCCTTTCCAGAGCCACGTCTCACTAGCAGAACTACTTAGGACATATATACATAGCGGTACAGGTGTGCTCCAGACAGTACCTTGAAGTTAATGGTTTGGAATATTCACTCATTACGAAGCACCTCGTAATTTTGAACAACAGTCAAGTGACGAGATCACACCTGAGTTGGCAACCCTCCTCTACACATTCACGCTACACCAGCGGAAGGACTTTGGACGTCACCTATTAAAGTGGACACGTCTCCAACATCCCAGTGAAAAAGAGTTCGGCCTGGTCAACCTCTCAACCACTGCCCGCGGCAAATAATGCTTCACTTTGCTGCTCTAAACGGGAAGTGGCGTAAAGCTACTGAGCCACTAGTTTACAGAGGTTACAACTGAAGAGGGGCAATAAAGTGATAGGCAAATACAAATTAAATCCAAAAGAAATAAAAATTTTAATCATTCCTGCTTATTCATATTTAAGACATGCATCTTAACTATAAAGGAAAAATCCTAATAAGAACAAATGATATTATATACATAGACACAAAATTGACTTGGAAAAAAACAAATATACATAGCATTTGATAGAGGACACTAGAGATCTAAGCTAATTAAGCGCTTGTCTGACATCACTTGGGGCTCTACTCAAGATGTACTATGTACATTAAATAAAAGCTATGTTCATCCTACTGTTGAATATGGAAATAAAGTCTTAATCACTGCCTCGGATTCTAATAGACACAAACTTGATGTTTTCCAGAACAGCATGTTGCGTCTTATCACCGGAGTAGCTAAATCAACTCCTATAGTTGCTATGGAACTGCAGACTAAGTTGGAACCCTTGGGTGATAGATGTAATAGAAATGCTATGATTCTTGTTGAAAGAATCATAGAAAAAGAGAAATTTTCTACGAAATTACAGCCCATCGGTTGAGATGCTAAAATCCCATTCATCGTTTCTTTCAATTATAAATGATCTCTTTGACACTTATGGTATCCATATCCCAAATCACCAGATTTTTCCAGGGGAATGAAATCCTGTTGTGAAAATACACTACTGGCCATTAAAATTGCTACACCAAGAAGGCGACATGCTACAGACGTGAAATTTATACGAAAGGAAGAAGGTGCTGTGATATGCAAATGATTAGCTTTTCAGCACATTCAGACAAAGCAGGCGCCAGTAGCGACACTTACATTGTGTTTAAATGAGCAAATTGTTCAGCCGGTTCCTCATAACAAATTGCATTTGAACGTTGTTGCCTGGTGAAAAGCTGTTGTGATGCCTCGTGTAAGAAGGATAAATGCCTACCAGCACGTTTCTGAATTTGATAAAGGTCGAATTGTAGCGTACCGGGATTGCGGTTTATCTTATCGCAGTATTGCTGCTCGCGTCGGTCGAAATCCAATGACTGTAAGCAGAATATGGAATCGATGAGTTCAGGACGGTAATATAGAACGCCATGCGGGATCTCAACGGCCACCTATCACTAGCAGCCGAGAAGATAGGCATATTATCCGCATGGCCGTAATGGATCGTGCAACCACGTCACGAGCTGTGAGTCAAGAAACGGGGTCGTTTCGAAGACAACAAGTGTCTGCACGAACAGTTCGACGACGTTTGCAGCAGCATGGACTCTCAGCTCGGAGACCATGGCTGCGGCTTCCCTTGACGCTGCGTCATAGACAAGAGCGCCTTCAATGGTGTGATCAACGACGAACCTGGGCGCACGAATGGCGAGACATCATCTTTTCAGATGAATCCAGGCTCTATGTACAGCATCATGATGGTCGCATCGGTGTTTGGCGGCATCGTGGTGAACGCACACTGGCAGCGTGCATTCGTCATCGTCATTCTGGCCCATCACTTGGCGTGATGGTATGGGGTGCCATTGGATACACGACTCGGTCACCTCTTGTTCGCATTGACGGTGCTTTGAACAGTGCACGTTACATTTCTAGTGTGTTACGACCCGTGGCTCTACCCTTTATTCGAGCCCTGCGAAAACCTACGTATCAGCAGGATAATGCCCGACAGCATGTTGCCGGTATTGTACGGACCTTCCTTGATACGGAACATGTTCGGCTGTTGCCCTGGCCAGCACGTTCTCCAGATCTTTCACCAATAGAAAACGTCTGGTCAATGGTTGCCGAGCGACTGGCTCGTCACCAAACGCCAGTCACTACGGTTGATGAACTGTGGCATCGTGTTGAAGCTGCATGGGCATCTGTACCTGCAATCCAATCTCTGTTTGACTCAATGCCCAGGCGTATAACTGCTGTTATTACTGCCAGAGGTGGTTGTTCTGGGTACTGATTTCTCAGGATCTATATATATATATCCAGCCAAATTTTTTGAAAATTTAATCACTTGTTATTTCTAGTATAATATATTTGTCCAATAAATATCACTTTGTTATCTGCATTTCTTCCTGGTGTAGCAATTTAATGGTCAGTAGTGTAGATAGGTTGGAGGTACATCTAGATCTTGAGTAGGGAGAATCAAAAAAACACAGTACACACAACAGATTGACAAGTGTTGCTCTGGCTACAATTCATAGCAGATACCTTTCTGAGTATTGGCACCATATTTTCACAGATATTTCTTCAGAGAATGCTATAAAAATGCTGTTGCTGAAGTGCATTCAAAATATTTTAGATTCAGCTGCCCTGTGGAGAAATACTGCAATAACTTTGATAGCGAGCTTGCTGCTATAAATCACGCAATTGACAAATTAAAAAGCATACATGACCAAAGAATTGTTTTTCTCTTTAATTCACAGGCTGTTATTCTTTTGCTTACTAATCTAAATTATAATAATAATGCACTAGTCCTCTCTTGCAGAATGAAGTTACACGAACTAATGAATCAAGGACCGCGTCACTCTTCAATGGATCCCGAGCCACTGCGATGTTTTTGGAAATGAGCAGGCAGACAGACTTGTGAAACCTGGTTCTCTTATGATCCAGCCAAATCCCTCTTTGCTTAACACCAAAGTCTAATCTTTAGTAAAATAAAGTATGTCAGAATTTCCCTTTATGCTGATGCGGCTATGGACAGGCAATGGAAAACTCTACTTGATGGGAACTATAAAATCCCTGGCTCCTTACCATGAGCTGTTGGTGTCGCTCGATTCCTGGTGACAACTGGATATGACTATCTACAAAGGCATCTGCGTCGAATAGGTGAAATGGACTCTGCTCGTTGTTCATTGTGCAATCATGATATGAATGATGATCACCGCAAGAGCTGCCCTGTAGTTTTGAAGTATGACTCATAAATATTTTGAGGTTACTAAAGGACTTTATTCTTGTTCATCTTTTTAATGGGCTGCTCGTTGTTTAATGGCAGAAATTCCGAGGACGGGCGTAGGATAAAAAAAAATATATTTAAGACATTTTTAATCTTTCATCAATATCTTTTATTTTACAGACAAGTTTACTAGATTTGCCCTAGCTTCCAGTGGAAAATGTGGGAATTTCAGGTAGAAATTGCGCTTTGGAAAAAATGATATTCTCCATTGACTTAACTTTTTTCAAAACGAAACTGGATACAAATCAACTAAAAATAAATCGAATGAGGTGTGCAACGCTTGAAAATTCCATTTACTTACGAAGTTATGGAGCAAAAATAAAGACTTTTCTCATGTGCATTTCAATGCATTTACGATCGGAGGCATATTTGGAAAGCCGGAAACACGTTCGTTGCAGAGGACAAAAACAGTACTTTTGAAAATCAAAATAGAATACTAAATATTTTTTTAAAATATGTAAGTAAGTAGAAAGGGATATTTTCTCTACTCCTAATGGTTATATATACATGATTGTTTTAAACAGAAGAACAACACATTACCGTTTTTGATGCATGCTATAGTTCTCGAGTGGTATAAATCTCGGTTTTTAAATCTATCTTTCTGGCGATTTCTGACATTTCCCGAAAGATAGTTATGAAATCCAGCAACCATTACGAGACGTCGTCATGGTAATTGCCAATTTTTCTAGATCAGACTATATTGAACTTAAGCTTTATATAATGTGCAATGTTTCGTCATAAGTTCAATTTACTGTTGTAATTTGCTATTGTTTGTTTCAATTTTACTCTCACGATAAATATTAAAATATGAAGGAGTTTCTCTATATATTTTTAAACTGAAGAATAACACTGCGAATGTTTATTAAATGTCTACAAACCAATAAAATATACCTATAGATATATATTAGTATATATTTCAACCATAAATTGTTCAGTTATTTAGTAAATACAAATTGTTTTAATATCTAGACAATGAAATTTCTTTAAGTACAAGCAGCATAAATTTGTAGGCTTACATGTGATGGGAATACTTAAGAAGTGTGGATCATTATTACAAAATGCTTAACAGAATCATCAAAATTCAATAAAACATGTCCGTAGGTTTTTACAAAAAATTATTTGTATGTGATTTGTAAATTAATGTGAAGCTTCTTGAAATTTAAATATTGATAATTTTTACTCATCAAAATAAAAAAAAGAACTTACGTTTTCTCACATAATTATTAATTTCATGTTTTTACATACGAAATTCATAATTACAGCATAAACTTTTACAATACTGAAATACAAATAAAGTAAAACACTACATTTTCGTCAACAATTTGCCAATAATATCTTCTAAATTTATTTCCTGCTTATAGCTAATATAAATTAATTCCAAAATTGATTACACAATTTCAATAACAATTGAAAAAAATACAAAAATGTGCAAGTGATCATTTTTCTATTTAAGCAGTTATTTAATCTTTATATATATATATATATATATATATATATATATATATATATATATATATATATATATATATATATATATATATATAATGTTTTTTTAATTGGAAATCCTAATTTTGAATATTTTAATTTTATTATTAAAATGTTCAAAAATATTTTAATAAAGAAATTACAATTTAATTCTTATATTAAGACTTAAATTAATTTACAATTGTAAAATTTTTTATTAATTAAAAAAAAAATTAAGTCAAAACAAAACTTTAGAATCATTATTTTACATAAAACCAAACATAGAATAATATAGAAACATTTTTTAAGAAAAACTTTATTATTACAACAAAAACTTATTTAGCACATAAACTATTTCAAACAAAACTATATATAACAAGGTATAAAATATATTAATTATAAAAATTTATCGCGCAACTGTGCTGTTATTTTCTTACTTTTATATTTCCCTTATTAAACAAAAAAATTTATATTTATTGTACTTATACAACACTCAGAATTTAAAAAATTTTAGTCAGCAAAATTGCAAAAAATTGGCCTAATTTTTTCCACATATATAAATTTCTATTTTAGACAGAACAGCAGTTGCAATGTAAAATACAACAGATCAGTATTAATATAAGGCAGCAGATCAATTTATATATATTGTACAAGGATCACATTGTTTATAACATTAATTTAAAAATATACATTTTTACGAAAAATATTATCCTAAAATTTCATAATCATGAGAAATACGCAATAATATGGGACATTCTGCAGATTATATAGTTTCCTAACTGAGAAAATGCAATGAAGCACATAATTTCTATTTCTTAATATATGTAAACAAGAAGAAATTTTATATTATAAAATTGTTATTTTCAATTCTCCTCAATCACTATTCGAAAGTTATAATATATTTACATGGGTGAATAACAAAATTTTACTTTCATAAATTTTCTACAATAAGATGGTCTAAACTGTCATTTACATTTTACAGTTTTGATTTTTGAGATTGTACAATAACATCATGCATTTCTGTTAAACTGTCAATCAATGCCTTCATAAAGTTACTAGAATGAGTTTCAGGACTACTATTACAGGCAGAGAGACCAAAATTGATTGAAGATGGTCTTGGGTTGTAACAACATCCGTAACCATCTGGAACTAATGGGCCAAAGCACATGAAAGCATCAGCTTTAGATGGAACCTATTCCATTAAAAACATTTGAGTTCAAATCAAATTCAAAATAATTATTTGGAAATAAAACAAAACATATTTATATAATTCTTAAAAAATATAATATACATAATGTAAACTTATATCTAGGACTTTCTATAGTATTAATTACTATAATACACTGCGGTTATTTATGATGAAAGAATTAATCATAGTTATTAACTTTATGGCTTAAATAATAAAATAAAGTGCATTTCGATATTATAATAGTTTTTCTTCAGTAAAATTTCTATTGAAAAATATAACTTACAAAATAATTTTTCATATTTCTTTGACATTATGATTAGTATTACACAATAATATGGTTAATAACTTACTCTAAATAATTATCAGTTTTTAAGCTACAACAGATTAAAATTGAATAATATTTTAAATAAAAATTAATTACTATAAAAAGTTTAATAATAAAAAGGCTATGTATGAAGTAGAAAATATTTTTTATATAAAATAGGTAGCTAACAATTTTTGTTTTGAAAATAAAAACCTAAGGTTATACTTATAATTATTAAGAATATTTTTTCCTATAAATCTATACTTTTTCCGAATAACCAAATATTTTAAAAGTTTTTTAAGAAAAAAGTTAAAAAGAGTTTTTGTTAAAAAATTTAACTAATTAATATATTAATAGTATTCAAATAATTTTGCTTAACCATAATAAATTTCTTATTTTTATAAAGAATGCTAACTTCAATGAATATAATTATGGAACTACATAAATCATTAAATTTCATTTCATTATTTTATAAATAACTATCATTATTTCATATCATTATCATCATCATCATTATTTTATAAATAACTTTTCCTTAAAATAACATTTCAAGGTCACAATGATTAAATCAGTTGTAACCAAAACACCGATTGACTTTCTTTCAGCATTTACATTAGTTTTATTCAATTTCTATAATTATGAATCCTAAAATTGTTTACCTTGAAGAGTCATTTTAAATTAATATTATACACTTAAAATAAAAACAAAAAATACGAGTGAAAAAGGAATTATTATCATACCTGACTAGTTGATAATTTAAAATGAGTGCTGTTTATATATCCAGTATCTAAAAATATTTCAGGGACATTCATGCCAGATTCAAGAGCAAGTTTCTTCAGACCCAGAAGAAGTCGATCTATACCCATGCCATTTACTGCCTGGAAGTTATTTAATATTTAAAATTTTGATGAAGTAATTGCTATAAAATTATTCTTCCCTAAGCTATATTTTTATGAGAATTAAAAATTAAGTGCATTAATTTTTCTAATTGTTAATGGAATATTAAATGTAATACGACAGTAAAATTTGAGGTTAATTGTGAAGAATAAATTTCTCATTATATATACAGTACTAGAAAAAATATTTGGTATAATTGTAGAAAAAAAAAACTGATCAAAGTGAATGAATGAATTTTAATGAGTGAAAAATGAATTTTAAAATTAGAATTTAATAAAAATAAAGTTATTCAAAAAATGAATTTTGAAAATTAAACACCTATTAAATTCGAAATCAATTATCTCTTATTGAAATAAATATTTATAAATAAACACTTATTTCAACAAGAATGTGACTTTTTTAAAACTAATGGAGTTGATATTAAAAAATTAAAAAATATAAGTTAATTTAGAAAAGTACAAAATAATAAACAAATGCAACTGACATATTTATTTGTAATCAATTATCTTAAGACTTAGATAAACTTGAGGTTCAAAAAATTATTATTTTCTAATTAACTAATAATTAAAGAATGATTTTTAACAAATGCTATTCTACTAAATGATAAGCAAATTTGTTACAGAGTTTATTATGTAAAATGATTTATAAGAAATATCTTAATGAACAGATTGAAAGAAATTTAAGAAAATAGCCCTGAAAACATATCCTTTATAAATATGTTTAAGATTAAATTTTTCCAAATAACGAACGAAAAAGTTTTATTCTGACATTGAAAACCAATTTTTACTTATTAAAAAGTTTCACTATTTCACAAAAATTCAAAATTTTCTGTAAGAGAATTTTTTTTATTGAAACTTAAAATATACTTTGAATAAGAAAACAAACATTTTGAAATGGAGAAATAATTTAAGTGCTCTTTACAGTTTATAGTGTATTAAGTGATTTAAATTTAAGTAATTTAATGATTAAAATTTATTAAAATCAAAAGATCTATAAGAATTTTATTCATTAAAATGGGTTCACTATTTTACAGAAATTAAAAATGTTTGGTGTATGAAAAACATTTATATAAATTTCAAATATGCTTTTTAAAATAAACAGTTAAAATAATGAAAATACAGTTTTAAGGCTGCCTACAGAATGAATTAATTTTAATGCTCAAAGTTTGTTAAAATCAGAATCTCTGAACCAAAATTCATAGTGCTGTTATGAATAAAAAGAAGTATTTCTAAGTTCTCAAAAAAAATAAAGAATTTCAAAATAAATACATTTAATTCTAAGCAAGAAGACTCATTTGAAAAATATAATACATTTATCTGAAAATTTTAATAAAAAAAATATGCTATGAGAATTAAGCGAGTTTAAAACTCAAACAAGATAATTAAGATAAATATTTTTTTTTAAACTTAAGAATGCTCAAAAGAATAAATAAATATTTCCAGCCCATTATTTAAAATATAGTGCATTAGATTGGATATAGCACTTTCAATACATTAACCATGTTCTTTCAATGTCTATTCTATAATAAAAATATTACAAAACATAGAAACATGTGAAATTTATTTCAATAATTTATAAATTAATTTATTTAAGTTTAGATTTTTTTCTTTCACATGAAATCCAAATAATTTAAATTCCAAGTAAACTATTTCATTGATATTTCTTTTTCTCACATGCAAGATAAATTTTTCTAAATTTTATTCAAATTTCTTACATTCTTATAACAATATAGAAATTGCAGAAAACAGTATTAATACAATATTTTTAAATGCACTTAATAATCACCTTCTACTAGATGAATAACAAACATTCTTCTAGTATGTTCCACCAGTTTAAAATTTAGTATTAACTAAATTAAATAATTTATTATAATAAAAATGCATTGGTTTTATTAAACAAAAAATATAAATTTAATTAATTTAGAATGTTCAATAGCTATGGATTTTAAAGCAGGATTAAATATTTATATATATCAAGAAAAAAAGACTAAAAACAAAAAAATCTAGGAAAATAAATATTCAGAAAAAAAAATCTTCTGAAACAAAAATCAGAAAAAAAAAAGATGACTAAAAACAGGAAAAAATTATTTCTTCATAGAAAATTGAGAGTTTACCTGATTTGTATATTCCTTGTGAGCATCAACAGCTGATCTTAAAGCAGCAGCTTTTGTGTGTGGCAAAGCAGAATTATCTGACATAACCTTGCAGAAATCTAATCCTTCAATTGATGCAGAACGAATAACTTCTGTACGGCCATGTAGGAATTTGCGAGCAGATGCTGACTCATATGTTGCTGCTATTTCTTTATGTATTCTAAATAGATAGAAAAATTGCAGTTAGGTATATTAAATAGGCATTGACTATTTAATAGAAGATTTGATACAATTCCATTTTACCTCTATACAATAATTTTCATAATGGGTAAAAACAAATTTAACTAAATAGCTATTTTTGTCGTGTACTATTTAAAAAAAAAAAAGTTCACATTTTTAGAAACAATTGAAAATAATACAAATATTTTATTTAGATTTTATGAACTAAATAATTATTATTCATATAAAAATTTTAAACGCCTAAGTGTATTTCTAAAGGAAATTCTTTAGCAATCATTTCAATGATCGATTGCAGAGATGGAATAGTACCAGATTTTAACTCTTGATTATTTATGTAAAAATTATGATCTATTAATTCATGAAATCATAACACTTGTGTTTATAATGAAAAATCTATAAAATATATTGAAAAAGCACATACATTAAAATTCATTTTATAGTTAAATATAACACGAGTTCATGCATGAAGATATATTTTTTACTAATCAATTTTAATATGTGCACTATATTATTATTCATTATGTATTTCTTAAAATAGTACATTTTAAGGAAGGAATTAGATAAAGCATATAATCAATATTTTTAAGAAATTTCTAAGATATAATTTTTTCATAAACTCATTATTATGAAGAAGTTTATGAATTCATAAAGAATACATTAATTAAAAAAAATTACATATATTTTCCTGTTTCATGTATACTGCCAAAAATTTCATTATGATGAATATGGGACAAAGAGAACTTTTAATTATAATAAAATTAAATTATTTTGTCTGAACACCTATTTAAATAATGTAAATTTACAAGTTTGTAATAAACTTTTTAAAACAAATTTTAGTTAAATATTTTTTTTTTCATATGTTGAATATTTATATATTAATGAAAGCAATTGCATTGCTTTCATTAAGTCATTTTTTCTTGATATGTTCAAATTATGATTCAAATACAATATAGTTTTCAGTTTATTGATACCATCTGATCTATTTCACTTATTAATAGTAGTAATGAGAAACCATTCAATTTTAAGTAATAAAAAAATAAGAAAAATGAATTTTTATCTCTTTCATAATCCTATCTACATATATCAATTGAATTTTCAAAAATTATTTGAAATAGAAACTTGAGAAAAAAAATTTACACAACATTTGGATACATAAATAGGAAAAATATTAATGTTTCTAAGTCTTTATATGATCACCAGAGGTGGATTCTATTGCATAATAAGAAACATTTAAATCTTCAAAACTGTACACTTTTTACTAAGATACTAAATTAAAGCATGAAATATACAACTCTTGCAGAGGAATTAAACACTTACATTTTATTCCTGATTACACTCTCCCTCCCTCTCTCTCACATACATACACACACATATATATTGTTACACGACAAGAAAAGCTAATTTTTTTGTGAGTTGTACTGGGTTTTATTTCCAATGGCAAAATTAAATTGGGCAGAAGTCATATTAAATGTTACATCACTAATGCATATAAGGATATAGTTACAATGCTGCACACAACCAGAAACTCGTTAAAAATTAATCCAAAAAATGAAAAAATGCTTCAATAGCAAAAACACATCTTAAATGAGCAACTTTGAATTAGTAACTAACATTATGTTCCTTTTGAGATAATGGGATAAATTCTGTTACAAATATACTTTTCAAAATTAATATAACATGTAGTAGTCAAAGATTATACAGAGAAATATTAAACAGCATTTCCCTTTCATTTGTAATCATATTTTTGTTTTAACAATCAAGCATTATTTTATTTCTAGACTATCTAATATTTTAGATTAAATTCAATATTACTTCAATATTTAATTGCAACTTAATTATATTCCATAGTTTGAAAGTAAATCAATGTTCTAGTAATTTTTAATAATTAAGCAATAACTATAATTATTTAAAAGAAATATAATGATAAAGTTAATTAAATTTCATTATAAATACTAATAATCAAAATTAATAAAAAACTTATGTATATACATATAAATAAATTAATAATTAGAAATAAGAAAAAAATGATATTTTTCATTTTAACCAATCAATAAACTTAATTATTAGAACAAATATAAATTTCAGTAAAAAATTACTTTTGAAAATTAAATAAGTAATAAAAGACTCAATCTTATTGTGTTATAAAAAAATTTACTTCTACATAAAATATCATGTGTAGTTTATTCTATAATTCTCTAATATCAGATATCTACAATGTTTAATTCTACTAAAACTTGGCTTGAAAATATCATTAAATATACTACAAAACTTAATATATAATAACTGCAAGATATCATAAAGATTAAATTTCATAAATAAGGTTTTTTTTAACAAGTAGAAAATAGAGCTATTTGATTTTGATGAAAATATGGATTAGTTTATCATAAAATTACAAATAACTTTTATATAGTAATCCAAATGATTTAACAAATAATTCATTTGATACATAAAAATATATCTTATGTACAGGATAACTACTAGAAAATAAACTTCCATATTTAAAAATCAATGAATTAAATTTTTAATAAAATATAAATAAGGACCTTTTATTGGCTCACAAAATATATATTAGAAAAGGTAGCTTAAAAATCAGATTTTTCAATAAACAATAATATTTTCTAACTGATGGTTCATATATTCTACATTGAGTTTTTTTTTTTATAATATTTTGACATTTAAAAAAATATATGTATACATACATCTAATATTTATTTTGAAATTTTCCTATTTGAAAGGCAGTAGGATGTATTTAAATTTTTAAATAAATCATAATAAGTAATTCATAAATTTTTAAGATTAATAACATAGAATTAAAAAGCTTTGCTCTTGAATTATAAACAATGAAAAATCTTTAATACGTAACTTTCAGTCGTTATTCTGAACAATTAATGTTATTCAAATAAAAAAACATAAAATTTGTTAAAATAAGATTTTATTATTAATACGTACATATAATTTTTTCCCTTAATGAAAAAGATACTCCTTGAAATTGTCAATGGGAAATAAACTTCATTATATGACAAATAATTATAAAATCCTTTTCCACATAAAACATAGACTTGTCTAATGATAAAAATATTCTAATATATGATAAAAAATTAATTAAATGTTGCAAAATATGACTTAAATAGTTCCAGCATAAAATAAGATTTAAATTAAATAAATATGTCAACATACTTATAATATGCAAGCTGAATAGCCATCTGAATGTAACTATCTGGGCTCAATTTTTGCGATTTGATAAATTCTTTTCCATACGCATCATATGTAAAGCAGGACATCTCAAGATCATCAACAAGGCTGAAATTAAAACAATCATGAAGTGCTAAACATTACAATCCAATCAAAATATTCTGTAGGAATAGCAGCTTACTATTTCTAAACTTTACTTTTCTAACATTAGAGTATAGGATTACAATGCATTAATTCCCTTAATGAAATTGGAAAAGATCATCAAAAATAAGAATTCAGATAATTATAATATAAATAGCATTTATATCAGTAATTTGCTTTATTAATATTCCCCAATTATTAATTTATATTAAATAAATTCTCTAAATAAAAGATTATAAATTTCCTTTACTAATATAAAAAAGAAAACCTTTACAATTTGTTGATTTTAAGATCGTTATTTATAAATTTTTAAAAAAAAACATTCAGTTAATAAAAATACCCTTACTACTAAAAAATTAAAACTTAGTGTCATGACAGCCTAATAGGGCCAGCCATATAGTGTCCACATCTGCTTCGACTAAGGGCCTGCAGTGTAAAACATATCCCAGAAAGGTGGCCAGCCTAATACAAAGCCCCCAAGTGTTTAGCTCCCAAGCACGCAAGGTGCTTAGTTTTATCACCCTACTGAGAATACAAAAGGATGGGTTGACCTAGCCTGGCTCAAGGATCAAACTTCAGATTTGTGTTTTGGAAGCATGAAGTACTACTCCTATGTCAAAAAGCTTCAATATCTAGTTTGACAAATTTTGTATATAATTTTCTACACCTAAATAAATACAATTGAAAGTCAAAAAGATAAGTTTTCTTAATTTTTGGAGATACATATTTGATTAATTTTTTTAAAAAGAACGTTTTAAGCAGAAAATAAATGCTGCTTTAAACAATATACCACTAGGATATGATATAAGGAAATTTATATGAATCCTTTCATTTTATAAGATTTGAAAACTATAGCCTTGTATTCTTGTCTATGAATTTCTAATTTCAGGAAATACATTTATCTTTTTTGAATTCCTGCTGAATACAAATGGTGCAAAATATTTATAGCATTAAGAAAAGAATTATATTCCTACACAACAATAAGATTTACACACAATTAACACAACAATAAGAAAAGACCTAGCCACTATTAATATGCAAAATATAATATCTAAAGATTCAACCTTTCTTGATGAATTTTAACATTCTAAATTCAATTTGAGTCAATATTGTTTCTCTAAATCAAAGACTACTAAAGAAATTATGCCTCAAAAACATAGGTTCCATTAAATTCAATAATAAATTTAAATTATCCAGTGCTTCATGACTCTAAAAGCAATAACCAATAATGAAAAAAAAATTTCAAGATTGAAAATCCATTTTAAAAGCAAACTATGAAACTATCATTAAACTTGGAAAGAGTGAGGTGAAATATTTTGATTTCATGAGAACAAATTGTCGATTTTATGATCACACAATATTAAATAAACATAACATATAAAAAAATAAAAAATAAATAAAATAAAAACTTGACATTAAATATGTAGTTTCAATTGCGAATAATGCCAACAGATCAGGGCTCCAAAAATTTTTTTCTAATGACACAGAATGGCTCTCCTGTATCATAATGATTTCATTCATATATTTGACTATTCTAGAAAACATTATGTAACTTTTTTGGTCATAAAAATTTTAGACAAAGATCCACTTATGAAAATAATGATCCTTTATTGCTTCATAATGAGCAGTAAAAAGCAATCATGAACAAGAATCAAGAATTCAACAATCAGTGTCAGACAATGAAAAACACACATAATAAGAAAAGCAATTTATAATATAAAGAGCTTAAGCATCTTTGAGAAGGAATATTTCATAAAATCTTATTTATTGAAATACAAATCAATGCGACTCATGACTAATTATAGCAACAATTGCTATTAAGCTGATTTATTACACATAAAATATTTGATTGAATCCACAGAATCTCATTTGTAAATCATGAGATGAATCTTACTTCATATGACCCTGTTTTTGTTTTATGAAATGGCACCCCTGTCCCAGTACCCCACATAATTATTTAAAGGCTAATGATGATTTATAGTGCCCTTTAAAATCTTATAGTCTTCAATATTTTATTTTCTTAAAACACTAATAATCTCAAGAAAAACAAACAGATCTCAAATATCCCTTTATAAAAGAATAAGGTAAGTTATTAACATACAAAATCCTCTAGGTATAAATCTTTTCAATCACAAGCTTAAAAATAATCAAGCAGATACAAGAAATACTAAACCACTGATAAGTAATAAAAGTGAACAGTGTACAGAAACCATTAAAAAAAACATAATAAAATAGACTTTTGATTATCATTGATGCATTTTTGGATTTCATTTTATGACACATAAATACCAACTTATAACAACATACCAATATAAAAACCAACTTAAATACCAAAACTATTATTAAAGGTTTTGCACTGACATACAGCAGCATGAAGTTATTGAAGTATATTTCTAGTCATAACAAAATTATTCCTCAATCTTTTTTAAAAATCTTATAAATTACGATTTATAACTTATTTATTTTACTGCAAAATTTATAAAAATTATACATGTTGCAATTATAATAATACTCACATAATTATGACTGAAAAAAATTCCTTTCTTAATGTACTGTATACATATTTAAATATTAACATATCACTTCTTTCAATATATTTCACTAAAAGTTCAGATTATAATTAAAATATTTATGGATATTTAAAAATGAAAATTCATAAAATTTTGGCCGAATAACAATTCCTAAAAAATTAGAAATTTAGAATTAGTCTTTTGAAACATAAAACTTTACAACTTCTTGTAACATTCAATAAACATATAATTATATAACATAAGAAATATAATTTCTTTCACACACACATACACATAACAAAATTTTTTCAGTTATAATAACAATATTATTCTATAGAACAATACCCCATCATGAAACCATTTACTTCATTCATTGTCGTCAATTGCCTGCTGTTATAAAAAGTTTTGCTATCTATTAATAATAATTTAAGAAATTTTTAAAAATCAAACTTTTAAATAGTTAATTACTCATTTATTGATTTATCATCTAATTACTTAGCTATAACAAGTTATTTTTTTAATTTTACCCAAGACTCAGCAAATTATTCTTTCTTTCAAAAATTTATTTCCCTCATATATATCATTCTTAAAGCATACTAAATTATTGGCAGCATTAAATTAAAAAACTAATTTCATCAGCATGGACTATATTATTTTCCTCTCCTCTTTGATTTGTAACCTCAGTTCTAAAAACCAATCTGGAACAATATTTATGATATTTCTATCAACTGGTTTCTCTTCAATATAGATAATTTCAGAAGAAATTATATACATTTTTCCAGTTCAAATTCTCATAGATGAATCTTAATTTTCTTTTTAATATTAGTATTATGGCAGATAATTTGAGAATTAGGTTGATTATTGAAATCATGTTTGATTCTATTTGCTACAAAAGGTCTATTATTATTTCAATAAAAATATTATTGGATAAAACATGCAAAATCAGAAACCCAACAGATATCTACCACTGTTTAACAGTAGTCAATATTGAACCAAAGAGCTTCACTCTGACAAAAAAAAAGTTCTACAACTAGGCCATGTTGAGCTGCTGTCCACAAGATTTATTCTTACCAAAACAAGGAATGACGACACTGAAAGTGAATGTGAGAAATAAACTATTCAGAGTTATAGAAATGGATACAATGTTGGCCTTATGGTAAATTCATAACTTCATGATCAAGTGTAAATAAGGAAAATGCTATCAAAATAAGAATATGAATGAAAATAGAAGTTAATTGATTTTAAGCTAAAACTACATAAATGTTTTCTGAAGTTCATCACATCTGAAAACTTAGCAATTTATGATTTTAATATTTGGAATGTTCATTACTAAAAGGAATAACAAAAAATGTCCTGAAAAACATTTCTAATGACATTTCTTGAACTTGTTATTCTACATGTGTCTGCCACATCATAAATCAATTATTTTGGAATGTTCTTCAAAAAAAATGGTATTATCATATAATTTTTTCATTGATTTATAACATAATAACTTTAAATTCCATGAGAAAATATGTTGAAGTTAAAATGCACAGAAATACACTTAAGTAATAAATCTATAACAGTAAAAAATAAAAATAAAAAACATTTAAAATTATGGAGATTAAATAAACATTAATTTTTAAATAAATGCAGCTAATAATATTTACTAAATAATTCTGTAACAGTTTTAGGTGAAGTATTACTTTTTGTAATATATTTGAATGAAAAATGTCACTTTTTAAAAAATTAAATGTTTTAACTTAAAAATTAATCAGAATAGTATGAAGAAAAAGTACTTTTGTAAATCTTTATCAGCTTCTTCAATATCTTCCATTGTTTCTTCAGAAAGTCTAAATCTCAATTTTCTGGGTTCAGTTATAGACAGTGATGGTAACCATTTATTTCCACGAGTTCTTTCACTAAAAACAAAATAATTGTAAAATGATAATAAATAAAACAATTAATAAAAATAATCTATATAGAAGAAATAATAAAAATAATTGTATAATATGTCTAAAATTTTAAGTAAGAAAAGTGAAAATGACTTTAAAAAATGTACAAACATATAATCAATTATATGATCCATCATTTGTGTGATAGGGGGTCCTTCTGCTGGACTGTGCTCATATGTTAAGCCAACTACTCCATCTCCACCTACAATAAACTTAAAGACAAAATATGAATAAGATTTAAAAAATAATATTCAAATCAAAAATTAAATATGATACACGATGAAATCTTTGTATTCCAACTTTTATTTCCTTTTTACATACATTATTTTGAAAAATTATTTTTTATAAAAATTATTTTAATTTATTTATTATATAATCCTAGTCTTAAATATTATTGATAATTTGCAACACTAATACATATACATTAAAGAACAATAATCTCAACAAATATACATGAAATAAACATAATGAAAATGATAAATAATTAATAAAATTAAACATAATTAATAAGCCATTTCTTATAATTTAACAAATAGTTTTATAAAGCTTATTAAATATTAAAATGTCTCTAAAAAGATTTTTCTGACCAGAAAATTTTACTAAATGAAAAATAAATTAAAATTATTTAAAAAAAAACATTTAAAGAACAAGGGACTATTAGAATATTTTTTTCCTATGAGTCGACCACATCAGCCATTTTCCCTCTAGCAGCCCAGTACAAAATAATCTTCATATGATAATTGTCAAATACTAAAGAGTTGATGTTGCTTGAAGGTAATCCTAAACAATAATCCTAAGCAACCTTACAAATGAACAGTCATGCCCATTTGTAATTCCGAAATTTGTACAAACGATTTATCATGGGAAGTCCATAGGAACAGGACCGTGAATGAGATTAAATCATATTTTTCTTTACCTTTTGCATTATAGCTGTTTTAGACACAGGCACTTATGGCTTTGGCAGTTTGGGATAAAATGTTATTGCATGAAAAGGCCTAAGAGAGCTTAGAAGACTAGCATCCTTGTTTTGCCAGTCCATTCATTCTCTCAACTATATCTTAAATAACTGTACAAAAATAGTATTTGCAATTTACTTATCAATTAAAATAGTAATTAAGACTGATACAATCATTAGCAAATAACACTAACCTGTATTGTTTTGTCATACCATCTGTTTCCACCATTGCTTTTAACACCACCACCATGAATGGTTTGAAGAGCAACATGTGTCTTTCTATTCAATAAGCCAGCATCAGATACAGGTTTATCGAGACATAATAAGAAAATAGATCTTTGTATAACCTTTATAGATTCTTTATTCATTGCATCATCTGCAATAAAAAAATCAATTTTAATAAGAAAATGATTGCTCTAAAATATTGCTAACTATAAAAACTATTTTCTTAACCAAATGTTTTAGATGTATAGTGCAGCATTCTAATGACTGTACACATGACTGAGAACATTCATTGTTTGGTTGAATTCTGTATCAACATTAAAATGAATTCTGCATGTTACAAAAAGCCATTGGTTATATGACATGCACATTTCTAATTTAAAATTGACAGTTATTTGAATGAAAATTGATAGATTTTTTGACATTTGAAGGCCACTGGTTGTGCCCTATCTATCAACAAAATAATGCAAGAGTAAATGCAATACATTGCGCTCTAACTTACATAAAGTATTTTTATTGTTGTCTGGTTTGCATTTAAATTGTTTCTCTGGTCTGCATGGTCTCCAAATCTCTATCCAGGTCAAAATATCTGGTCATGGGTTGCTCACTAATTCTCTCCAGTTACTACTATGGACAATATGTGGCATATACAACAAGAAGCAACATTGAATGAATTACAGATTTCTGTCGCCCAAGTCCAGTTATATTCCATGCTTAACCAGATAAAAGAAATTTTCGCTATCAGGAATAACAACTGTTTCTAGAAATTTTATATTATATAAAACCTTAAATTACTTGATAATTAAATCATTTTATTTTCATATTGTTTACTTACAATGATTATCTTTTTTAATTTCCTTTCCTACATAGTGATATAATTTTAATGGTCAGCCTTAAAGTTTAGATCGTATTCAAACTTAGTTAGAAAATTATAATGAAAAGTGGGTAAGTTAGGAATATTTAAAATTGGATCTTCAATATTGATTCTTATCATTTTATATATTTGGTAATGATACATAAAAAAATTTATTTTCATTGACCTAACATTAATTGAGGCAAATCATTTATAGATTAAATCACTGTAATTTTAGTCAATAGCATTTAATATGAGGGAAAATGTTCAGCAGAGAACTATATATATGTAGTTGCAATATAATTACGATTTATTTAAACTAAGTGGCATAGTAAGAGACACATAAAAAAAATATATATATTGCAAAGTTGCACCCTTATTATTGGAGTTTTTATTATTCATCCTTTTTGTAAACAAACAATTCAGATTATGTTTACAAAGAAATAACTACCTTGGATGCTTCAGACATCAAATCATATTGCTATGAATTCAATGTACTTAGTTTGATATAAATATATTAATTAAATTTTTTATCAATATTAATGGTAATTTAATTCAATTATTATCAAGATAATTTTAATGTGTATCAATCAATTCAATATAATCAATATAGTTATCAATAATAAATCTATGGCAAGTTCAATGATGTATATTTATACTCCTGAGATGAGGGCATAATCATGAATGAAAAAATTAAATTTTAGGATCACAAAATCATATGATAATTACACTTACATTTACGTAATCTTTTGTAAGCTTTAGCCCAGCTGTCTCTGTGGAGAGTAGTGAGAGCGCCAATAGGAGATTTTGGATACTGAGATTGCTCTACCACTCTTTGAAACTGAGCCATTAATTGGCTTTCATTCAGAGGCCTGTTATCTTCACCATAAACATCAACACTAAAATACTAAAAATAAATCATAAATTTTACAAATTCCTCGAAATGAGAGTAAAAAATATAAAATTTTTAAAAACTAAAAAAAAAAAAAAAACTAGTAGTTTTTTAAGTCATACATTGAAGAATTTTTTACACTAAATATGTTGATATTTCATACTTAATTTACTAAAATGGAATACAGAGAAAAAAATTCATTGGAAAAATAAAGATTTTTAAAAGTTATTTAATGCATAATTGCTTTAAAAGTAGTTATAATATCTCTATAAAATTTTACTTATAATACAAGTGCAGTTGATTTAATTGAACATAAAAAAAAGATTCAAACTTTGAATTTTTGTTACTTTATACTGTATTGATACAATTCTTATGTCACTCCCTAACAATTACCATATTTTCCTGCCTATAAGATATAGATTATTCGTTAAAAAAAGTTCGAATTTCATTATGCATATTATATGCTGCCACAGATAATCTGATAAAAAACACTCTCCATCACATAAATTTTAATAATTTTTTTTTTTAAATGTTGTTTATGTTTTATAAAATAAATAACAGAGGACACCACAATTTGGTTAATTTATTTAATCTATAACCAGCTTTATTCAGTTGCATTCAAGAACAAATTTGGTTCATCGTAAAGATAAGATAGTTGCAAAAACTATCATATTATCATGATTGCAAACATCAGACAATGGTAGCTATCATCATTTCAGATGTCATCTTGACCTAAGTTACTTCATTTTGAAAATATTCAAATCTGTATACCATCATATGGAAGCAAAATTTTTAAATTATAGAGCAGATTTTAAAATAAAGATTATAAAGAAGACATATAAAAATTGGTGAAAGATGTATTAAAGTTAAGATTTTTTTATAAAAAAAAACATGCACAGTACAAAAGAAAAAATGTATCCACTGCACAATTCGAAAATAATCCCTTTCTTTCATTTAATTATTAACTAAGCAAATTTTACTTTTAAAAATTATTAAATTTTATTTTATATTATTTTATAGCCTCATTTTAAAAGCTATTAAAAAATAAAATATTTCCTAGCTTTTCAGAATTATTGCTCTTGATGGATCTTGCGCTCTTACCTCGGTTTATTGCACTTTGCAATGAGATGGTTTCAAACAAATCTTTTTCATGATAAATTCTTTTTTTTTCTGTACAATTTATTATATTTTTAATCACAGTGTATTTTTTTTCTTTTAATTTTACATGACACCCATTTTATCAGCAATATATAATTTAGACTATTCACCAAAAAAATTGCAGCGGATTATGCAATGCTTTTTTTTTTTGTACTCAGAAAAAGGTCTTGCAGATAATATGCTTCTGCTGATAACATACCAGAAAATATGGTATTTTAAAACTTTCAAATTCAAAAGTAGTGGTTAATTTGTAAATTACAAAGAATATAACAAAAATACATTTGATATGCTACCAATATTATCATGGTATTTCACCAAAATTACTTGTTCAGGATGGGGAACAAATTCCTATTGTGATATCTTATAAGTCAGACATCTCTTCCTTGACCTCAAATGATTACATTGGATTATTTTTTACTTTATCAACTGTAACTTAAATTCTTAAAAAAAATTTAACTACTACTGACCTAAACGTAACCAGGTTCTTCAAATTGGAAAATGCAAGATCAAATCCTAACAGCAGAAGATACTGTGATTCAGTATTCATAATACATTAGTTGGAGGAAATATTTTGAGGTTTTTGCATTAACTCTTATGTCACATGAATACAGACAAGTATCAACAAAATATCCACTTAGAAAGCTATAAACCAGTGTTTCTCAACTGGAGTTACTCCAAGGACCAGTTACATTAGGTCTGCGATCATCCTAGGTAACATTAGGTCTGCGAGAACATACAAAATGTTTTGGTATGTTCTCGCAGACCGGTAAATTTAATAATTTGATCCTTTGACACAATTTTTCTCATAAATAAATCATAAAGGCAAAAGCAATTTTCAAAGAATAATAAAAAATTAAAATAATTTAATAAAATATTACGATAGATATTCAGCATTCTAATAATCGGGGATACTCAAGGCAGACTTACTGTGTACTAATCCTATAGCACAGCAATTTAAAAAAAGACATAATTAGGTACATGGTTGCCAGTTTGTTATATTTTCCATCATTGATTATATTATTTTCTAAACTAATAAACTATCGCTATTGTAATGTAGGTGCTGCTTTAATATCAGTTGTCAGTCGATGACACTTTAGATTTTGGACAGATAACTGGATTTTTTCAGATTGGCAAATATTTCTTGCAAACCTATGCCAGTCCACAGACTGATGGTAGGGAAACACTGCTAAAAACAATGTATGTTCGATTGCCTAAATGTAACCTAGGGTGATCTTCAACATACAAATTTCAACAAAAACTGAATAGATTTTTAAAAAGTAGAAATTTACTAAACATATTTGAGTTCAAATATTTAAAGAGTAAGTGGTTTTTTTTTTTTTTTTTTCTTTTTTTTTTATATAATTTTTTTCATAATTTCTATTTATTATTACCAAGAGATGTATGTTAAGTAAGAATTCATTAAAAATATGTCAGCTATACTATTCCATAAATTTAAAGCATAACTTCAGATTTCATACAAGATGCTTCACATGAATTGGCATTTCTAACATTTTATCCCTTTTAAATATCAAAACTTAACTATAAAAAAATAATAAAAAAAATTTTTAAAAAATCCATTTTTCTGAATTATTTAATCAATAGTATTTTTGAGTTAATCAAAAATTCTTCCTAACACTGAACCAGTATTTTGTCAAAGAATTAATACATAATAATCGCTTTGAAAATTATACAAATGTAATAGAAAAGATGCAAAAAAAAATTGCCATTTTAGATTCATTTATTTATTATTATTATTATTATTTATATCATTCATCAAATGAATAGAAATTAGGACTAAATTAAAAATTAAATCTGAATATTTTAAGTTTGAGAAATAGAAACATATTTACTAAAGGAAAATAATTATCAAATTATACACATAATGCATATTCAGAAATAAAATCTACTTTAATCATCCAATTTAGCAATAAAAATGAATGAAAATCATAATTGAGTTTTGTTCTTAATAATTTTAAATTCCTTAACTTACATGAATAAGAATTTACTTTAAAGAATTAGATTACAGACTATATATATATATATATATTACAACTTTAAGTTTATTTTTCCTCTGCCTGTTTAAAAATAAGTAAGAAAAATTTTATTGAACTATTTTGAAAATTTATAAACAATTCAATACTTAATAGATTAACCAATATTGCACATTTACTTTTATGTGTAAATGCACAAAACATTTCCACTTGATTCTCTGCTAATACAAAAGCCTACAAGCTAATATGATTTAGCAAAACAGTACCATTTAATGATAATTACAACTTTGTGCATAAAATAGACAAAATACCAAATTCAAATATAGAACGCATTAACAAACTTACATGATTATTATGAGCAACCACTATATGCCTGGGTTTCTCTGGCTCTAATCCATGGAAAGCAAGGGAATCTCTAGGATACCCAGGAATTCTGCAGGTGGAAAATATTTTGTAATACTGCTCCATATCAAGTGGTTGTCCACCCATTCTATCAAGTGGTAAAGATTGGCTGAAATCACAAAATAATTTTAACATAATCCAGAAGAAAATAAGAATAAATAAAATAACAAATTAAAAAAAAAAGTAAAACAGATGGTCAAATGTATGTGCAAAATAGGAAAAAAATTGTTTCAATATCTAAATAAACATGGATATCTGGACAATCATTCATTGAAAATTATTTAACAAATTTTTGTTTATTTTTAATGTTTGAAAAAAAAAAACATTATATCTACTTTTCCTTAAAATATTTTGATCAAAAAGGAAAACTTTTTTAAAATGTAAAAACAAGAATTGTAATAAATTTATAACAAAATACTTGGCAGTTTAAATATTAATAATATGATAAAACTTATAATTGTTCTTGCTATTGCCTATAAAAAGAATGTGCTCTTTGAAAATATCAAAATTGATCCCAACTATTGTTAAACAAGAGACAAAAATATTGAGTTTCTGCATGCATATTTTCCAGAGCGATGCTTGGAAATTCAAAAACGTTTTCTTTTTTTAGAATGTAACTACACATACTATACACCCAAGAACAATAATAGATAATGAATAATAGGGAGTCTGAGAACACAGTTCTCCAATGTTAAAACATTATAGCAATGTATTTTTTTAATTTATATCCAAAGTAATTTTTAGATATATATTTTAATAATTATAATGTATTTAACAAGAAAAACTACTACAAACCACAATGATAAATAATAAATGTAATGCTTAACTTAAACATCAGAAGCATTACTTCATATCTCATAAAAGTAAAATATTTATAGCAGTTGCAATACAGAACAAATCAATAAACACACTTTGATTAATAATTAAATATTCAAAAATAAATTCAGCAATGGTTTTTGAAAAGATTTTTTTTAAATATTCTAATAGCAAAAACATTATAAAGGAATCGTGAAAATTGAAATCAAAATTTGATATTATAAGTATCTCATATATTAAAAACATAAAGCTGGTAAAATGTTTATCTCCAAAAATATGTAAGCTCAGATAAATTTTTTAAAATAAATGGATAAAAATATTGGACAGAGTAACAAGATTTCAATAATTACTTAAATGCAACAATAAATATTATAAAGAAATACTTATTTTTATCTTAATTACTTAACTTTTATTAATTTAATTTATTTCTGTAGAATTATTTTAATTTATATAATAAAAAATATAAGATAAAAACTAAGTCAAATTATAAAAAATAAATAAAAATATTAATTAAAAAAATTAAAAAGTTTTTAAAGCAAAAAACATAAATATTAACTTACTTATCAATTAAGCTCTTGAAATTTAAAGCTCCAGCAACAAGCCTAGCAGCAAATCTACATAAATGTTAATAACATATTAAAATATATAATTATTACATAGATTATATAGGTTTATGTAGATAACTAATGCCATATTATTTAAATGTATATAAAATAAACACAAAATTTCTTTAAAACATTTTACAAGATTGAATCTGTAATTTTAGAATACAAAAATCAAATAAATAAGTAAGAAACTAAGAGATAATTTTATTACCTATAATTCAGCAGAAAAGAACAATACAGTATATAACCATGTAAATATATATCACATCTCTTATATATTCATAAACATTCCATATTAAAAAAAAATTTTTTTTCCTATACATCAAATAATTTTAATTGAATTTGAAGCAAATTTTCATCAGCACAAAAAATCTTACAGCTTTTATTATTTTAAAATGAATAAAAAAGCAATAATTTTGATTATTTTAAATTAAAATGATCGACACCAATAAAAATGCAAAAAAAATTCATAAGTTTTTATCAGATGTTTATCTTTCAAAATTTAATTTTGAACAAATGTTTGGATAAATTGCTTACAAATTTTGAAACATATAACAAAGCTAAAATTAAGATTAGAATATAATTTGGCAAAAGTCCTTTGAAAAATCAGAGATAATTAAAAATATTTATTACTGTTCACAAGTAAAGATTTTCAAAATATGAAAATGTTAAATTATATATATTTTTTTAATAAAATTGGTTAATAAAATTTATAAGCAAAAATTCTCCTAATTTCTAAATCAAGAGAAATAACTCAAGCTAAGATAGTTCAAATTTAAAATTTTACATTTGATCACAAGTAATTAATTAAATGAAACATTAATTTCATTTAGTATCATTTAAATAGACAAACAATAAAATATTAAAGCTATCCAGCCTCAAACCCTTTAACATGATTAAGAAATAAAATTAAAAGTATAATTCTCACTTGTTATATAATAAATTACTACTAATATTATTTCCATTGAAATAAATACTAGATATTTAGAGAGCAAAAGTCACATATTTTGTATACCTTAATTGCCTTTCTGTAGTATTGAAATCTTTAATAGGAAAAACTAAGCCAGGACTAGAATATACAACAACAGGCATCCTAAACTCCAGATATGCTGTGTTTAGCCACCATTCATCTAACTAAAAATGAAATATTTTTATTTTGATAAAATAAAAACTATGAAGTATATTTTCCAAAGAAAATTAAAATTATTATCTCACTTTAATCAAATGCAAAAAAGAGAATATTTATGAAAAAATTATATAGAATGAATTGAAAATAGAAAAAGATTTTTTATGAAAAATAAATAAAAATAATTTTATAAAATTTTATTAACAAATTTTACAGTTATCATTTTTTTTTATCATTGTATATAAACTGTAGTTAAAAATTTTACATTTATTTATCTTTATCGTATATTTAATACACTTTATAGTGTATTTAAGCCTAAGTAACCTTGAAAATTCACTTTTTTTACTTCGGTCTGTGAATATAACTTTATCCTTCTTAAAAGAATTAGATGTTTAGAGTTAGATATCCAGAATATTAAAAATATATAAACTTTTAAATAAAACATATTGTCTCAATAATTGTTTATAATGTCAATTAAATGTTAATTTATTCACATAATTAGTAAATACGAAGAAATCGATACAAAATTCCAAATTTAGTACATAAATATTTTTCTTCAAAGACAAAATAACTAAAATACACAATATCAATTTAATCATATAATACAAAATTAAATAATTTTATTACTACCATTTTGTTATTATTTGATGTATTCAATGTTTAGTGTAAGCAGGCAAATAAATGGTAATCAATAATAATTAAGGTTGATGCATATATTTTTTTTTTATTTTTGAAATCTGTAGTAAAAAATGGTAAATAATGCTATGCAACATTCCCTATGGCTAAAAATCAATATGGTATTGACTTATAGTTTTTACTTTTTAATAGTTATTTCTAGTTTCATTATTTAGTACTTTGACTTATTCCAATATCCAAAACCAATTTTATTTCTCCTCATAAAACAACTTGAAAATTGTAGTTTAAATTTATAAATTTTACATTTTTGATATGGATTCCTGTATAATAAAATTCATTTTTCCAATAAAAAAGAAAATAAAAATTACATATTTATCTAAAAATCAAATTTAAAAAAAAAACTGCAAAATAAATGGTATTAATATTGAAAAAAAATTCTTATACCAATTTTTTTAAAATTTTAACAATAACCCTTCTTTTATATAAAAACAATTTCTTGAAAGGAATCCAGTATTCAATATTATATATATATATATAAAATATATATATACATACATATATATATATATATATATATATATATATATATATACATACATATATATATATATATATATATATATATATATATATATATATAGTTAAAGTAATAAAATTTTTCAATATCAACAAAAACTTTAAATAATTATTTTATTTCAAATGAAGTTATGTAGCTAATATCTGAAGTATGAGTCACTGTTACAGTTAAAATGCTACATGTAATAGCTAAATTTTTTTAATTATTGATAAATATATAGTTGTAGGACATATAAAACATGCTATAAATTAGGATACAAAATGATTTTTTAGCCTTAAAGTTCACTAAAATGTTTTAGAATAATAAATTGAAATAAAAGTTTCACACAATTTTTTGAAGCACAAATTCTTTGAAAACTAAGATTTTTGCAATTCTTATAAAAATCTAGCCATGGAAAAAGGAAAAGTTAAAACTTCCATGCCTATTCTTAAATTGGTTTTTATTTCTAGACAATCTTTGACTGTATTGAAATCTATTTTATTAATACCAGAACTTAATTAAATTAGATTAAAAATAAGATTTAAAATTACTAATTTTCAGTTTTTGGACTAATTTTAGTTAAAATTTTGGTATTTTATTCAAATGAAATTCTTACAAATTTTGTGTAGGAACTATTGCTTGTTAAAACAAAATTTTGCTTTCAATTGTTTTAAGCACAAGCATCCTTTCACCATATGTAATAAATATTATAACTACATTTATCATTTTTTATTAAAGACACAAGAAATGAAAATCCAATGCTGAAGAAAGAAGTAGCCATGTAACTCAATGCTTATCAACAATTTTTAACTAGCATTAAGAAAGGAAAAAATTGGTTTCAAGATTACTGTCATTTTAGATTTGACTAAAAACTTTGCAAGTCAATATACAATGGAATAATTAAAATATAATCTATTTTTGTCTGAAACCAAAAAGATAAATTTTGAACTTTGCAATGTTACTGCAAACAATTATTTAATTCAATTTGATAAGCAGACCTCCAGAGCATCACTCTGGTGGTAAAATTTACATTAATTGTAATTCATGTCTTATTATGCTCGAAAGAGCCAACATAAGGACATAATTTTAAAAAAAAAATCATGTCTTGCCAATATGAAGAATTTAATTACTTGTGGAGAATATATAATGTGAATATTTTCTGTTAATTCTGTGCAACTTCAAAAATAAACTAAAACAAAATTAATTTTTTAGTCCTATCTATATGTGATATTCAGTCACCACACATTCCAAGATGCTATACTTCATTTTTTTCTTTGAAAGTAGAGGATGAGGAGTAGGCTGTTTATATCTTATCAAAAAATTTAGTTCTTAGTATTTGTGTTGTGTAAGATTACTATGTTACTTTAAATATATTGCTGTTAATTATGTGTGTGCTACTATTATACCAACAAATGTGTTTGAATAAAGGCAAAACAATTTTTAATGAATGTCGGTAATGGATTGCATGGGGATGAAAAATGAATTTCAATGAACATCACATTAACAAACAAATTTTGCAGCTACATTACAAGAATATAAAAGTGTGTAGATATTTAATAAGTATACAATAAAATAAACAGACAGCCTATTTTTCTATATTTTGAGTTATTAGAAATTTTGAATTAATTGAAATTATTATACAAAATATATAAAAGATTAAGTTTACAATAAAAAATCGTAACTATGACTAAACTAGAAATGAATAACTGGCAGAAATAATTTTAAACAATTTGAAAAAAAATTTAATGTGCTTACAATTTTATAAAAAAATATATATAAAATATTATAATTAATTGCACAAGTATTACACTAATTTTAAAATACTCTACTTGGAGTTCTATATACTCACCCAGTTTTCAGATACTTTTGCTTTCTCCTTCAGAAGTGAGTGTAATTTAACTCCTAAACCTCCAGGTGCACCAAACTCTTTTACTATCTGATAAAAAATATTTTATACAGTATTAAATGCACAAAACAATATTATTTCTTAATACACCACATAAATTTTGGCTGAAGGATGAATTAATATAAATGAAAACTGTACAAAAAGTAAATTCTTATTTTAACTAAATTTTAGATATTTCAAACAATTTAATAAATTACAAAATATTCTAAATTTACTTCATCTAATTTAATATCAATGTATAAAATTTTAGAAAAGAAATATCTTATTAATAAATAACATAAGTCAGTAATTAATAGATTTTTTTATAGATTTAAAATAGGGTGGTTCCAAAAAAACCTAGAATTACGGCCCCCCACAGGTCTATTGTACTATGCCCTGCAGAAAGCCCTATTTAAAGAGACAAGTGGCTGAAGTAAAATTCAACAGGCATTTTACAGGAATTTACTCCAACATCCAATGTTTAATCAAGTGCTGACCCAAGTGTTCAAATCTATGAGCAGAAAAAGTTTCATATTCACATAAGATATGTATTTTTTAAATTTTTTCAATATAATGACAACTTCTACATGTGGGATCATCTGATACTTCCATTATGGTGAGATGTTTTATTAAGGTGGCAGTGTCCTGTAAGAAGTCCCACTGTTTTCCTTAGACTGCTTCTATTGATCTCTAATAATTATTTTTGCCTTTTACTAGGGCATGTGCTATTTAGTAGTCTTGCTTGTCTTTGATCACTGGTACTTTTCCAGTTCATAAACTGTTGTTTTCTAAAGAGATCAAAAAAATTGTTCAGAAAGAGCTTTTTTGAAATACCTAGCACTGATTCAGTATAAAAATCGGTTGTTGATCCAGCCCTTGCCAACTCATCAGTTAATTCATTGCCATGAGCACCAGAGTGCCCAGGAAACACATTAAAGTATGGAATTATTATTAGTCAATCTGCACAGATTTGAGATAGCATTCACAGACATTCAGAAGTTATAGTATACTTCTGTAAAGCTAGTAATGCAGCTTGACTCTGTCAGAACAGATAACTATTCTTTCACGAGAATAGTTTCGGCCCAAGCATATTCTACTCCACATGATTGGCAAAGACTTCTGTATGGAATACAGTTGTATGTTTACCCATTGTTGACTGCTTGAAGTACTGATGTATGTAAAGGGAATGATAACTTTGTACCATCAGCTGGACAACAAATACCAGCCCCAGTGTTGGAATTCATTTTTGAGACATCAAAAAAGAACAAAGTACAGTTTTCACTGATGGCAACATTATTCCAGTCTTCTCGCTAAGGAATTTTAATTGTATCAGCTTATCAAAAGCATATTTAATAATCATGTAATCATTGTGCATACTTAATAAAGGATGACTAGTTACGTCAGCATTAAAGTTTCTCCAAAACAAAAACCTGGAGTAGTCTTTCCACTGACCTCTGTATATTTAAGCCTTTTCATGCTAAGTATTTCTTGTGCTTTAATACGCATATAAAGAGGATGCATACAAAGTAATTATTGATAAGTAACACTAGCTACAATTGAATCACATTTGTTAACAATTTAAACAAAATTGATATACCAGAATCCAGTTATTAAAATGATTTATTATTTATAAATACATATTAATTATTATTAAATAATATAAACAAGTAATAATAGCTATTTTATCCATAAAGGTTATGAGTAAAATAATTATTATTGAAATTTTCATGATTATTCTTAGTTTATAAAGTTATTCCTCACATTCCATTTCTAATAAGTAATTAAACTAAACTCTGAGGCATGTTAACCCATGTGGACTAAAGCCAGCAATGCCCATCTCTGTTTTCTTTACCGAAATTCCTGACCTGGAGTGTAAAGTATATGCCCCGATTAGGTGGTCAGCCTAATGTGAAGTCCCCAGTGTTTAGTTTCCCAGAATGCTTGGTACTCAGTTTATCAACCCATAAAGGAATGAAAGGTTGATTTGACCTAGTACCAACCTGAGGATTGAACCTCAGATATGTGCCTTGGGAGAGGGAAATACTAACACAAAGCCACAGGGCATAATATGCAATTAGTATCCACTATTTATTTAGTAGAATCTTTCAGTGAGAGTGAATGTTTTGTAGGTCTTGACCGATAATGTGCTACTTCCTTCAATTTAAATTCAATATTTATACAACCTAAGTTTGTGTTTGTAGGTAATAATTTCTTATTATTCATGCAAACTATGTAAGATTTTTTATAAATATGTTTTATTAGACTTTAAGGAGTATTATACAGTACATTTTCTACCATCATTATGTTTTACTTTTGTAATTCTTTCAGTTAATTTGTCTAATATTAAAATATTTTTTCCATTTTGATGGCAAAAAAAAATTTTAAAAAATGCAATTTTTAAGGACTGTCAGCATGATAACTGTTTCAAAGTTTTATACATATTTCAGGGTATTCTGCAGTAACAGAAATAAATGTAGGAAATAAGAATAATTATTTGAAAGTAATTATATATATATATATAATCAATCTAGTCTTCTTAAAATTAAGTTGGCTAAAACTTTGGAAGTTTTAAATAATTTTTTCTCCTTACCTATAGCTCCTTACCTTAAAAGTCAATTCACATTTTCAATTATGTTTTGAAATGATTTTAAAGAACAAAAAGTATTACTATAAAGATTGTATGAATTAAATAAGAAATTTAATCAAATATATGTAAATAATATCAAGCATACAAATTTAGAAAGTTTGACAAAACCTTCAGTATGTACTTAAAATATTCAATAATGAGTAATTTGCATACATAATATATATACTTATCAAATTAACATTAAAATAATAATAATACAGCAATAGAAAACACTTCACATTTGAACTTTATTACATAAAATAGTTAAGAAAACTGTAAACGAAAAAACTGTAATGGGAAACTGTAAATTGAATATAAATAAAAGCACAGATGAGAAGGAAATAGAGTAAATATTTTTATTTTTATGGAGATAAAGTTATTCATTTAAATCTTTAGATATACAAGCATTAGATTGATAAAAAAAAAAACTATGCATGTTTCCCATTGGGATTAGTTATAAGTTAAAATACAAAAGCAATATTTTACAAATATTTCAAACAAAAGCATACACATACTTTTTATATTTTGAATAAAAATTAGACTTAGTAAAATTCTTTAGTCAAAATAATCACAAGTTATCAAATCTTAAAATAAAAATAAAACTAACTTTTGATGTATTTTGATATTCTTCTTCAGTCAAAAGTGGGCGGATAGATAACAAGTATTTTTCTAATGATGGATGAAGTGGTGGTACGGGTAATCGAGGGAGTGAATCTTGATGAGCCTTAAACTTGTCATTCATTTTTATCATTGTAGCAGCTGATGAAGCAGTAAATTGCTGTATTTTATTCAGCAATACTGTTTGTTTTAACTACAAAATAAGAAAAGCAATAAGTAAGTAAAAGCATTATATATGAAATGAATATAATAATAAAATAATCTATGAAAAAATACTCAAAACAAATATATAATTAAAACATAATCAAATACTTTTAAATTTTATAAATTATAACATATCAAATGTTCTTGCAAGGAACAAAATTCCAATAAAAAATTAAATAAAATGTAAAATAAATAGGTTAACAGAAATTCATAATAATAAAACAGGCAAATTTGCAACAAATTTCTTAAATTATATTTTTTACAATCAGTTAAAAAAAAATAATTTATGAAATTTTAAAGCTATCCAGTTCTGCTGCATCAGTCAACAATTGTATAAAAATATATCTGTATTAAGAGATATCAATATAAAATTATAGCTTTAATAGGATTATAAAACATAATAAAATCATATATTGAATTTTAATATGTTTTATTCAATAAATAAAACATAATAAAATTCAATAATATCCATATATGATAAATTTTAAAAAAAATTCATTATAATACACACTTATGCTCTTTCCTGGGTTTAAAATCCATGTCTTGCTTATGAATGATTAAATGCCATTAATTTTCCCATTTTTATACTACTTTAAACTATAAGTTGGTTTAAAACATGATTGCATATACAAAACATGATTTCAAAATGTCAAATGAAGCAAGAATTCTTGTGATAATTCTGAAACTAGTAAAGTAAATATCATATCACACATATAATACAAGCTCAAAGAAATAAATTGGCCATGCAGCAAAAAAATGTATTTGCTTGAATTTATTTCCATTTAAGTTGCATTACTACTTGTCAAAGAGTAATCATTATAATATGTAAATTTTTAATAAATTTTTTACATTAGATTTGAATAAAAATTTCTGCAGATTTCTAAACGAGTATATATGAAGAATTTTTTTTGATTAAAAGCTATGAATTTGAGAAAAAAAGAAAATATAGAACAAAATAAAGTTAGTATTTACAATCAGTTAAAAAAAATAATTTAGAAAATTTTAAAGCTATCCAGTTCTGCTGCATCAGTCAATAATTGTATAAAAATATATCTATATTAAGAGATATCAATATAGAATTATAGCTTTAATAGGATCAAGTAAAACATGTATATTTATCTAACTCAGTTCAGTGTTACATTATGTACTAAAAACATTGATATACATTAGCATTCCAGTTATTTGCCGTACTAGTGGCATCTGCATTTTTTATTTAAAAATTAATGACACAAAAATTGTTAAAAAATGGTGAGCCAATAACTTGCACATGTTGATGGATGTATCTGATTTCTTACTAATTAATGTGTCTGTAACTGTACAGTTACCATGGAAATTTCTCACCTATTAGCCACTTGTACATTTTCACTTAGTAAAATAATGTTTCTTTCTTCAGTGTTTAGAATGCAGTTATTTTTTCACAGTAGATACTAGAGTATGGTGTTTTATTGTAGTCTTATTAACACCCATGATTATGAAAACTAACAAAAGAGAAAAAATGATTGTTTTTTCAAGTTTGATGCATTAAAAAAACTGGTTAAAAGAAAATCATGCAGAAGGACATTGATTACTATGGCATCAACTATGACAATGTTAGAGATTAGAATTCCAAGAATGGTGTTCCTCACTATCAAAATCACTAGAAAGATTGAAAAACTATCATAAGTGATAATAAAAAAACAAGTGAGGCTTTGTACATTATGGAGTAAAAAGCAGTTTTACTCCATAATGTCTCAACCAATCCTGATGAAGATGACTTAGAGATGGAGATATAAAGCCCATTTCTGCCTCCAAATCTGATTGCTATATGTCAACAAATGGACGAAAATGTTTTGGAAACAATTAAGAGAAACTATTGAAGAATGCTTCAGCCAAACTTCAAACGAATAATAATAAAAATGTAGTTAAATTAGAAATCCATGAAGAAAAAATTAAACAATACTCAAAACACTGATTGCAAAAATATTAATTTGGAATAGAAATATAACAAATATTAAAAATTAATACAGAATTTAGATTTTGAAGAAATTCTCAAATTAGATTTTAAAATATAGAAGAAAAATGTTTCCTTAACATGAACAGTTACTTAGAAAGTAAAAATATGCCTGTAATTTTCAATTTACAAAATCTTAATTTTTTTCTTTTTGAAATAATAGAAATTATAGTCTAATCTTTTATACACAGTAATAGAAATTAGAAATTTCTTCCTTTCTTTGAAAAAAAAATTAATGTTTGTGATATTTCTTTATATTTTAAATCAATTAATCAGTTGAATATAATGAGAAATGAGAAAACGATTTATAAATGTTATTTTTCTTATATATATTATCACACTTAATTTGTTCCTTAATCATCAAGTTAATTCAAATTTTTAAGCTAACTTTTTCTAAACATTCAAAGGGCAGCATTTTTATCTTTAAAAATTTTGTTAAAATTTAGTTATTATAGATTTTATGTAATATCTAGTAAAATTTAGGGGTGTAAATGTGCTTTGGGTCCCCTGCTTGGCGCATTTTCAAAAAGTAGCCAACTGGCACATTTTGTCTCATGGAGTTGAATGCTACAAGAGACACTACACCAAAACGAATTTCTATGGCAACAAAAACAAAAACAATGGGTTTTTTTTACGAATTTTATAACAAAAAATACATTAGAATATGGAGAAATATTACCATATTTTTTCCATATTCTAGTGTACTTTTTGACACAAGGAGGGCATTAAGGATGAAATAGCCATGGTTACCATGCTTGACGTGTCTATTGCCCGTTTGGCGAGAAAGGGGTACCAAAACCACAGACTAACCAATTTAGCTACACTAAGATGAAATATGTATATTAATATAATTATATATTAAAATATAAGTGAAAAAATTAATGAATAAAAATAAATAATTGTATAGATTTGCATAGCATATATAAAAACATATAACAGAGAAGAAATTTTTATCTACATATGCATTTTTTGTCTTTCTTAGGGCAAAATTTTTTAACTGCAAACTTATATTCTACAACAACTTAATTTGATAAAAATGAGAGAAATACTCTTAATTGTTAAATGAATAGATATTTAAAGAATGCATTATTACAATTAATTTTTAAGAAAGTTAAAATTAAATAATCCATTAATTTAAATCTTGTTTACTTTTAAAAACTTTAAATTTAAATTAAGCAATGCATACAAAAAATAAGTTTTCAAAAAATAAGAAATTGGAGATAGAGTACTAAAAAGTTTTAAAGTAAAATGAGAAACTTAAGCTTAAAAAATATATTAAAATTGAATTTAAAAAAGTCAAACAATTATAAATAATTTTAAGTTTAAAAAAATGGAATAAACTTGCCCCTTTGTGTATATATGTATATATATATATATATATATATATATATATATATATATATATATATATATATATATATATATATATATATATGTGTGTGTGTGTGTGTGTGTGTGTGTGTGTGTGTGTGTCTTAGTAACAAGGCATTGGGTGGAAAAAGAAAAACCAATGTGAATATGCATTTACAGGAAATTTGTGTAATTTATGCAGACTTTTATAACTATTACAATCTTAAAATTCCTAGATCATAACAAATTTTAATACTGAAACTAAGGAAAATCAACATAAAATTTAAAATTGTGTAATGTCTTCGCATTTCACAAGCTGTGAGAATAATTTTGATACATAAAATTAACGAATAGTAACTTAGATACAATTTCATTTCCATTCATATTTATTAATTAGTATTTTCCTCCATTCATTGTGATAAAAACAATTCCAAGTGAAAATACACAGCGTATATAACTTAAAAACGCTTTTACAAAATTTAATAAAAGTGAAAAGTTTTTCAATTGATAAGGTTTTTTAGAGAAAATTACGAGCCTATTAATACATTCAAGAAATCAAACTTTATAAAAAAAAAATAAACAAATTAAAGTAAAATTTCATATCATTTTTACTTATATGAATTTGAAATTACAGTTATTCTTCTAAACGCATTTCATCAGTAAAGCGCCGAATTTTATCAATATCAAACCCGGAAACTCTGAAGAAATCTCACTTTTTAACTGCCCAATCAAAATGTGAATTATCATAAATTATTAATACGGAAAATAATAAATATACATCTATAACTATTTAAATATACAAGCTAATATAAAATTTTAAAATTAAAAATTGTATTTTAATTAATATTTACCAAATTTTTGGAAAATCGTATCAACATTATTATAAAGATTAGAAATTATTCCTGATTATACAAATAATTATTGCTGTTATTCAGCAACTGCTCGCAATTTAAAATAACTCATAGAAATTTATCACTTTCCAGGTTGATGCTAGATTTTATATAACTTTCACTAGTAAATATAAAAGTAAAACAGTCTACTTTTTTTTGTTTATATTTACATTTAGCTGTTGCCATTCTGGTACCAGAAAGTCATCTGTTCCATATACTTCCTGACGTAATTACAATGCTATTTGATCAGATATGTTTCGCGAGTGGCTCTCGGTTAGTCGTGCATTTTTCGGGTGTGGTTTCAGGCGTGATTATAGACCCAGTAGACATCAGGGAGATTAAAAGCTGACTGAATTATTTTATTTATTTTTCCTTCTAATCACAATAAAAAAATAATCAGAACTTTCGTATACATTAAATAATTTCACGAATATGTATTAAACACTTAAGAATATTTATTATTGCTCAAACCAGAAATATATGAATAATTGAAAATATATTATCAATTAATTATTCAATTTGCTTTGATTTTATAAGGTTTTATTCATATTTTGTTTTTTGTTGTTGGCCTTATGAGAAAACTCAATCGCTAGGTTTCTGTTCGAGAGCGAAAAAAATTTTCAACTTTCCCAAAGCACAAAAAACATTCAATATCCCTTCATTTTATCATAGGAAAAAACTATAATCATTTGTTATCTTTACAAAAGCGTTGCGAAATAAAGAAAACATATCTCAGAATATTTAACATCAGAATTTAATATATGATACAGATAGTTACTAGAGATTTAAAATATATTAAAATGGTTTTGTCTTGTTATTTGTTCAGTGACTGTAAGAAATTTTACATAACACGATTTTTTGATAACACAATAAGAGCATTGTGAACGAAAGCTTAGTACTTCAAAATTATGTAAAATTATCTTTTTAAGCACTTTTAAACATCAGTCAGTTTAAAAAATTGCTTAGAAAGAATGGTGCACAATACTTCTTTTAAATGAAAATATATGAGCAAGCTATAAAATATTTATTATAATATTTTTTGTACATGTGTTACAAAGGAAAGCTTTGTATTATATACTATATACAAGAATGGGTAATTTCAACATTAAAATTTCACACTACTTTGTTGCTTCATATAGTTCGTATCTTCAAAGTTATCTCACGAAAACAATATAATTACAGTTAACTTTAGATATAACTAATTCAAAGCACATAAATTTAGAAATAATAGAAATTTGCAACAATTTTCACCATGAACTGCATTGATATACCATGTCTTAGTTGCTAAAAGAACTAAACACATCTACATTACATAGATACTGGAAGAAGACATAAATTAAGGAATGTTAAAATAGAATATTTGCTTGAAAGGTCAGGAGACGAAACTACTGGCATGTACGCATTTGCTGAATTGATACGAAGAGAAGCCTCTCCTGATATTGTTATGGAGAATGCTCAAAACTTTTTAGTAGAATAGAAATTTTTCCAAAGGCAATCGCCTTTGGAAAATTTAATAGAAACAGCATTTGTAACTGGAAATTAAGTCGATTCAGAGAACAAACATATTGAGGAAAATCCTTAAAGTAAAAATAAAAAAATAATAATTAAAAACTTAAACTTTCTAAATCTAAATTCTTTTTTTTTCTCGCATGGTGGTGCTCCTTCTGGAAAAAGCCGAAAATTTGGAAAGGATTTCAAAAGAACAGAGAAATTGTGTATCTGCATATCGAAAAATCGACAATAATCTTTAAAAAAATAACAAAGTGAAATTTCTTAGAAAGGGAAAAAGTGCAAAAAATTTAAATGAAAAATGTGTTGAAAACTATGGCGATATCGTTCAAAGAAAAAAGTTAATCCATTTGACTATATTTTCTGCAGTAATGATGAAAAAGAAATTTATTTATTAAATTAATTGAATAACTTATTTTTTGTACTATTCTGCTTAGTGCAATATATATATATATATATATATATATATATATATATATATATATATATATATATATATATATATATATATATATATATATATGTAGTTTAATGAGCGACGTTTGGCATACCTAGTGGAGAGGATATGATAACTCCTGGTATGTGCTTATGTTATATCAATCTGCATTTAGAACTCATTCCAATAGTATCGTATTGTTGCTTGTGATCACAAATTGACGCAAACTTGTGTTATATTTACATAAATAAAAATCAACTGAGTTAATTATAAAGAAAATAATCAGAGGAAAAACATTTGTATTTTTCCTGGGATAAGTTCAATTATACCTTCCAAAAATATGTCCGAAGAAAGTAAAAAGTGAATAAAAAATAATTATAGAAATAAAATATCAAATCAGTGAAAGCCCCTGAAAGACATTCAATTCACCATTGGAACAAGTCGGACGAATTGTTCTACCAAACCAACTTGGATGCAATACTCCCCGTTTATGTTCAAGATTAATAAAATCACACGACTAAAGAGGAACGTTTAGTGCCGTCTACGCAGAGAAAGTCACCATTACATGTGCTTACTGGGATCATGTGCTCTCTAGATGGATTTATTGGAAAGTTGGCCATATTCATATGCAGCTAGAGAGAAATCTAGAACCTCTATTAACCACTATATGCTTTATTTTTGTATTGCCTTCTTCGATATGACATTCTGCTACAATTCAGCTGCTGTTACAAAGTGAGTCTCAATCTGCCCATTGAAGATTGTCTCTAGAAATGGCGGGTGATGAATATGTTGTTATCAGAAGATTCGTTGGTGATTAACATCTCCACTCATTTATTGATAAATGTGCTGTGGCGGTCTTGGTGATTAATAGATACTTCCGGTCGAGCAGTATAACACTTCATGCATTCATTAGATATCTAAGCGCAGGCCTCTGTAGCTGTTAACGAGGGCCAATGCTTCCCTCCGCCTGTACAAAAGTTCTGGTACATTGGAAAACACACGTGCAATATATAGTTGAACTTTGACACAAACTAGGGAAATTGTTCATTAGCAATGTTCATTAGCAATTGTTCATTAGCATTCAATTATTATTTTGAGAAACCACTCATTGTGATTGGCTAAGCACATTTTGTTGGGTTTACTTTCTATTCAAAGAAACCATTGAAAGAGTGACTAAAAATTTATGAGACCAGAACTAGCACTACACAAATCTTTGTCAAACACTAATCCGCGATAACCACTGCATTCCCGGATACTTTAGTCACAGTGTTTTCACTTGGTTTCGTCGTAATAGTGGTACTTAAGAGTCTCTAACTGACATGATGCTAGTGAAGACCATGTCGAACACCTGTGAGCCCTGTCAGCAAGACTGTTTACTTCCCTTGGTCAATTTCTGGAGAAAACCTTTTGCTACATTGGATGGTGTAGATGTTTCTTAAGTAGGCAAAAAACTAATTAATAAAAATCTCTCTATAATGAATGATTTTTTTAAAAAAGTTTAAAAAAATCATTCATTATAGAAAAAATAAATTTCACAATGAAACTAAAATATACAATGCATAATATTATCAAACAAACGCGAAGATAGTGTTATCTTCAGATAGAAAGATTTTTGTCTTTATCCTTGTGTCGGTAAACAATTCGAATGCATAAACTCAGACGATACGAACTTTAAACTCATAAACTCAGACGATACGAACTTTATCTCAGTTGAACTCATATTTCCTAAAGCATGCCGAAGAGCCTACGACATAGTATTTCTATCACTAATTGGCAACTAATATGAAAAATATTTGCTTTATTTTCCAAGCAGAAAATGTTTTTTGATAAAGCAAATAATTAAATAAAAAAAAACAAATATTTTATTCAAGCCTGGTACACATTAAAATGAGATTCGCTTGACTTTCGCTGACCTTCGAAAAATGCTTGCTTGACCGCAAAGCAATGATAATTTAAAAGTGTAAAATTATTTATAAAACAAAGTCTATGATTCTATTTAAATGATAGCTACTTTGGATTCTCTGGTCAACAACTTTTTATAATGCATTTTTACTGCCTTGAGAATTTTTAATAATGATTAGATTTACAGAATGAGCTATAATTGATAGTGTACGAAATGATAAAAAAAACTTTATGATTTTATGTTGTTACTTATGACACTTGGTCAAGCCAAGCTCTCTGTGCCGTTGGCTATGCGAATTTAAGTCAGTACGGGTGCGTCTTTCTTACAACCAGTTCACCCTGAAGTTGAAAATAAGACTTTGCACTAAGGTACTCCGATAGATGCCACCACTAGAGGATCCATTTCTTTAATTTTGACATTGATTTTGAGGGGAAGCAAATGTTCTCCAGACCTTTATACCCATGGTAACTGCTCAATGATCGATCGCAGGACTTTCGGTGCCACAGATCTAACGAGCATGTGTATCGCATGTACTCGGTGGGTCTTTGGCGGCATTAGGAATAGAACCCTGCCCTTCCGGATGCAACGCCGATAGCATAATCACTAGGCTACCACGGTCGTTTAGATTATTAGTCAAGAGTGCTTATTCACGTGGTTTAAGAAGAATCATCATTGACCCTCGTCTGCTAATATCCCAAGCCTAAGTACTTGTAATAAGTACTTAGCCTAAGTGCTTAGACTTTACTAAACAAATAGCAGCTTCAACCTGTTTTAATGGACTCTTAGCAATAAACTGTTCTGGATTTATGAGCGCCTCTTCAAATTCCTTTTTTTAGTATGTTGTTCTTTTTAAAGTCATTAATTGTAATCCTTCGTATTTTCATATATTTGTAATTCTATGTATACCTGTAAATGTGTAATTCCACGTATTTTTGCAATTTTGTGATCCTACATATTCTAGTGATTTCATAATCCTATGAATTTTTGTACCATTATTTTCCTGTATAATTTTATATCCCATCCCAAAATTGTGGACATGGGGCCTGGTTAATGAGGAAGTCATTCTCACTTTCGGAAGGAAGTGAAATTGAGTCCCAGGCAGGCCAAGGATCCGTTGCTTTTTCTAAAGGCGGTCGGGGCACACTAAATCTGGTTGCAATGTTCTGCAGGTGAGGTGACGCATCTGGGGGTGGCAGGTCAAGTCTTGGGAATCTTCTGCTTGCTCCCTGCTTCAAACCCACGAAGACTCCATCCGGCTGCTTATATCCAACTGGTAAAGTCCATCTCAGTGCTAGGTACAAGGAAGTATGCTGGTGCAACAACAACGGCCGTTTGGAATTTTATAATTAAGGGGAATGGAATACAGATCAATAGCCATGGACTCATATTTAGGTACGGACTTCAGAATATAATCTTCTATCAACATTAGTTACTACCTATAATCTTCCGTAAATGATTGAAAGCTAAGCAAGAGTATGAGGTACCTAAACACTGCTTAATATTATAGATTTGATTGAAACAGCGATTTGAACTCGTCGGGAAATCAATCAAGGCTTTTATAACTACTCTTAATTTACTTATATAAGTGAAAGTAGTTGCTTTTAAGACATTTTTTTTTTTACTAAGTGTTTTTTAAAAACATTTTTCACCTCTAAAAAAATTGAAAAAAATATGATGTACAGTTAGCAAAATTTACTTCGTAAAGACGTGGAAAAGCATTTTTTAAGAGATTCTATTGCCTTTCTTATCCTAAAATTATCGGAATGGCACAAATATATATTATCATCACAAAGTAAGTTTATATTACTCAAACTTGCATTCCGAGTTAATCAATTGATTTCCAGACCATCCACATATAAAGCATTTAATGGTAAAATACATGAATAAGTGTTTGGTCTTCTTGTTAGCAATTATATATTTTATGAAATAAATGCTGCTATACAAAATTATAACTTTTCAGTTGCTGAAAATAAAATAAAAGTATGTATTAAAAAATCCTTCATGCAAATGCATGCTAAAAATACTCATACAGAAAGCGAAACCACAACATTCATATTAAGTTGGCCAACAAGGGTTGTAATCGAACTTACAGTCTCTCACTCTTCTCTTCGGAATGGAAGAACCCGGAACCAAGTTATGCTGTATTAATACTCGCGTATATAGAAGAGTCATGATGTATTTTAACATGATGACTTGTTCTGACCTTCTAGGGAAACACTCAGGAAAAGCGTTTTCATTGGCCATATCCTTAAATCACAAGGGAGAAAACCTGGAAAATTTTCACCTCAACAGATGTGCATGGTGAATGCATAGTTCATTTAACATTATTTAATAGTAGGTGGGATTGAACCTTGATCCTTCCACTGGAACAGCAAGATCAAAGTACTTGGCCATGAGGAGACAGATATTAGATATGGAAACTCATTAGAGATAGTAATAATGATAACATTGTATATCTTATAAGACGTAAGTAAAAATATTTAAATAAAATATTTAATCAATAAAGTTTCATTTTGAAATTTCTTTTGCGTCTTTATATTACTTTTTTTTATGAAAATTAGTCATGTTATTGATTAAATTTAAATATATGGTGTTGTTACTTATGACACTTGGACAAGTAAAATTCACTATGCATTGTCTATTTGAATTTAAGTCAGTAAGGTGCGTCTGTCGTTTTTAATTAGAGCACCAAGAGGGGAAAGTACGACATAGTTCTTCAAATCCTTTGATAGATGGCAGCACCACAGAATCCACTCCCTCAATTTTGACATTGATCTAAAGAGGGAGGAAATGTTCTCCAGAGCATTCACCCATGGTAACTGCTTATAGACCAATCACAGGACTTTTGATTCCACAGATTTAACGAGCTCGTATATCGCATGTACTCGGTGGGTCTTTGGCGTTATTGGGAATCGAACCCCACACCATCCGTACTTTAAGGCCGATGCACTAACCACTAGCCTACCACTATATACTGAACACATTAATGATTTGTTTAAATGAAATAAGATTTTCACACACACACAAAATAAGTTACTTTTTCGTACAAATTGTTTTTACCAGTTTTTTAGTTGGACAGCTGTTTTGAACAAATAGTACTATTTTGACCTATTTGCATTTTATACTGCATTTATATGAATAATTTTAGGATATGTAACAAACTTGTGTATACGTATCGTGTAGCATGAAAAAGCTGTGGTAAATATGTTTTTGTAGCTAAAATAGAATTTCTAAAAAATAAAATATATATTCACTGTAAGTAAAATTATTAACCAAATTAATGATTGTGTATTATTTCATTTTGATGATATGCATTATTTGATTTATTCGAATTCGTATTATGTGTGTTCATTAATCAAGAAATTTGAATTAATATTCTGCTAGCACAATCTGTTCGCGATTTTGAGTAAATATTATTCGATATATATTTTCTAAAATAAATGTCAAATATATAACTGAATAATCGTTCTTCTGTTTGATCAGGGATTCTACTTTTATCTCGAGTGTAGGGGTTTGGAATTTATTTTAAAGCAAGAATGCACGATAAATTAGCTTTCTGGAGATAAAAATATTTATGGAAAAATCAAACCAAATATTCTAATTAATTCAAACTATATATTTTAAGTTTTTTTCATTGCAATATATTTTTAAATATTTATTCAATTCCTACTATTTGTTCATACTCTTTCTATATATATCTTGTTCAAATATTGAATTGCTAATAAAATTAATCTTTTTCATCTACTTCAGTTGAAATACTTTTATTCTAAACTCTTAATGTGTGACATTTAATATAATAAGGTTTTTTCAAATATTAATTCATTAAAAATTTAATTAATTAATTTTAGTTCTTTATGGGGGAAAATAATATTTTTTTTTGTTGACATACGTATGAAATGACTTTAATTTTTTTCATATTGCTTGTTTTTAAACTAATTATTATTTTCTGAAAATAAAATTACATTATACCGGTTGGCGACATAGAACAATTTTATGACGTCAACAATAACTTATCAAGTCCCTAAACTAGATAAAATTGATAATGATTTTAAACACATGTCAGATTACTTTAGGTTGTTCATTTTCTTATTGCTCTAAATTTATCGTGCTTCAGATAAAAAACATTTCAGAAATCGATTATGGCTGGATTTGAAAAATTCGAATTTATTTGGCGGATTGAGAATTTTAATTCCAATCTTCCAAAAATTGGAAATAAACTCTTTGATTATAAATGTCTCGCCAGTCCTAATTTTTCAGTTTATATATCTGGATATACACAGTGGTATTTAGAGCTTTACCCGAGAAGTGGACGTGACAGTGCTTTTATAAAATGCCTTCCCATTTGCATGGATTACTCTAAAGACTGTTTTGTGAACTGCGAGCTTTCTGTTCTTGGTGAAAATGACAATGTACACTTTACGAAGAAAATGAAATGTAGATGCAGCGCCGTTTTCCACTGTGATTTTTCAAATGCAATTGAGCTGGAACGATGCAAGTTGCCCCTCCAAAACGACTTGGTTTTCCGTTGCAAGCTGTCTTACGAAGGGAATGATGACTCTCCGATGACAAACAGTGACATTGAAAGGTTGTCACTAGACCTGATGAATTTTTATAAGAGTCGAAAATTCAGTGACCTGACCTTATGTGTTGGAACACATAAATTACAAGTTCACAGAACAATTTTATGCATCCGTGCTCCAAAACTAGCTGAGAGACTAGGTATCCAAGACAGTGAAAATAAGAACTCTGTTGTTAGCGTGACGGATATTTCCTTACCTGTCTTAACAGTTTTGTTGGATTATGTTTATAGTGGAAAAATAGAAGGTAACCTAGATGCTATATTACCTGAATTGTGTAAGGCAGTTAAACAATATAATTTAGATGCTTTAAAATCGGAACTGCTTCCTGTTACTACGCAAAGTACAGCTCTGACAAGAATAAAATCTAAGAAGGAATGCTTCGTTTGGCCAATAAGCAACTACAGTTCCTTCAAAGAGCCTATTGTAAAATTTATTGATCTCGATATGAGTCAATTTGTGGCTTCCTTTGCATTAACTAAGCCTAAGCAAAATAGTTTCCAACTGAGTTTCAAAGCTGTCTCTTATCCTGAAAGCAAACAGATATATTTGAGATGTAAATTGTCTGTTATCGATATCGATGGGAATTTAGTGCTATCTTCAGACCACATTCATCACTTTGAGTCCGATGAGCTAACGAAGAAATTAGGTGTTGTAAACAAAGAGAATTGGGAATTCCCGACCGTGATTAATAAAAGTGACATACAATCAAACAAGTGTTTGATAGATGATACTCTAAAACTTAATATGGAACTAGAAGTATCTGAAGGAGATAAAATAAGCGAAATTGTGAATGCTAAAAAAACACTGAATGAGCTTCCAAATACCATTGCTCACCTAAATAACCTTAGTAGTGATTTGTTTGAAATCTTTAGAATTAAAAATCGTCCAGGAGTTAGTGGCGAATATTATGATGGCGATTGCTATAACGATATCACACTTAAAGTAGGTAATGGAGAAGTACTTTGTCACAAGGCCATTCTACACGCAAGATCTCCAGAATTATCCAGGATGTTGGAGGATACAAAACGAGAAACATTAGTTTTGACTGGAATCAACCACGAGACTTTGCTGCTGATGGTGCAGTATTTATATTCTGGTCTCGTGTCCAATCTCGCTGCCACAGAAATAACTAGGCTGTACACGGCTGCAGAAAAATATCAGATACACGCATTAACTAAAAAATGTATTTCTCTATTAGAGAAATCTCTTACGATTGAAAATGTTTGCGATGTTTTGTTGCTAGCTGATAAATTTTCGAACGAAGCCATGTTCAATTCTGCTGTTGAATACATGAAAAGTCATAAATCAAATATCCTTGAATCAAATGAATGGCAAGAATTATATAGAAAAAATCCAGTTTTAAGTACTAAAGCTTATGAAAAAATTTGTGAAAATAAAAATAGGCGGCGAGAGTTTTACAGCAAGCGAGGTGCCAAAACTCGTTCAAGTTTTCGTTTAATGTAATTTCATCGTGAATTAGCATCCAGAGGAAATCTTAAAGGACAGTTAATTTGTTTATTGAAGTTTAATATTACCAATATGTTATTTTTATTATCTTAAATAAACAAAATTTAAAAATTATAGAATAAAATAAGTTTTGATTTTCCTTTTCGTTAGACATTTCATACGAAAAGGTTTAATTTCATTTAGAGATTTTGTATAAATGTATTTAGAACTTTTTCAACAGATGTTTGAGTATTTTATTAATATCTAAAATTAAGATTGGAAATTATTAATACAAAATATTTATAAAATTTAGTTAAAATAGGTATTTAGTAATATATTTAAAGAAAACAATCTTCAAGTTTTAGCAATTAAAAATAATCAATCAATAAGTTTAATCACAATAAAATCAATTTTGAGTATAAAAATGTGTACTCAACTAAAAATATTTAATCTCCAGATTTACACATAGAATAAAATGTTAAATAATTAAATGTGCATTAGATTTTCTTGAATAAAATATATAAACATGCGTATCCATATTTGGAATATAAAATATTTTGTTACACATATCTATAATTGGCCCGAATTATCCTAGTTAATTTTGAGATTTTAAAAATTAAGTGTGGTTATCGTGTTTCTCCTCTGTATAATTTCTATGTTCAAATATTTTTAATATAAGCTTGTTTTATTTTCTAAGCAGAGCTAAATCACTTCAAATAAATTTAAATATTCAAACTTTTCTCTTATGAAAATGTTAAGTATATGCTTTAAATTTCAATCAATTATAGAGTTAAAAATAGAAGTAAAATATTTTAGTATATAGCAAAGTAATACAGACTGAGTTTAGGCAAAATGTATTTCATTAGTACAGATATAAAACATTTTGATTTACTAGATTCCTTTAAAATTAGAAAAATAGCTGTACTGTAGAAATATCTGATCAATGAAAATTTGATTAAAAAATATATTTGGAAAATAATATTGTTAATGTTATTGAGATATTAATGTATACACACACTCTTAAGAAAAATCGAGTGGATTTCACTCAGAAGGAGTGAAATTTCACTTTTTCATTGTCTCAGAGCTCAACCATTCTTTAAGATAGAAATTCACTTTTTTGAAAGATGCGGGTAAACCACTCCTTTTAAGTGGAGTAACAACAAATCGTTTATAGGGGTAAATTAGATAGAAAAAGAGTGAATTTTAATCTTTTGTAGGAGTATTGCTGATTTTTTTTTATATTGACAATTTAGTGCAAAAATTAGGTTTTTAATTTTTTAATTTAAATACTTTTTTTTTTTTTTTTTTTTTTTTTTTTTTTGACAATTACAATATAAAGATATGATGCATTTTTGGAGTTACAGGAGGATAAAGACATATTTACAGATTATTTAAATATTTATTTATCAATGGAAATATGAATGAAACTAAAAATAAAATACAAGATTATACAAAAAAATTAAATAAAAATATGTATACAGAAATTCTTAAGTTTATGACGTTAAATTAATATTGGAGCTTAATTTTTTTAATTGACAGTTTAATAAAACTAAATAAGAATACTATTAAAATAAGAATAAAAAAGATAATATGCATTTTAATATATGTATTTTGAAAAATTTAGATCTTGATCGATTATAGTAAGAATGTATTGATCTGTGCATATCCGACATCAATAAATCCTCTATCCACAGATAAAAATATTTCATATTCAGGTCTTGCTTATGACCACAGCAATGTTTTGAGCGTTGTTCTTCTTCTAAAGACCTCTTCACTAATTCGAAAAAAAAAAAAAAAAAACATAATAACTAAAATTTCTATAATATTTGTATTCTCTCTTTAATGTCTATGTAAACTTTAATAACAAAATTTCATATGAATAATACTTCAAAAAAATATAGACTTATTTATTAAAAAAAATAATAAAACTGCAAGGAATCAGATACCTACGTAATTAGATTCTGTATTAAAATTATTCTCAGCCTAAAAAATACTATCCTGAATTCTCACATATTTATTCTATATTACAGGACAAGTTTTTGAATGTATGATAATATTCTAGGAGCATAGAATGCAGGATATTTACTGAAAAACAGTCAGCCTCTGAATATCAAATTCCAAATCTATCTGTAATGAAGAGAATAATCATTTATATTAAATTATAATAGAACTTTTTATTGTAATTTAGAGCAAGGGTAATTTGTTACAAAAAGGTATTCTCATTAACTAAAGCTTAGTAACTGAAGTTCGTAAATTTTAATGATTACATAGTAGTTTTTAAAGTTTTTTATAAGAATGTGATAAATTATTGATACACAATGAAACAAATACTAAATAATTTTGGATTTTTTCCTTGTTATGAAGTAGAAATAGCCCCTATCATAATTTACAAAATGGATTGTTAAACATTAAATAAAAATTTATACATACATATATAAATTTATTTTTAATGTTAAAGTATTTTTGAATCAATCAAATAGAACTGAAAAACAGGTGAAACTATATAAATGAATAATTTTTGAAACTATGCTTTTGTATCACATATACTAATATTCAAATACATTGCATGTGAAATGAATTTTAAAAATACAAGATAGAAAACACAATACAATAAAAGACATAAGCAATGCAGTGTATTTTGTAAAATATAGATTTTAATTACTTTCTTTTGGGACATGCAATCATTAAACAAATACCAAAATAACAGATTTTTTTTCCATTTTTATATAAGAAAATCCTTTCTCTATAAAATTTCAACTAAATATCTTTGGCATTAAAATAATTTAAAACATCTTATTTACGTGCAAAAAAAAAAAAAAAAATTGGAAATGCATGCACAGCCTTTTTCATATTCTACCATTAAAAATCCAGAAATACAATTATGTAAGGAATTGTAAATTTTGGTGTGCTTCAGTCATTGTGGCATTGTTAGAAAATAATGTTGATATAAAAACAGTTTAGTATTTTCATGAATATTTTAAAATTCATTTTCAAATATGTAAAAAATATACAGATTTTATACTACCAATGCTTCTTTGAAAGCAGCCTATTTTGGATACTTAGAGAAATGAATTCTTTTATAGAATAGAAAAATGGATGATCTATTTTTCATCACAAAATACTATTTTATATTAAATATATAAATTATATTATTATATTATTTTAATATTTTATATCTTAATAGATTTCCATGGAATTATAAAACCAAATATTGTTACAAATTATAAATAATTATTATATTTGTCTTAAAATATCTCAGGCAGATCGGAAATACTCACATTTTGGCAAAAATTGAGGTATTTAGAAATGTTGTACGTTAAAAGCGGGTTTTCTAATAATTTGGCGACTTGGCGATGTTTTGGCGAGAAAACTTGGTGACTCAGCGACAGTTGGCGAAATTTTTGGCTACTTAGCAAGAAATAGATACTTTTGGAAACATGCATTACCTAAGCTCTAGGACCAATATTTAGCGAGATAGCCTAGAAGCTTCCAGAACCTTGCGAAACTGGTAGATTTTCCCGCCTAGTCAGGTATAAATACCGTAGCCCGACATAGAAGGAGTCAGTTTTGTGAAGACGGTTAGTCTGATTGCTAGTCTAGAGAAGCTGTTCTCTGCCTGAGGTACTTGAGACCTGTGATTGGAAGCTGTTACTTATTGTATCTGACGAATTGTAGTTGTATAATTGTGATTGTTACAGCTGGTATATCTAGTGGAATTTTTACGAATAAAAGTCTTGTGTTCATTGAGTGGCTGTTATATTCAACTCTCAATCGACACGAACCCCGAAGCTCGGTACAATATACTGTTTTTCAGCAATGTTATTTAGAAATAATTGTGCGCTAATTAAAAAAGGACCTTTAAAAATGAATGAATAATGCTGAAATTATAAGATTACTCATTTCGCATGTTTCTTAAAACAAATATATTTTATGACCTCGTAGAGACCGATAGAATTAAAATTGAAAGTTTGTACAGTAGGAAATTGCGAGTTTGATCCTAAATTTTTTTTTTTTTAAACAAAGTGTTTTCGCTTGATAAATTGATAAGATAGTATTAGAAAAAAACTTATTTGATAACATAACAAACAAACGCAAAATGAAAAATTCGTAATTGTGTTATCCACCTACATTTGAGGCAATTTTTGCTTAAAAGTTTATTTGAATTTTTATCTTGTCTTTAGATAAATTATGATTTAAAAATACAAAGTTTGCTAAAAAAAAAAAAATTTCATTACAAATTGTAATTTTTATGAAATTGGTTATTTTCTTCCAAATGTTAGTGAAATCTTAATTAAACAGCTAACACAAATACATCAATCTTAACTTGAGTATTATAAGTTATCTAATAATAAAAAAATTAATTTCTTAATTTAATTTGAGTGACAGAGTTTTTTGAAATAAAGCAAAATCTAAGAAAAATATTCAAAGATAAAGAAAATATAATTAAAAATATACAGCAATATGAATGTTTTATAAGATATTACTAAACATTTAAAAATAGCTGTAAATAAAAAAATTAATGTATATTCAAATTGTCGCTTCATTTTATAGATAATAAAATTATATATATATATATATGACACACATAGGAAACATTTCATACAAGTATCTTCATTATTACTTGACATACCGAGTTAAGAAGAGGGTGAAAATGTGCCACCCACCTTGTTTAGCGGTCAGGGTGCTTGACTGCGGATAAGGAGGTCATGGATTCGAATCCCGATTTGAGTATAGATGTACTTTATCTCTCTATCTATCCTGTCTTTGTCCTTTCCATGTATGAATGGGTGCCTACCCTTTAAACGGATATCTATGGCATGTACACACATGCCAATGAGGAAGTCGGAGTCCACACCAAAATGTGGTTCAGTTGGAAAAGAGGAGCAGCGCACCCATAATGACACAGCCTAACTGGCACAAGACAACAACAAAAAGAGTGGAAATTTTATGGAAAAAAAAAGAAATTAGAGAAAACTCAATTTTAAAACGAGAATCTTGCTTGTAATAGCTATTATAATTTCAATTTTATCCGTATGTATAAGCAAATAACAGTCTCATGCTTATGGCTATTACTCAGCTCAATATAGAAAACATAATATTAAAAAATTGATAAAATTTCACACTCTTTACCACTTCCGGTTTCAAAATGCAACTTCTTGTTCCGTTTTTCAAAGAACGCAACATATTTTAAATTCTTTGTAACTTAATTTCTATTTGACATACAATAAAACAAAAAAAAAAATGTTTTGTAAACTGGGAAATTCTGAATACTAGATTCACAAATATATATATATAAAAAAAATCACACATGTAGTCGAAAAACTCAACTTTTCAATTTTTAAAAACAATTCTTTCTTTCATTTTATTGATAAATATCGTGGCAGAGTGATCACTGCCTGATTTTTTCACTTTGTTTTTCTGTTTCAGAACTACATTTTATTCAATTATGATAGCAGCACATTTTGCTCTAGTTTTTCTCAAAAAGGCACCGCACTCTTATAAGCCACATAACTGCTTGTCTTGTAGGAAGTCTCAGTTGATATTTGTTTTTTGTTTGATATCAAAAAGTATTTTCCCGCCTCATTCGTTACGCTCTCTATGATTTAATCATCGTATGCTTCTCACGTACAAATGACAACTGAGTCCACATTTAAAGAATCCCGAAAAGAAATTTAGGACAGCAGTTAGTCTCTGGGTCGAGGTTAATGGGTGAGTAATTCATCTTCTTTCAAGTCGTCAGGTAAATGTTTTTGGTTTTCTTCATTTACTAGTTTATTTAATAAAGCCTGCATGTCAAACTGACTTAGATATTGTTTTTTCTCCCACATAATTTCAACCAAATATTGACAAGTACATTGCTTCTAAAATGCTGACTTCATATGTTGATTCCAAACCATGATCACTCCTTGCAAAAATGTTGACTTTGGGAGATGATTATAAACTATTATTACTCCTTTGAAAAATGATGACTTCATAAGGTGATTCCAAGTCATGATCACTTGTTTCAAATATGTTGATTTGGGAAGCTGATTTCAAACCATAATCATTCCTTACAAAAATATGATCTTTCCTTGCAAAAGTATCGACTTCATAAGGTGATTTCAAGCAATAAATATTCCTTGCAAAAGTGTCGAGTTCTTAAGGTGATTCCAAGTTTTGATTACTCCTTGCAAAATCTTGCATCAAATATGATCTTTCCTTGCAAAAATATCGACTTCAAAAGGTGATTTAAAGCAATGGACAGTCCTTTCAAAAGTGTCGAGTTCATCAGGTGATTCCAAGCCTTGTTCACTCCTTAAAAAAATATGATGTCTCCTTGCAAATATATCGACTTCAAAAGGTGATTTAAAGCAATGGACAGTCTTTTCAAAAGTGTCGAGTTTATAAGATGATTCTAAGCCATGATTACTCCTACAAAAATTATGACCTATCCTTGCAAAAATATCGACTTCATAAGGTGATTTAAGGCAATGGACAGTCCTTGCAAAAGTGTCAAATTCATACGATGATTTCAAGCTTTGATTACTCCATATAAAAATATAACTTTTCCTTGCAAAAATATTGACTTCATAAGTTGATTTTAAGCAATAAATATTCCTTGCAAAAGTGTCGAGTGTGTAAGGCGATTCCACATACACAAGCCGTGATTACTCTTTACAAAATTATGACCTTTCCTTGCAAAAATAACGACTTTATAAAGTGAAATCAAGCAATGGTCTTGAAAAAATACTTAACGATATTTATACTTGAAGCTCTATTGATTATACTTTGATCCATGGCCTGTGAGACTGGTGTTAGATGGGAGAAAATCTCAAGGAACTATTTGAAAAAATCTGGGGAATCTCTCAACATTACCAGTGCAGTTAGTTATTCATAATTCGAAAGATCTACGATTCTCTAATAGAAATGTCAATCTAAGTTTCTCAATTAAAATTTAAAAAAAAATTATGTTAACTCATAAACACAAACATTCATAAGCTCGTAAAAAAGATATTTTAAGCTTTTAGTTCGTATATAGGAATCAAAATTATTATTTCGTCTATGTTACCCTGTTACTGACCAGTTTGTAAAATCGTGGGTGTTCCTAAATAGAAGTTCTTCAAAACTCATCTCTTGTAATATGTACATACACAGTTGTGATCCAAAATAAAGCAAAGCTTTTAATTACTCAATCTGAGAGATGAGCAGAAAGAACAAAAGGCAACTACCATCTTGCGTTTTTGAATCTTTTGCAATAAAATTATTGGACAGTGGATGGAAGTGAATTTGGAACAGTTTTCTCTAAATAACATGATTCCTGTCATTGGAGTAAGGTAGACCCAATACAATCAAGAATCAATTTTCAATCAATTATCAGTTCAATAAATAATCAATTAATAATCAAATCTTTTCAATCAATAATACATAACAAAAATAAAGTAAAAATGATCCCAAGAATTAAAAAACACGCAAAGACGCAATACAATTTTGGCACAGGTGCCGTATAATCCTTGATTCCAAATTCTGAATTTTTTTCGCGATGAAGAAATGTTGCCAAGATGATGTATCGTGATGTGCGCGAAGACGTAAATACTAGGGTTACCAAAATAGAATTTTCTGCATAATTCTTATACGTCTCCACATGTATGACGTAATAAAAATGAGGTTGTCAGACACATGAGAAAATCCGCCAAAAGTCGCCATTCTCAGAATTTGGTATCATGGATTATATGGCACCTGTGCCATAATTTTGAGCTACGTTTGAGTGACGAGTCATGAGTTTGTATCTTCGTCTCCAAACTTCCATACCACAAAAGCGGAAGGACATTAGATCTTAATAGACTTTCTCAGCTTGGCGATTTTAATAGGATTTGGAATCGAACTTATTGCCTTTTGATTTATGATATATTTTTTTACCTTACGTATTCTTTAGTGTTTCGGTGACCATAAAAGAGTCCCACAATCCAAATGTTTTTTTTATTTTATTTAAAATATGATGTAAATTCTTAATAAATATTTACTCAATATAATTGAATTATTTAACTAATTATTCATAAGAACGAATAAAAAATACGTGTATTAAAAGTAAATTAATTATTTTAATATTTTAAAAATAAAGTTCGAATGTAAGAAAAACATGTAAATCAAAAGTATAATTACTTAGAACTACATTGTCAAATATTTGAAAATTTAATTTACAACTCGTTAAAGCTCTACTAAAGTTCTTTAATTTCTTGATCGGTAACATATTAAACGATCTTCGGATTACTTGAGCATATTTGCAAAGTCTGAATCTTTTTCATAATCTCTAACAACAACAATTGCAAATGTATGTCATGTGTGCTAGAAGGGGAAGAATATAATGGGAACCGCAATTCTTCGCAATCAAGTTTTGCCTGGTTTATTTGTCACTCACTATTTTGCATTCGTTATATAGATTACGACCAACAGTTTAGAGTGAATTTTGAACCACAACAAACATCCGCGCCAGAGGTTGAAATTGAACCCATGAACTGTTGAATTGAAAGATAGAATGCTATCAGGGCGGTATCCTTAATTGATGTAGTGGTTTAAAACATATAGCTGTTTAACCGTGGTCAATTGGCTTTTGATAAATGAGATTCAGTTTGGATGATAACTTGATGGTTTCATTTTGTTCGATTCAAAATTGTTCAAATATACTTTAAGGGAAAACCTTGATTGATATGTGAACACCAAAACCATGGTTCATTAAGCGATTTCGAATAGATTTGAACCATGCACAAGTTGACAAAAGCCGACCATTGATTATGGACAAATGGCTTAGGACACATGATATACAATTCTGGTGATAAATTAGTGTCATCACATCATTCGATTTGAAATATAAAAGCTATAGAGGAGCATTTTGTGAGTAAAACTTCCATTGGTTTTGTGAATTCTAAAATCATGGTTCCAAAAGTCATTTCAAACAAACCCGAATCACATACACAACTTGACACAAGCCGTTTAACAATCATGGAATTCTTTTGACATAAGACGATGATGATGTTTCCGCAATCATCATCATCTCATTCGAAATGAAATTGTAAAATTATTGAAGTGAGTCGGATTATGTTCTAAAGCGAGATTCATTTCTTGAACACAAAATAAATCTTTTTATTCATTTTACGTTGGTTGAAGCCATTCGCTTGTTCATAGTAAAACAGAAAAAAAATTTAAAAAAAAAAAAAAGCATAGTTAAGTATTAATGGGTAAAAGCGATACAATGTTACAGCTACAAGTTGAAATTTTTTTAAGACGTTCAAACATGTAACCCGATTTTGGGCTTTTCAAATATAGAGGTCTGTACTCACCTGATGCAAAGATGGGAGGCCGGAAAATTCTCAAACACTCAACTGCACAGATATCTAAACAGAAAGTAAAAAAATATATATATTATATTTAATATTAGTAGCTAATATGGAACTTGTAAACTTCTATTAAAAACAACGAGATTTTAATACTAAGCCACATATGAAATAGCAGATATAAATGCAAAAAATACGAATACTAGATGGAAACATGAAGTTATGATTAATGATAGCAAAATAAATGTATCTTCTAATTCGATGTAATAGTTTAATGAATTTTGGAGGCGCCTTCTTATGTCTTAAAGGTAATAAATACGATACCAAACTTTTCCGAAGACAGTTGTACTGAGGAAGTCAATACATGTTAAACACCTACATGTTTTTCTTATAGTATAAAAATATTTGGAGATGAGTGAGACAATTTATGTGTCGAATCATTTGAACGGGATTCAAAAACTTAGACTGTTGACAATAAGTGGCTTTGGTCATGTGAGTGAGCGCCAACAAATTTCCTTGTACTAGCACTGAGTTAAGCTATTTGATCTGCCAACCACACAGGCAGCATATTGGCTTCGGTGGATATAACTAAGAGCGAAAAAAGAACGCAATCAAGAAGATTGTGATTTATGCTGTAACCTAATGGTTCAGTAGCTTCACACCACTTCCCGTTAAGATCAGCAAAGTGAAATATCATTTGCCGTGGTCAGTGATTGGGAGGGTAACCACGGCGAATACTCCTTCATTGGATTGTTGGAGCTCCATGGGTTGGGGACGTGTCCACATTAATATGTGACGTCCGAAATCCTTCCGCTTTGTAATGTGAATATGTAGAGAAGGGTGCCAATTCAGGTGTGACTTCGTCACCTGACCATTGTTCAAAATTACGGGGCCCTTCGTGATTGGCAAGTATTCCAAACTCGTTAACATTACGGTACAGTCTGGGGCTCACCTGTACCGCTATGTATGTATGCCCTGAAGTGCTCTATTTCCAAGAATGTCATCCTACTAAAAAAGGCTAAACTGTATACTCAATGACACCAGAATCCATACATACATAGTGATGCAGGTGATCCCCGGACTATACCTTAAGGTTAACTGGTTTGGAATACTTACCATCACCAAGCGTTTCCTAATTTTGATCCTCGGTAAGGGGACGAGGTCACACTTGAGTTGATACCCTCCTCTCCATATTCACTCCACACCAAGGGAAGAATTTTGGACGTCACATATTAAAGTGAACTCGTCATTAGCCCATGGAGCTCCAGCAACCCAGTGAAGGAAAGAACGTAGTCACCCTCCCAATCACTATCGATGGAAAATAATGCTTCCCTTTGCTAATCTTAACAAGAAGCGGCGTGAAGCTATTACTTTTTCTTGTAAAATTTCATATTACATAAAACTAAACTCACTGGGACGACAGCTTATCAAGTGCCCATCTCTGTTTCTGGACCGAGGGCTCTGGGGTGAGAAGCCTATGTCCTGATTAGGTGGTCAGCCTAATGCGAAACCACCAGTATTCAGTTCCCAAACATGCTTGATACTCAATTTTATCGACCTACTGAAGGGTTGAAAGGCTAGCTCGACCATGTCCACCCCGAAGATAGCTAAAAAGGCTATGAATATTAAATATTAGTAGTTTTTAATGATCTGCCATTAGTATGGTTCAAAAGAAAATTTAAACAGAATAGTGACAGCTCAAATGTCAACCTCATCGCTAGATCGCAATTCAAAATAAAATGGTGGTTGTCAACATTTAAGTGCCTAGTTTGGCTGAACCAGCAGCTCGTAACATATCGCATTATAATCTAACAAAATATTTTAGCTAATGTAAAAAAAAATTATGATATTACTTGCAGCGGAACTTATTAGGAATAGAAATTAAGAGAATAAATTTAATGACAGAATTGTAGCGAAAAATAATTTTAAAATTTAAGTGACAAATATTTACTTTCGAAAGTTCCAATGTTAAAACAATGTTTAGTTGTTTAATTTTCTTTCCTTGCGATATAAGTGAAATCGACCTACTATTTATAAACAAAAAAAAGTTCTTACGTAAGTTCAAAGATTTGCTATTGATGTTTAAAAAAGTCTTACATTAGAATCCAGCTCTTTGATTATCCAATACTTGTAGATGATCTTTTTGGAGAAAATATACTTCAGTGTGCCTCAAGGCGAAAATTGGCACTTTTTTCCCAAAGCTTATTTTGGTGCATGTTTGAAGTAACATGATAACGCTGAAAATAAGATAAACCAACGTCGCTAACAATATGGCGCCAAACTCGCTAAAAACTGAGGAGCACCCTAAAGTATAGACTACCCAAATTTTTTAACGCATTTTTATAATGTTTCCAGTAGAATTATCAATCTAGTGTTACAAAATATTATTTTGGTCGTTGATGAGCACGTGACCAACTTTTATGTCAAAGAAAAAAGCTTGGGCTCCATGCATTTATATTCTGTATAATTGATGTATATACTGTATCCTATATTTTACGGTACCCTTTAATTTCTCACCAGGTTGGGTAATCTTATATATGGTAAAAAACATTCGCTTATACAATTTGTGTAATTTTTTAAATTATGTATCATTGCATTGTGTTTTTGTCACATTTTGTATTCCAAACACCTCCGTAAAAATGTTTGGCGACATAAATTACGCCTGTAGCAACCTTAAAATATAATTTCTCCGATATACTGTTATGATGAGGTAACATCATGTTATACTATAGATGATATATCTTATTATTGTTCAGATCAAAAAGAAGAAAGATATCTGTAAAAATATTTCGAAATATTCAATTATTTTTTCCCTTTACATACACAACTATTTTATTATTCCATATCACAAATAACGTTTAGAGTGCATTTTCGGTTATATAAAACTTGAAACCCACAAAACTGAAAAATAATCTGTCATTAAATGAAGAAAAGTTCTTCGTTTAACGCAATTGTTTATAATATGCGCAGATGTGTGCTTATTTATATCGTCCAATATAGGATAAGTGCCATAATTTTTTAAATATTTTCAGCACATATCTTTTTTATAGTGTCAGTGCACAACAATGACAACTTGAATAACATAAGCTGTACAGAACCTGAGTCATCAATATCCTCAGACTAACTTTACGAGTTTGGCAAATTGTAAATCCAAGCGGGTTTGTTATAAATAGTAAGCTATTATGTAAAATCTAAATATGCATTTTATCAGCAAGAAAATGTGTACTATCTTCAAATCTTGTCGCGCATATAGCGCATTATATTTGTGTGGATACCATTTAAAGTGTGAATCATTGCTTCTGAATCATTTAAAAATAAACTTGCCCCATTTCATTAGAAGCAAATTCTTTTTTATAACTTTGTTTGCATCATAAATATCGAAGCTTAAAATATAGAATTTTATTACAATGAATATGGAAATAGGATCAATAAATTGCAACAAATGTAATTTTAACGGTGATTATTTATCTATAAATTATTTTAAAAATAATTCTAATATTTCCCTTCAAAATAGCGCATGAAAACGCTGAAAAATTTTGTAGGTTTATGTTTTGCAATAAATATAAAAAAAACAACTTTAAACATGGGTATATATGTTATGGTAGTTTGATAAGTGTAAAATCGATTATAAGGAAATCTCTCTCACAAATGAATACTGATAAATTATGTAATTGGTTTTTCATATATGAACACTTATATATATAAAACATAAAAAACGACTGTTTGTTATCTAGGTTTTTAACTCTTTAACTAGATAATGTATATACTACTCAGATACTAAGAACAAGGAAATTCAGTCTACTTAACTCTATAATTGAACTAAGTGAAACTTGGGATATATATATATATATATATATATATATATATATATATATATATATATATATATATATATATATATATATATATATATATATATATATATATATCCGTTGATTCTAAAATCAAATAATAACGTTCTTGTATGCAGATGATGTGCTAAAATGCCTCTATATAGATTTTATTCTTGCTTACTTTTTTAAAAAAAACTTTGGATTGTTTATTTGCCATACTTTTTAAAATATTTTTGATATTTATTAAGTAAAAAAAAGCAAAAGCAAAAATGGTAACATCTTCTAAAGCATTTGGAAGGAAGTGATTTGATAATTTCTTATCGAACCATGCTCCTGATAGAGCTAATCAATGTAAAAATTTTCATACGACTCTACACTACTGGCCATTAAAATTGCTACACCAGGAAGAAATGCAGATAACAAAATGATATTTATTGGACAAATATACTAGAAATATATATATAACAAGTGAATAAATGTTCAAAAAATTTGGCTGGATAGATCCTGAGAAATCAGTATCCAGAACAACCACCTCTGGCAGTAATATTAGCAGTTATACGCCTGGGCATTGAGTCAAACAGAGATTGGATTGCATGTACAGGTACAGATGCCCATGCAGCTTCAACACGATTCCACAGTTCATCAACCGTAGTGACTGGCGTTTGGTGACGAGCCAGTCGCTCGGCAACCATTGACCAGACGTTTTCTATTGGTGAAAGATCTGGAGAACGTGCTGGCCAGGGTAACAGTCGAACATGTTCCGTATCAAGGAACGTCCGTACTATACCAGCAACATGCGGTCGGTCATTATCCTGCTGAAACGTAGAATTTCGCGGGGCTCGAATAAAGGGTAGAGCCACGGGTCGTAACACACCAGAAATGTAACGCGCACTGTTCAAAGCACCATCAATGCGAACAAGAGGTGACTGAAACGTGTATCCAATGGCAACCCATACCATCACGCAACGTGATGGGCCAGTATGACGATGACGAATGCACGCTGCCAGTGTGCGTTCACCACGATGCCGCCAAACACCGATGCGACCATCATGATGCTGTACACAGAACCTGGATTCATCTGAAAAGATGGCGTCTCACCATTCGTGTGCCCAGGTTCGTCGTTGATCACACCATTGAAGGCGCTCTTGTCTATGACGCAGCGTCAAGGGAAGCCTCAGCCATGGTTTCAGAGCTGAGAGTCTATGCTGCTGCAAACGTAGTCGAATTGTTCGTGCAGACACTTGTTGTCTTCCAAACGACCCCTTTTCTTGACTCACGACTCGTGACGTAGTTGCACGATCCATTACGGCCATGCGGATAATATGCCTGTCTTCTCGGCTGCTAGTAATAGGTGGCCGTTGAGATCCCAAATGGCGTTCCGTATTACCGTCCTGAACCCATCGATTCCATATTCTGCTAACAGTCATTGGATCTCGACTGACGCGAGCAGCAATACTGCGATAAGATAAACCGCAATCCCGGTACACTACAATTCGACCTTTATCAAAGTCAGAAACGTGCTGGTACTCCTTCTTACACGAGGTAACGCAACAACTTTTCACCAGGCAACAACGTTCAAATGCAATTTGTGTATGAGGAACCGGCTGAACAATTTCCTCATTTAAACACAATGTAGGTGTCGCTACTGGCGCCTGCTTTGTCTGATTGCGCTGAAAAGCTAATCATTTGCATATCACAGCACCTTCTTCCTTTCGTATAAATTTCACGTCTGTAGCATGTCACCTTCTTGGTGTAGCAATTTTAATGGCCAGTAGTGTATGTCTCTCATCAGGCATGATTTGGAAGTCTGAAGGGTAAGACGCCAACTCAGATGTTGGTTGGGAATGATAAGCATCCAGAAACAAATGCAAGACAGCAAATATACATAAATTAGAGTACTTCCTGAATTCTCAGTCAATTCACTTTCGGTAATTTAAAATCATCACCTACTAGAATGCAATTCTCATAATGAACTTAATTAATTCTACGAAACAACGTTGAAAATCGGACCACAGTAGCAGGTGTCACACTAGTCTCCAGAAGAGAGTGGCTTCGATTCCTGATTTATTGAATACCATCCTGTTGAGAGCGCTTAAACATGTTTATCATTCGTTGTGTCCGATGTCTCTTCGTTTGTGCAATATGAATGAAGAGAAGGGGAATATCTCTAAGTCTCAGCTTCATAGTGATTTTTGGTAAAGATTTTTCGGTTGTCACTTCATTACAATCCGAAAAAAATGTGCGATTTCTTAACCTATAGTTGTGGTGAGAGAAATCATACTGTTTATTATTCACATTATTGTAAGGATGTAAATCAAAACAGATTCGCTCTTTGTGTACACGTATATATGTAATACAAATATGCGGGTTATGGTAGCTTAGTGGTTAGAACATCGACCTCCCGCTTAGAAGGTTGGAATTCAATTCCCAATGCTACCAAAGACCCACCGAGTACATGAAATATACGCATTCATTAAATTTGTGGAATAGAAAGTCCTGTGGCTAGTCGTTGAACAGTTATCATGGGTTTAATGGTCTGCAGAAAATTTCCTCACCCTTTAGATTTTCGTGTTCGATGCGAAGAGCGGAATCAAGACTTAATTTGAAGGAAACGTTCATTATATTCAACTGCATCACAAGACAGTCGCGTACCAAGTGGCTGGGGTCGTTCGTATCATCTCTCAACTCGTATATCACGATGGTCCCGCGCGCCTGCTTCCCCGAGGAAAAAAAGGGATTCGGTATGCGTTTCCTGTCCGAACTGTGCGTCCATACCTCGAAGCGTGGAAATTTATTTCACCCATTGCCAGACGGGCTGAGACGGAGAAATGCCATTTCCGTTACTAATTAAGGACGTGAGAAAGGGATCACAATAGACTATGCCCCCCGATGACTTAGTTCGCGTTACGAAGAAAAATATACAAACATACAAAACATGTTGCTATTTTCACAATACTATGAATTATAACAAACTGTTGACATACATTGGTGATTTAATAAACCATGAAATTATATACTTCATAATATTTTACGCATATTTTAATTTATTAATTTGCAGTATATTAAGTTATATATATATATATATATATATATATATATATATATATATATATATATATATATATATATATATATATATATATATATGAAACCAGATCGCATGGTAATCCAAGAGTTGTTCCGTACACTAGTTGGGCACTAGTTGCTTTTATGTCGTTTTTAAAAGCCGTGCGTAAACCTAATAATACGATTGGCAAAATTTCTGTCCAGTTTGTTTGATTGTGAGATTTTAAGGAGGATTTAAGGTGTCGATGCATTTGTTCGATAATGCCATTAGCTTGAGGATGATAAGGTGAGGTTCGAATTCTATTACACCCTAACATATTTGTGAAATAGGTGTGATTCGAAGTTTCTGCCTTGGTCTGTAGTAATAATGACAGGTGATCCAAATCTTGAAATCCACCCACGAACTATTGCACGAGCAGTTGGTTCTGCAGTCATATCTTCTGTCGGAATGACTTCAGGCCATCTTGTAAAGCTGTCGATAATGATCAAACAATATTGTTTTCTCTCAGAAGGAGGTAAGGGTCCAATAAAATCAATATGTATGTGTGCAAAACGAGCATCCGGTGTGGCAAGAGTGCCAGTGGGAGATTTAGTGTGCTGAGTTATCTTAGCCTTTTGGCATTTAACACAGCTGCGAACCAAATCTTTAATATGTTTGTGCATGCCAAGATAGAAAGGGCATGTTTTGAAATATTCTTCTGCGCATACATTTTGGAACGAATGGACGAGGAGTAGCTTGTGAAAGATCACAATATTAATATTTTTACTTCCCAATAATAATACTTCCTTAATGTTTTTCTAATTTTAAGGAAGTATTATTCTCAGTAACAAGATTTTGCAATTCCTCATCTTTTGATAGAGCTGAGGCACATTCTTTAATTTACTGAGTCTAGTACTGAAGTAGATATTTCGCCTATCTCAATGCGAGAGAGTACATCTGCTATAGTGTTATCAGTGTGTGTAACGAATGTCAGTGGAAAATTGGGAAATGAAATCTAAGTGACGTAGTTGGCGAGGACTGAATTTGTCTGGATTTTGCTTAAATGCATAGCTTAGAGGTTTTTGGTCACTAAATATGACAAAAGATCTACTTTCTATCATGTGTCTAAATTCTTTTATAGAGGAATATATAGCATATGACTCAGGGTCGTAAGTGGACCTTTCTTTGAGATTTGCTAATCGTAACTGAATAAAAGGCTATGGGTTCCCAATTGCTATTTGACATTTGCATTAAGGAACCGCCGATTGCTACATTTGAAGCATCTATCCATAAATTTTTAATTATGAAAATAATAAGTCTAGATGAATTAGATGTTCGCTTTCCAAACTGGTGGCTATGAGTAGATCATCAACAAATGCGTATACAAATGTTAAGTCTCGCGTTACCTCATCAATAAAGTGTTGGAAAGTTGAAGACGCATTACAAAGACCAAATTGCATGCGCAGACTTTCAAAAAGACCAAACGGAGTGCAAATCGCAGTTTTGTGTACATCTGCAGGATTAATTGGAATTTGATAATATGCTTTTACGAGGTCAATATGACTAAACACTAGTTTGCCATGCAAATCTGAAGTAAACTGGATTATGCAAGGAATCGGATAATGCTCTTTAATAGTTTGTGCATTAAGGGCGCGAAAATCCCCGACCGGTCTCCACTCTACAGTAACCTTTTTAGGCACCATATGCAAGGGAGAAGCATATTGGCTTTTTGATGCTCGCAAATGGCCAGTTCAATCATGCGCTGAAATTCAGCTTTTGCACTTTTTAGACGATCAGGTGCTAAACGTCTAGGCTTAGCTACGACTGGTGGACCTTTGGTATTTATATAATGAACTGTATTATGTTTTAAAGTCATATCAGGATCTGGTAATTTTGTAATATCAGGGTATTTTGACAACATTTTACCGTATGCATTATTTACAAAAACTGACTTTATAGAAAATATTTTACAGCTAAATATTTTACAATATACTTTTAAATTCGTTGTATTATCTACAAGGCGCTTAATCCTTAAGTCTGGGCATAAATTAAAACGATATAAAAAAATCTGCACCTAATATTGCACTGCATACATTACAAATATGAAATGAGTAGGTAAAATTCATTTTTTACCTAAATTGACGGTTATCGATTTTCGACCATACACATTGATAGAACTCCCGTTAGCAGCTCGAAATATCTGAAGAACGGGAAGTAAGCGTTCTTGTTTAGAGGCGACTATTATAAAAGCATCACTCCCTGAATCAACAAGAAAACACGTATCTGTATTTTTGTCCGTTATGAATATGCGACGAAATGTATAATTTTTGGAGGATGAGTCCATCGAAACTTCTCCTCCGGAGTAGCATTTCCTGGAATGAACATGGAGGTGTACATTTTCGAGCCTTTTCCTTAAATCGGGCATGGTAAAAACAGAGCTTTTTCCGTGAAGAAAATTGTTGCCGGTGGTGAAAATTCTCCTGTATCCGATTCTTTCTTCTCGATCTGGATCGTATTTCCGCAATTTCCTAATGTAGCTCCTTTATTTCCTCGTAGAGAGAATCGTTGGATTTCTTTTCTACGGTGAATGATGATTGGGTAGGAACTTGACTGGAGACAGCAAAGCATTATAAGGAGGAATTCGTAGAATTTTATCAGCAATCTCAGCAGCTTTGTCGGAAGTCAGAGGAGAGATCGATGCTAGGATCGTCTGCACTGGAACTGGCATTGCTTGATTGAAAAGCTCTAGGAGTAAAGAATCATCGAAGTTGTGGTTCTCGGATCGATGTTTCATGCTCCGTAACAATGTCCAAGGCTTCCAGTCTCCCAGATTTTCTCTTGCTAACATCCGCCGAATTTCTTGAGTCTTGCTTTCCGAACACCGTTCCACTAGTTTTCCCTTCAGGTTCTGGTACGGATCTGTTGTGTCCGGCTGTATAATGACATCCCTGACGATGGTTGCTATTTCTGGAGGAAGATGAGCGACTACATAATTATATTTCGTTTTAGTGTTAGTTACAGGCTTAGGAGTCACTAGTGCAAAAGTACTTTCTATCATATAGAACCACAACAAAGGGTCTGCTTTTATGAATGCTGGTATGACAACAGACGCTGACTCCATAATTATGCAGTTTTTATTCAGGAAAAATGAGCATAGATATGAGGTTCATAAATTCTCAGGTGACCACTTTTGGGGATTTAGTGGTTATGTTCGATGCGAAGAACGGAATCAAGACTTCATTTGAAGGAAACGCTTATTATATTCCACTACATTACAAGACGGTCGCGTACCAAGTGGCTGGGGTCGTTCGACTCATCTCTCAACTGGTATATCATGTGGTTCCGCGCATCTTTCCTTTTTTGGTACCATCTATCGGAGGAGTGCTTAGAGCAAAGTCGTACTTTCACCTTCGTGGTGCTCTGATTAAACGAAATACGCACCCTACTGACTTTAATTCGTATAGCCATCGGCATAGTGAACTTGGCTTGTCCATGTGTCATAAGTAACAGCAATACAAATATGCACATATGTGTAAAATGAGTGAATAATATGATTTATGTTTGGCTTATAATAGTTTCTTAACCTCTATTAACTAACAATATAAATTAATAACTAATTATTTTTAAAGCTGAGAAACACATCTCTGAAGTCAACTGGGCAACATTTGGAGCTGTTTTTGGCAAGTTCATGAAGGTTTTGGCGACAAAACATATGTCAATATTTCCGAAGTTTCAAGTCAATAAGGTCAATGAGAAACGAGTTACCATAGAAGTACTATAGGATTGCTATAAAAACTTCCAAGGTCTATACTGAAGAGGTATAATTATCGGTCTCAGCCAATAAATAATTTGAAAATGAGGAAAAGAGTCCGTTAGACGCCTGAATCATGAGCTCTGAAGTTGCTGTGTTTAATTTCTGTATCTTAATGTATGGGTTTTAACCTGTGAAAAAGCTTCAAGCTGAGATAACTGTAGTCCTTGTTACTAAAAGAACTATGAATAGTGTTTGTATAGAGGAAAACTAAACTTATTTATTTTTGGATAACCACATCTTCGTGTTCTCGAAGAAAATCGCAACGTGTTGTTGTTGCTGCATATCCTCTTTGGGCAGCAGAGGTAGACCAACTCTATGAAGTTAAACACCTCCAAAAAATCCAGCACCATCAAAGGATCGTCGTATAAATCTTTCTTGGATAGCCCCAGACACTCAAGGATGTGTTCTGGCTAACTTGTTCATCGAAACAATTGGTACAGGTCTCGAAATTTTTGGAGCCCTCAGCAAAATTTTAATGATTTGATGTAACTACTTCGAAAGCGGGCGAGAGTAAAATCTCAACATTCGTAATGATGATATGCAATTTAAAAAATTGTTGATAACACATTGTTAAATCTTTAATAACATGAGTTTCAATTTTTTTTTCTTTTTTACCCAAGAACTAAATAAATGGAATCTTATTAATTTTCCCCCTCTAAGTTCAAATATGTACTCAGATTTTCTCAACCAGGCAAGAATTTTTGACACAAATTTTTAAAGTTCTACGATAATTGATATGTGGGACACATTTAATGATAAATATTCAGTTAATTCAGACTTCCTTTTGTATATTTTTACTTTTTGCTATATTTCGCATTTGGAGTGTACTTCTCGATAGTCCAACAGTAGATGGCCACTTAGCAGGGAATCCATTTACCTTGGTACCTCTTTTCTATGGTTGCAATCTGCTGAGGAAAACACTCACCATACTCATGAAAGAGTACTGCAAAATTTTCAAGGGAAAATGTTTAAACGGGAGCCCAAAAAAATGAATTTCTAAGGATATGTACAGCCCTTTCTTTTGTACAAAGATAGAAGATCACTCGCTGTTTTCTTATAGCTTCCCTCGTTATTATAGCCAAGAAATCCACAAAAAAATATTTTTATGCTCACTCACTGTACTTTTCTATGAATTTAACAGTTTCATAAAATGTTTATAATACGTTGTTGTTGGTCTTACTTGTGGACCCATAAATATTCCTTCCTTCAATTTTGTATCATTTATTTTAGAAAATTTAGATTTTCAATACATAAAGGCTGCAAAACTTTTGTCCAGATTTGAGAAACATAAAAGCAGCAGAACTTTTGCTCACAGTTTTTGCCAAATTTTTCATCAACCACAGTTTAATTCGTAGAAGAGGTAAAAAAAAAAACAACAACTTTTCGGGAACCACTAAAGGAGTAATTTTTTTATACATCTTCATGTCCTGGAATGATTCCCGTTTAGGCGACTGTTGACTTATAAAATGAGACTTCCTAAAGCGGCTGTCTCTTTCACACTTAAAATAAAAAAAAAAAATTTGTGTATTCAAGTTGCTAACATAACAATAAAACTATTACTTTCAAGCTATCGCATATATTCTATTTGCATTTAATATTTTGAAGTTTTCCTAACAACAATTTCATATTTTCATGTTTCTTACATATCACTCGCATGCGCAACAGGTACGTATTGTTGGTAATGCATTTCCATTATGCAATAAAACCTTCAAACTAACTTCTGATGAAGCTATGAATAATCGTCACTCAAGAATCTGGTGTTGATATGTAAGAGATCCTATTGCTGAACAAACATTATTATAAAAATGTGCATTTAGAGTAGTGTTCAAAATTACTATATCCACAACGATAAACAAATACCTCTATGTCTTTTTTTAAGTAGATTCCAACCTTTAATCCTGGAGTTTAAAAGCTCTTTCAACTGCTTAGACAATGTTAAACCTCTAATAAGGTCATTAAGACCCTGGGATAAAAAGAGAGATTCTGAAGAACTACCTGTTTTAAAGGTAGAATCACTTTTCTGTTTTCCTTCGTCTACTGTATGAACTTGATCGAAGTTATCATCATTTATGTTATAAAACTGAATTCTTTGGTACAGAATGCTCTTCACTATAAGGCACAGGTCTCATTGCAGGTGCTAAATCAAGATACTTTACTGCATATTTCATTTTGGACAATATGCCTCTAATGTTTGTTATGCAGAAATAACAGTTAATTGGTCTTTCTTTTCCCTCCAAGTCATAAGTCTTGAAAATAACAAATGATGTGTACCCTTTTTCCCTTTCATCTGAAATATGATACAAACTGAAGCCTATTCATTATCAAAATCATCTGCTGTACAACAGATGATTTTGATAATGAATAGGAAGTACAGTTCCTAACATTTTCCCCAAGTGATGTGAAATTTCATCTTTGAGATTTGAATGTCAGTTCTCCACAGATATGGCAGAAGTTGTTAAGTTCATTTAAGCACTTTCTGGGCATAATAAAAAGTTTATAAAAATAAAAACTATACAAAACCACAGAAGAAATAAAAACAACAACCTACCACATACGTGAAACCAGGCTCAATACTATTTCAGTAATAACTACTGGTATTTCATTACTAAAACCAGGGATACTGGTATTTGATTACTTAACATGTTAAAATATGAATAAGCATAAGCATTCTTCGAACACGTTTCGACATGCTTAACAATCAACTTGGTGCGAAAATCAATTTAGATAAATTTATTCTTACTTTTCAAGAATCAAAGTAAAATGCAAATGATATTCACGCAAAAAATGCCTTGCTTTTATTAGTTATCATATAATAGAAGATCAGATTTTGTGACGGGTGTTGTTTTGCCGACACAAACAAGATAAAAGTTCCTCTTGAAATTTTGAAATTCAGAATTAGCATTGATTACAAGAAAATAACATTCCAATGTTTGTAGAAAAGTTTTATAGATAACTTCGCCATTATGTTCCAAATTTATTGATACTTTCATAGCAGTGCAAGAAATTCGTACAAATAAAAAATCACTTTGTGAGAAAATTTCCCAAATAAAAATGGGTTTGAGTATATTTCTATTATTCATTATTATCAGATGGCTGCCGAGTAGTTGCTGTTTAGTTCTGCTATTCGAGGTTTCGACGTTCACTCCAAGTGTGAATATTTGTGGTGTTCAAAAATCATTTTAACTGTCGAAACTAGACATATAGTCGAATACGCTCTGAGATGCAAATATAGTCTGTAGAGCGAAAACAAACCAACTCTCATTTTCTGCATATTTAAAGATTGTTGATTAAGTTGCTTGTAGAGATTGAAAAATTTCTAAATACCATATGGATTTAAAAGATATTATTAAGGGATCCCACATGACTCAGCTTGAAAACAGTAACGTATGGTTATACATTTTGTCTTTGCATAAACTCTACAAGACAATGATAGGAAGCCATACGTATCCACAACTCCTAAACTATTTCCTACAATTCCCGACTATATTAGATGGAGGGCAGTCAAAACTTTGAAAAATCACTCAATTATATTCCCAATATTATACTGAAGTTGGATGAATAGGGTGACCAGGGAAGCACACTGCCCATACCTGGAATTTAACAGACTAATGATTCCAACGCGATGGAACAATGTACTGTTTCATTGAACGATAAAAACTGTAGTGGAGTGTCGAAAACTAGCGTACAGGATCAAATGGTAGTCCAGGATTACCAGTTAACGCTCATTAGTGAGAAACAATGTCCCACGTACCATAATCCCATTACATTTCATTCGAATACTATTCGGAGAATGCAACTTCCTCCAACTTGAGGAATCCCCAGTTGATAGAATGGATCTATCACTTCATGTGTTTACATTGGCATATGTGCAAATAATTCTCGATTCATCGCTGTAACCAAAATTTTTTCGCATCTCGAAGATCATGTAATAGTTAGTTAAGGCGTCTTCTTCCTTGGCGAAAGATAATGGGCTCTAATCCCGACGAAATATCACATCTTTCCAAAGGCGGCTGGATCACGTCAAATAGGTTTCACAAGTGGAAATATATCTCTAGGGGGTAACAAGCCAAGTACTTTGTTTCTAAATTACGAAAACTATACCATCTGTTTGATACAGCAGAACTCTGAACTAGGTACAAGGAAATATGCTTCGACACATTTTCATTTCGATGCTGTTACCTTTCTAATTGTTGCGCCGTGTTTTGAGCAGCCATTAGCTGGAATCTAGTGTAGGAAGATGACTTTTGTATCTTAAAGAAAGATGTTTTTTTTTTATTATTTTTTAATTTTTTTATTTTACTGAGTGATTATTTGAATGGCGAGAAAACTTAAACGTTGCTGTATTCACTCGTAGAGTGTTGAATAGATGATTGATTTTTAGCTCTATGACCTGTCTATTGTTTCAGTTCGAGCCAGCCATCGAAAACCGTGGTCATCCATACATATAGTAGGCGTTGATTGACCCTGTTATTGTTTATCACTCATTTTTTTTTTTGTATACGGGAGCTAGTTAAACCGGAACGTAAAATTAAAAGTGCATTTAGAATTTTTACAAACATTCAAGCCTGAGATGAGTATCAAACTCATGAACTGAATGCGAGAGCGCTATCATTCTGTTATTACTTCAGAGATCCTGCCAGGAATGGTTTTATGAGAATCAATAAATTATCTGACAATCTTAGGTGCTTCAAGATAAAAGTGTCAAAGTTATAACCAAAATAAAGTAATACACTTCTGTCTAGCTCCAAGAATTTGGCGATGACCAAATGCGCTTAGATTATATTTTAAACCATTTTGCTTTTAACATTCCGCCCTGGAGGGAAAATAAATTAGATTAACCAATTAATCGAATTTGTAACATTTTAAAGTAACCAGAGCAACAAGCCTGTCCACATTTAACTTTCATTTCACTCTCTAATCAACTTCGCAAATGAAAATTAGACTTTTATGTAAGCTACAGTTATTTATTTATACATAATAACTTTATTTACATGAACAATTTCATTTACAAGAAACTAAATTAGGGGGAAAAAACCTCATCTGTTAAGAGTCTTAAAAATATTTAAACTTTTTGAAATTTCAAATTTATAAACTTTTTTTCCAGCTGGTAATAAATAAAATACCGTACTTTTAATGAAAACTTTAAAAAATGAGAATTATATAGGGTATGAAATATGTTTTGCTTGATATGCAGATATACATTTTAATAAAAATTACTTTTTTATAAAATACAAACAATATAAAAAAATATTACTCGATTAAAATTTATTAATGAATTAGTAGACCAAGTTTTACAAATTTTTGTGGGCCTGCGATATTTTATAACCAGTTTATTGCGAAACATGTAAACGCATTGACAATACTTTTACAAAAATTGTAGAAAAACAGTAAATATGTTTATTATTATTATTTAAAAAAAAAAAGTGTGATATAAAAAGAAAGGAGAATACTGAATAAATTTTTTTTCTATTCCTAAAGGTTACATGTAGGCAATTCATTCTAATAAGGGGAAAGAAAACGGTTCACCCTATCAAATTGATTACATAGTGGTGGCCAAAATTGTGGACACTTTTGGAAATTTTTATGTTTTTGAAGGCTGTATGCTTATAGCAAATGTTACGTTTCGCAAAATGCAAACTTGAATATATCATTTTAAAGAAAATGTATTACTGAATTCAATACAAAAACAAAATTCAATTATTTGCAATATAAAAAAATTTAAAGAATAATAGTTATCGATATACATTAGATAGTGATGATTGCAATGAGTTATCAGTACTTAGTAGAGTACTCTTTATTTTTGATTACAGCTTCACATCGACGTTTCATTGAGCTGACAAGAGTTTTAAGATCTTGTTTCGTTATTACATAATGCCAGGAAACAATTATAGCCTCAATTAGTTCCCTTTTATTTGATGGGCGCCTCATTCAGAGAGAGAAGAGAGAGAGAAAAAGTTTTCAAACCCGTTTTTATACACTGCAATTTCAAGTAGGAACTTTTGTAAAAAAATTTAATATTTAGTCCAGAAGCAAAGACATCAAATAAATGAGTAGATTGGACACATAGAAAGAGATGTAATATTATTGTGTTACGAGAAAGTGGTCTTTCTTATGCTGAAATTGCAAGACAGGTGGATAGTTCAGTGACTACATCTGGAGTCCGAAAGTTTTGTTAACAATATCAGGAGACAAATTCAATAAAAAACAAAGAAGTAAAAGGCCGAAAAAGGTGCACATCTATTGATGACAGAAGAATAAAAAGACTGTCTCCAAGATAGAAAAATGTCATCAGCGGCCATCAGAAGTGATCTGAATGATGCTGGTGTTTCTGTCAGTTCAAGAACAATCAGGAGAAGATTAACAGATGTTGGACTGAGAGATAGAATTCCACGAAATAAGCCTTAATTAAGCAAAAAAAAAAAAAAAGACTACAGTAGGCAAAGGAACACATTAATTGGACAGATGATCACTAGTCACAAGTTATATGAAGTGAAACTAAGCTATCGTTATTCGGTAGTGGTGGGCGAAAATATGTAAGACGTGGAATAGGAAAAAAGCTACATCATGACTGCATTCAAGCATGACTGCATTGTGAAGAACCCAGTTAGTGTTATGATTTGGTCATGTATGTCAGCAAATGGTATTGGTCGCCTTCATGTCATCGATGGGACACTGAATGCCAGCAAATACACTGACGCTATTCTGGAACCAAAACTTCTACCTTCCATCAGAGATCTCTTTCCCAACAATGCTTCGTTTATTTTTCAGCAGGATTCTGCTCCTTGCCATACGGCTAAAATATCAAGAATGGTTTCATACAAAGATCATTAAATTGTTGTCATGGCCAGGAAACAGTCTTGACCTCAATCCTATCGAAAATTGGGGCACCGTTTGAAAGCTGTTGTCCGAATGAGGCGCTTATCAAATAAAAGTAAACTAATTGAGGCATAATTGTTTTCTGGCATAATGTAATAACAAAAGATCTTAAAACTCTTGTCAACTCAATAAAACGTCGATGTAAAGCTGCATTCAAAAATAAAGGGTACTCTACTAAGTACTGATAACTCACTGCAATCATCACTATCTAATGTATATCGACAACTATTATCGTTTAACTTTTTTTCTATTGCAAATAGCTGAATTTAGTATTGAATTCAGTAATAAATTCTCTTTAAAATGTTATATACAAGTTTACATTTTGTGAAACGTAACGCTTTCTATAAACATACAAAGTTAAGAAACATAAAAATTTCTAAAAGTGCCCACAATTTTGGCCACCACTGTATAAGTGTATATAACACAACTTTGTTTTTTAAAGATAACAGTATAAGCAACTTCAGGGTGAGTTCAACAGAGGACGAATCATGGTTCTAATTAATTACAAATGCCCTTATCAAAATATGAAATGAAACAGCCTACATTTTAAGTTAACCAAAGAGCAACAAAAATCCAGATATAACTTTGATTTCATTGTCAAACTTCGGACGAAAATTCGGAAGATCAACAGAACAAGCACTAAATTTTTGCGTTGTTGTTGCATGCCCCCCCGAATTCAGCAGTGCTAGACCAGGTCCATGAGCACGTACACCTTTAAAAAGTCCAGTACCATAAGTGGATTCACAATCAGATCTCTCCCGGAGAGTTTAGGAGAGGCCTGTTCATTTAAGCACTTGGAGCAAATTTCGAATTTCTTTGTACCCTCGACGAATTTCAAGTTACTAAGATGGCCACTTCTTGTTTATTAAGACCAGTAGCCAAGGAAGTACCTAGACGCGCGCAGCGGTACCAATGATGCTCAGGAGGGACAATCCAAATGGTTTTATTCTCGTGTTAAATCTTTGAGTGAATCGCCTGAAATGTGAGAGGTGCCGACGGAACATCGTCCTCAGACACACCAGCTTTGGCCAAAGTGTCCACAATCTCATTCAAATTTTTGTAAATTTAAAGAATGTTATTACATAAAATAATAACAAATAAAAATTATCACCTGAAATATATTAAAAGTACAAAAATGATATTTCTTATAAATTTCTCAAATTTTTTTGTTATATAGTTAAATATATTTGTCTCATTTTAATTTCTAACTGAAAAAAAAAAAAAAAAAACTCGGATTTTTATTTTTTAAGTGTTTGATGTATTTATAGGCCAGAATGATTTCCAAATACTACCATAGAATTAAAGGAAGAAATTGGAAATAATGTAACTTTATTTTTCTTAAGACACCAATATGAGAGGATACAGTCAACATTAATACGAATAATGAGAGCAATGCACTAACTGTTGAAATATAATAAAGAAACATCTCATGATATAAATATATTTACATACAAGTATTTACACATATTTACAAAAACAAAGAATACATACCAAATGCGTACAAGGTTAATATCAATTTGCTTAATGATACTACTAAAAATTTATTCAATTGAAAGATTACATTTGACAAGAGAATCAAATAACATTGACACAAATTTGGAAATCAGCAATGGATAATCTAATTTCTCAATCTGATTCGATATAAAAAATTAATTATTAACTGCATTGATACCATTTTCAAAGTAATTTAATTATCAAACTCACATTTAAGCACATTTGTTTTTGCACGGTATTAATCAGCATGTAAGCATTTTAAAGACTCACTTGAAATAATTTCGCCAATACAAGTACATGTGGATAGTATGTACAACTTTAATTATGACAGAGGTAATTAATATATTCTAATAAAAGTATTTGATTTTTCTTACTTAAATGCATCACAAGGTACATACAAAAAATTCAATTTACCAATTTATTTCAATAGTTTTACTAAACATTTGTTAACGTTATATGTATATATATATCAATGCCATTTCTACAACATTAAACTATGTTATCAAAACAATTCTAGAGGAATCATGCATGCACATCATAATTTAAGAAAAAGTACATATCACATGATACACCACATTTTAATAGATGAATTTTATATCTATGTAAAATTGATCTAGAAGTAACAAAACCTGAAACGATGTTGAGTCGGATCAATTGCCTATCATTTTAATTACAAAATAAAAGTAAATTATACTTTCTATAACTTCAAAAGATAAATATTCTTTTTATGAACATAATACTACAATTAATTACATGCCTATGTTAGGTTAAAGAGGATAATTTCTTTAAACAAACAATTTTAAAATTATAAACAATACAATTTCTATTACATTTAAAAATTAAAAAACACACACTATAAATAAGAGAAATTGCACATAACAAAATCTCAACATCAAATGTATAGTATTTTTACATTAGTTCAATAAGTATAAGTGTATGCAAAATTCATTTTTTTATACTTTATATAAATAAGAAAAATATAAAATCTACAAGAAAAGTAATAGGACAATATAAATATTTAAAGGGACTAAAACAACTTTTTGATAGCTAGCAAACCCAACATAACAGAAATCAAATAAAATTTAATATGCAGATTACTATTTTATAAATTTACAGTGAAATGTTGAAATGAACTGTTACTAATAATTGAAATAAAAATAACAATAATGAAAAAATGAACCCTTATTTTAAAAGAAAATGAAGTTCCTTTAAAGCACTTAATAACTGATACAGCAAGTAATTGTTTAGCAATTTATTTAATCAAAACAATTTCTTGATTATATGATCTGAGACATAAAACAAACACACTATTACAATTCTAAGAATATTACAGGACACATTAATATTACAGGATGCCCATTTTCACACTACAATAATTATAACTTTTCAATAACTTAAAAAATAATATTGTAACTCAAATGCACCTTAAATGAAAAGAAAGTCACTCATGTATTTCTAAAATGTTACAAATTAAAAGTCCATCTTTTATTATTAATAATAACTGGCTAAAGAAATTCGAATATACACCTCATTATTTCCAATTGAAACTCCCTAAAACATATTTTTATCCACATTTTTGCAATGAAGTTATAATTAAAAATTACATTTCTCATCATTTTTTAAAAACAAATAACATTTTTAAATTAGTGTTTAGAAATACAATATAAACAGAGAAAATGTTAATATTATAATTTGAATTATTATGAAAATGATGTGTTAACCATAAAGGAACAAAAATAAAAGTAGCATTTGTAAACTTATTAATATGAAAGGATAATATCAAGAGCTATTTTTATAATGCATTATAACTTTAGGACAATAAAATAAAGTTCACGCAAAAAAAAAAAAAGAAAAGAAAAAAGCAAAAGCATATTATATGCATTTTCTAAGTCATTTAAATTAATAAGTCTTAACCAACTTAAATTTAAAAAATTATGCCATTATAAATGCATATTTTTTCTCACAGTTTAATTATTATAAATATACATGTATCACATGTCAAAACTGATTAATAATTATCTGCAGTCAATTTGCTTAGCCATTTATCTCAAAACCATACCTAGCTATCACATATTCTATAGCTTTCCACTCCCAATGATATAAATGCTTCACTTAAAACAATGAAAAATCCAACATTTATTTGTAGTCATTAGAACTTTATAAATAACTATTATAAGTATACTAATTATTTCATAAAGACATCGAATCTTCTCATAAAAAATGAAACAAAATGCAAATACATAAAATCGTAAAAATGGATGAGAAAATAGCATGATTAATTTTTTAATTACTTTAAATGGAAAATTAACAAAAAAATTAATTATTCATGGTACAAAAAGCCTTAAAGCAAAATCTATAACCTTTGAAAGGATTTATAGAAATAATGGACAAATCCTTAACAGTTGGAATGCATGCACATGCAATGAATGAATACAATTTCATAGATAGTTAATCATAAAAATAACTCTAGACACATGCATATTCCTTAAAAAATATGATTTCTTGAACAACCTGGAAAATAATATTTTTAATAAGATTACTCAACTTGATGAATATCATATTTTATGAATATGTATTTATTAACTCAATTTATTCTTATATATATATTGTATACCAAAAGAATGATATGTAACTCAGCACGAGAAACTATTTCTTATGTCGAGTTTAAAATATTGTTCATGTTTTTATATATTTTTAAACATTTTAATGGTCAAAAGAAAACTACATAAATTTATGTGAATAGTAAAGCAATAATGAGAGAATTCGTTGTGTGTTGTCCGGCTACTAAATCTTACATTATTTATCAAATCCTAAAAGTTATAAATGATTACTTACTGAAAGGAGAAAGGTAGAATAAATTTAATTATATCTACTGTAATATACACATAAACACATAGATAAAAGATATTTATCTTCCGATATTAATGGAATAATGTAATCAATGTTTTATCTCTCACTCTGTCAGTGCTCAATATAAATAAGTGATATATGGTGCTTCAGCAATTGTGCCAATTAATTTATATAGAGAGAAATGAAATATATTTAGTGTATACAACAATTTGTGAGGAAAAATTGTGCTGACTTTTTTTCAGAGCGCTAGTGATTTTTTTAAAGCTTAGATTAAGTAAAAATTAAGGTTTTATTTTGGAAACAATTTTTTCATGATTTCAAAATATTTTGAAAACATTTTTTTTTAATTTTTCTTATATGTACAAACATAAATATGCCTGGTTTCAGAAAAGTGGCTGAATATAATTATAAAAATTTGGTTGGTTTAATAGCTATATAGTTAAAATGTAATTTATATTCAAAATGATTCATGTCTCTTATTTATGTTTGATGATAATATTAAGACTCTTATTAAGACTTTTTTTTTTTTTTTTTACAAGAATCTATACATGAATGATCTCAATGAACATAATAATGTCAAATCTCTTAGTAAGATATGCTTAGACTTAAAAGCAATTTTACAAATCTTTTAATGATATATTCTTAAAACAACATTGCAAAACATAAAAGTAAAATGTTTCATGTTCTCCCCACTCTAAAATAAATTTGGAAAGAAAATAACTATTAGATTGCAATTAATTAGAATTTCAAAAAATGAGAATGATATTAATTCCTACATACTTAGTAAAAACTAATTGTTCAAATAAAACTAGAACATGAATTAAAAAAATAATAAAGACTTTTTATTCCACTTATTAGAAAAAACTTTGAATATATATATATATATATATATATATATATATATATATATATATATATATATATATATATATATATATATTGTTAAGATGTTCTATAAAAGTTATTGCTTTGATTTAAATTTGAACTAGCAGGCAGATATGCAAAATATAAATTAAACTAAGAATACACAATTTTATAGTGAAATTATTTCAATATTATATATTGTTTATATACATACAATACATTATCAAAACCAACATTTTTATTTGGTTCTAATCTAAAATAATTGCAAATAAAAGCATTGAATAAAATTAATAATTTTTTTAAAATATTTGGTAGTTTCATCAATAATATCCTTTACATACATCTAATGACTTTATATCAACTTCATGAAAATTCTTTTAGAACTCATAACTTCTTGCAAGAACAATCACTATTCATTAAAAACTCAATATTTGAAAAGATATTAGAAATTATAATAAAAAAATATGCAATGCTAAATCTAGCTAAAAATTATTTAAATATACACTAATGAAGGATAATATAAATGATTACCACAGATATATTTCTGGGAATAAAAAAATTAGTTTTATTAATATCTTCAGTAAGCTCATAAGAAAATATAAAAACGAAATAAATGAATTAATTGGAACGTCATTTATATTTTCAATAACATCTCTCCGCAAATTCACTAATCAAAATATTAAAAAAACATAACAAACATTTTCACATTGATTTCTAAATAAAATAGGCAACAATATTTCTCAAATTACTAAAATGCCAGGCATGTCATAATATACCATAGCATTTAAAACTGACATTCAGAAAAGAGAACACAACAACACAGAAACAAAAATGATACACAAGTGATAAGAAATCTAATCACAGTTTATTCCTTTAATTCAGTGGTCCATCAAGCACAGCTGTTAAAGAGCGAAGAAGAATAAAGATATATGAAAACTGTACATCACATTCATAATAAGCAGTTTTATATACAGCGCCAGGCTGTATGTGTGAGATTAAGATTTCAGTCATTGTGTTTCTCATTTTTACCACAAGATACTGAGGGGAACCCATATTAAGGAAAGGAATTTATATATTCAGCACAGAAGCAAAGTGCTAGCACCAGCATAACATTATCTGAAAAATAAAAAAAATATGAAGATTTTAATAGGTATGAAATACAAACAAATTTACATTTTGTATGTAAATGATAAGCTCACATATCAAACATGGTTCACATACATAAATTTTATAGTGCAAATTTAAAGCAATACTGATACTACAGTTTACAAATAATTCAGATTTATACACAACCTAACTTGATTTATAGCAGCATTGGGAACCTTGAATATAATCAGAGATTAACTTAAATCATTAATTAACTGTATTTCTAAATGTTTTATTATTATTTATTTATTTATTGTTTTTTATCATATGCAAGACTTTGGCATCACTGCCATTAGATGGGCAACCAAATAGAGTTTAGAAGACAAAATATTTCTAAATATATAAATGGCCTTAAATTCATTGCAAAGATTGCGACACATTTAACAGAATAAAATGAATTAAATATCCTAGTTTTAAGTTAATGAACATGATTTAAATTTAAAAAATATTCCTAAATCACAGATTTGCAATGAATCCATGATTATCCAATATTCTTCATTAGGTAATCACTTTGGATTTTCAATGATTATATTTAAAAAGCAAATTAAGAAAACATTAAATATACACATAAAAATATATCAATGAATTTTTTATAGCAACTTTATCAAGGAAAAACAAGATTAGTTTGGTCTACTTGTCCCTTAAAGGTCATTTTTTACACACAAGGACGAGACAGGGAGCTACAGTTTTAAATGGACTCTGAATCCACAAACTATTAAAGTGAAAGCCAGAATGCTAATCAACTGGCATTAAAAAGCTGAAAATCCTGTAATTTTATGAACACAATTAAATTTGAAGGATAGATTGCTAGAGATTACTTAAATGATTCAATAGATTTTTCACTATTATCCCTACATATCAATTTATCAAAATAAAAGTAAACCTTTTACAAGCATTTAAAATGTATCAATTGGATGATATTTAATGAACATTACATAGAAATAAATATACTCACAACTCAACTTTTACTGAGGATTTTCCATCTGCATTCTCCTCTGGAAAGCAACTGTTTCCTCAAAAACAAGTTCCTTTAAGCGCTCTTTAGGCAGGTCATCCAATTCCATTTCAAATCTGAATGGTTCTTCTGCCACAGGCTATGGTAAACAAATAAACATTTAATAATGAAAATTTGTATGGTTGAAGGTTTATAACCAATGAACAGTAATAAAATATATTCTGAATCTCGGCTTGGAAAGAAATTTTATACAAGTAAGATATTACAGATTAATTTTTTTTCTGGTGCAATTATCAACTCATAAAAAATGACTAATTTATGTAAAATACAAATTAAGTTTTTCCATCTTGATCATAACAAGTTTATCAATATAGTTAATATTTCAAAAGAACAGTTTTTATGATTCAAATATACAAAATTAAAAATAAACATGACAAATGATGTTAAAACAGCAGAAAATTGTTTATTTTAACATGTGATTACTATTTCATAAATTTTCTCTATTTAAATGATTTATTGTTTTATAATATATTTTAATGAAAAAAATACAATTCAAATTAATACACGGTAAGAGATTATTTGTATTTTGCAAACAATAAATGTATGCTTCCATGATTTTATCAGATGAAAAAATTTGGGAAGAAATATGCTTCTATTTTCAGCAAACAAGTTGTCAAGGTTGACACTTTAGAAATTTTTTCTTCCTTTCTGCCACACAATAATGAAAACCACTATCCATAAAATGTTCTTATGAAAGACAAGATAAGTAGAAGAGTAGCAAATATATGACAACAGCTTTCTGCAAATAATTATCTGCTATATAAACCAAAAGATGTATGTAAAATCCATAAGTTAAATTTCAACTGAATCTCGCTTATATGTGCATAAATTATAAGACAGGAAATACAATTGTAAATATAAGCTTTTACTACATACATTTATCAAATAACAAATGCTAATTGTTTTCTACAGCTGAAATGAAATTTTAAAAAACAATAGCAATAAATTCTTATACAGCTCTAAAAACTGTATACTATAGAGTTTGTCGCTCAATGGTCATTTTTTGCACACGAGGGCTAATTAGACCGGGACCTATGGCTTAAAGTGGATTCCGAACCACTACAAACATCCATACCCAAGGTGGGATTCGAACCCACGAACTGTTGAACCGAAGGCAAGAGTGCTAATGTATACTATAGAAGAAAGAATTGGACTACAATTACACATAAATCCTTTCTTTTAGAATATATTCACATCCAAATTTAAATTATAAAGATAAAATTGACTGAATAATTTCTTAGATCATATGCCCAAGTTTCAAAGTAAAAATTGAAATGGTAATTACTTTTAGAAAAAATTTGCACATACAATTTCAAATCCTGATGCATAACTATGTATCCATCACAAAATTATATTTCACATTTTTCTTTCTTAAAAATTAGCCTAAGATGTTTTATTTTACTGATTAAACGTGCTTATTTATGTCTTTATGCATTAAAAATTTATTTCAAAAAGTGAATACATGTATTATAATGGTCTATTTAAGCAGTAGATTTAAATATTACTGAGTTTCTTTAAATTGTTTTGGAAGAGTGAGATTCCACATTCCTCCTCTTATATCTCTCTGGGAATTAGAGCAAAATTTTCCAGAGGAATGGTGTGATATTCCACATAGTAACATAAAAAACTTGTATGTCATTTTCAAGAAGGATCCAAGGCTTTTATTTGCTAAAAATGCTTCCAAATCATATTATATGCAATACTTTTATATGGGTTTTCTATAAATTTGGAAAATACATATATATTTTATGTATAAATAATGTAAATAATTTTATATATAAATAATAATAAGACTAATTTGTAGAAAATAATAAATTTTATAACTGAAATGACGGATAGCATTTTGATTTAATTTTCATTAAAGAAAATTAAATAATTAGCTTTTGCAGTGTATTTTTCTTTAAACTATGTATTTCACTTTTAATAAATAAACAAAATGGTTTAAATAAATTTTTAAATATTAAAATGGATCGATGCATTCAATACAGGATGAGGAGCAATCAAAAATGAAATTAAAAATAAATTTAAGGAATTTCAGAAAAAAAAAATTATAGGAAAATTTTAAGAATAATAAAGCAACTGTATATGTTCAAATATATAAGAAACAATTATTTCTCATTTAAAATATTTTTTGAAATACTTAAATATTATGGCCTCCCTTAATAACAATTTAAATGAAATGAAAGTTCCATTTCACTATATATATATATATATATATATTAGATATTAGTACTTAGAATTATAAAATAAAATTGAATACATAAAATAAATATACATTTTTGAAAAAATATATTGCATACATTTTTGAGAGTTAAATTACAAGATTTTGTACTTATAAATTAACTTATAATTTTTAAATTTAATATATTTAAACAGATCACATCAGTTTTTGAATTAATATTGGTAACTTTGAAATAAAATACATGTAGAACACACCCATGAAATAAAGAATTTTTTAATGGGAACACCATCCAACACTACAGTAGATATTTATTCCTACAACCAATTCTTAAAATCAAAAGTTTGTAAAATAGAAAAATAAGTGTTAACCTTAAAATTATTTTTTTAAAACCAAAGTACTCTCTATATAAATAAAGAATCATTCAAAAAAGTCAGTATGTGCTACATAAGATACACCGAAAATTCATACATTTATTTTACTGATGAAAAATTTGGCCAACACTTATTTTTTTGGTTTCAAAACCATTTTCTTATTTTTTAGTATAAATAAGTATTTTAATACTGTCTTTCTAAAATAATGTTCCATTCTTGTATTCATTTGCCATTTTGCAAACAATCACAGCACTATATTATTTCCCTTTGCTTGATATTTGAATTTTTTTTAAATTCTTTTCCATAATATTCTTATTTATTTAATCATCAGATACTTCCTATGTACAAATTACACGGGTTCACATTAAAACAAATCTAAAATGAAATTTGAAGAATTAATGGCTTTCTTTGTTAAAATTCATGAATGAGTAAATTATATTAACGCAAGTCATCAACATTTTTGACTTTCAGCAATTATAGCATTTTTTACTAATACCTACACAGAGTCAAATTGATCTAAATATAGTTTTTCCTAGAATATCATTCTATAAATAAATTTACAAATGCAATGTACTAGAATGGTAATTTCATAAAGCCATTCCAAGCCATGATCACTCTTGGCAAAAGTAAATTTAAATATTTACACTTGAAACAATTGATTATACTAAGATACATATTCTGTAATGCAGAAAATTGATTAGAAAGGGAAAATTCTACAAGAATTGATTTAAAAAATCCAGGATTTTAATACTAACAAGGCAGTTGTGTAGAATTCTCCAATAAAAAATCAATTAATGCTTCTCATACTGGATATTAATTAATGCTGGATATAAAAAAAAGCATAAAGAGATTAATAAAAATGAGTTTGTAAAGAATTTTAAAAATGTTAGTTTCTTTAGAGATTTATTGCGCCTAGGAAATCAAATTAAGGACTAGCTGCTAATTAATAAAATTATGAATGTTCATAAAAATTTAAATCTTCAGTACTTAGAAAGCCAAGATGGTTGAAACTTAATAAATCTTTCATGCATTTCTTTACAAATTACCAGTAGATCAAGCAGCAAATAATTCTCACTGCACATTGTTTTATTATTTCCATTTTTTAACTAAATATCAAAAATAAATTAACCATTAAAAATTAAATATTTTTTTTAAAAAAAGTATCCTTTTTTTACTTCCTTGAAGACATTTGGTTAATAGAATAATTTTATTAATTTATAGAAATAAATGACATAACTTGTTAACTATTTATAATTTAGTCCAAATAAACATATTTTTGAGTAAATACCTCATCTTCAGGGTCATAATATTCAGTCAAATAAGGATGACTTAATGCATCTTCAACAGTAACTCGCTTGTGAGGATTGAAAGTCAGCATCTTATCTAACAAATCCAAAGCTGAAAAATTACAACCAAGATTATTTAGAAAGAAAAATACAAACTTATCAAGAAAGAAATTTAATCATCCAGATGTTTATTTTTTGAATACTTATCAGCATTCTAATATTATAGGTTTAATTATTTCTACTTAAGTAAACTCAAAAGTAAACTTTTACTTATAAAAATAGCAATAAATTGATAATTAAGATATTCAAATATAGTTCTTACACTGCTTGCGGAAAGGTTATTTTGTAATCATTTTGCTTATGTTTAGTTCGCTCTAAAATATACAGCACTGTCCCGAAACAGTAGTTCTCACATCAAATCAACTTTCAAATAAAATTGGTATAAATGAAAAGAAATTCTCTTTAATGCTAATCGCCTCCATTACTTGGTTCACTATGTAACTATAAAGGAGTAGCAGTTTTTAGCCTTATTGTGGTGAAGGGTTAGACACCCAGTGCATGCCGATATTAAAATTTTTTCTTTCTTTTTTTGCTTGAATAAAAGTTGCTTAATATTTTTAGGATACACTATGCATTAGTTAACATTATCATGTTACTTTTTAATATCTGTGGCTGGAGCACGATGAGTAGAAACTCTTTAGAAAAATAATCTAGAGATAAGCAAAGAAATTCCACACTATTACAAAGGTGCATCAGAAAGGATCTAGTAGTAAGACCATGTACTTTAGAGAAGCATAAAATCTGATCTTGGATTATAAAGCAATAAAAAAATGTTGCATTTTGAGAAAATATATTTATTAAGATTAATACTTTTCAGATTCCTATTTTGTGGAATTTGTATCTTGCAATTATTATTTTCTGACAAATATGAGTTCACTTTTTTAAAAAGAAATCTTCAAAAAATAGGGAATAGGATTTGCAAAATTTTTACAAAACCCCTCAGCTACACAAGTTTATCAATAACACGTAAAAAGAAAATGAATCAAGTATATTAGGTCTTATGATGATTCTCTTCAACAATAATAGTAATAATGTTTTTTTTCCATTCATTCTTAGTGTAAACAGATAGAATTCATGTATTTTAAAATGGCATAAAGACCTTCAGAAAGATAAAATGTCATAAATAGACATATGAAAAAGAGTTTTCACAGTTGAATTTTCAGTACAGAAGACTAAAAATTCAATGATATTCAGTAGGTATATTTAAATTAAATTGGAGGGGATAATACTGATATTTTTTTTTCATGCGCTGTTAGATTAAGTCTTTTTCATACATGTATATAAGTAACGAGTCATTATATTCAAACAAGTCTCTTGATAAGATTAATTTTAATCTTTCTACTATCTGATGTTTTTATAAAAATAAATTAATTACTTTTTAATAATTTGATCACAATATTTCTGAATAGTAGTAAAATTTAAATCAAAATTTCTGTTTTGTCAAATACATAGTTTTATATATTTATGAAAATACTCAAAACAGTACACTAATATTCATCTTGTAATTACAAACATATTTTTTAGTTTTTAAATTAATATTATTGGACTGTAGGTAAACTTTTGGTTTAAATAAATCATACATTTTTTAATAAGCAGGAATGAGATAATTGCATTTCTTCCCATCAAATTCAACTCTCTAAAAGCTTTAAGCTTAAATGAGAAAGAAAAACAAAAATTGTGAAATGTGTGATCATAAAATATAAAATTAAATAAGAACACAGAAAATTTTCATCAGCTAATATAACATATTAAAACTTACCCTGAACATTAGCATTAGGATATAAGCTTGTCCATGGAACTTTGGGTTTCCTAGGCAAAGATTGCAAATATGTGCGAGCCTGGAAAAATGTGTTAAGGTTTAGGATTTTATTTATTAAAAGGTTACTTCTAATAGCAAAAATTAATATAAGAAATTATTTTCATTCAAAAATGGTAATGTCTTTTTATATAAAAACAATTAAACAGAAAATATTAATAAATTAAAAATGCTAGCAATTCTTATAAAGTATAAAAAAAAGAATCCCAAACACAGATAATTGAGTCACAATAGAAAATTCAACAAAGAATTATCCAAACAATTATACAATAAAAAGTGCATTCTTAAAAACTCAATATTATTTCAAAAACTACTGTATATTGATAAAATTATATTTTTCTTTAATTTATCACATTTGATCTTTCTATGAATTGAAATATATTTTAAAATGATGAAAAGAATTATTCTAATATTCCAAACTCGGAACAAAGACTACTTTTGACTTGAAGTTCACAAACTACCAAAAAATTAATGCTTTAACTGTTCACACAATAATAAAAATATCGTAAATACTGTAACAAATGTTATGAAAAAATAATTTTTACTTTTTCTGGAAATATAACTAGCTAAGAGGCATTTTTCCAATTGATACAATGCAATAGATAAAATAATAAAAAAAAAATTAAGACTGAAGTAAGAAACAAGATAAAGTTTCCAATAGAAGAATTTATAAATATATTAAAGGCACTAACTAATTATTTATATATATTCCAATATTGTTAATAATGCATAAAATTTTAAAAGTGATAGAAAATAACTCTTGGGTCACTCAAAATTCTTCCTTGTAAATAAATATGCACATATATTACAATAAAATCAATTTATTGTATTTAATGAGATATAAATTGAATGTTATGATTTACAAAGAATTTTTTTAATAAAATTTATGTATAATTAGATCCTTGCTTAAGAAAGTCTGTAAAATATCAAATAGTGCTTGCACTACACTTTGTATGAATATATTATAGCAATGACGGATAACGACATGGCATTAAAAAAATTCATTTTTAACTACTACGTAACAAAATTTGCCTATTAGTAATCACTGTTTAAAAACAAGGGTTAATGAAGCAGAAAATATGGTTTAAAAATATTCCAAACTATTACAAACATTAGCAACTAAGGTGGAATCAAACTAATTATATTGAAGGTATTGAAATATACCATAAGAGCTAGTATAATTTTATGTATAGAGTGAGAAATTAACATTGGATAATAAATATTTTTAAAATTTAGATAATTGTCAAAATTAGATGCTATAGGAAGACTGATTGTAATAATAAATGAAATCATAACTCTTTCACTTTAGGCAAATAATCCCAAATGTAAATATACCCTACTTGAATAGGGGAGAAAAAATTAATTTTAAAAAATTATATTCCTGTAACTAAGAAATGAAATGACATCTGCAGTGACTACAGAAAACCAATGAATTGTAGTATTTTCTTTGACCACTAGTAATAAACATAGATAAAAATATCATTTAAAAATAAACTTAGAATATTATATAGGAATTACAATTATATACATATATTGTTTTTCACTAAATAGTTTGTGGTACAATTTTGAAATATGTCTTCAAACCAATACTACTAATAGATTCAGTAAGGCAGATCTAGTAAATTTATCTTCATAATATTTCTTGTCAAAACATATAAGTGCACTAAACATGTCACTTAACACAGATGACTTGCTATAAAGATCACACTTTTTTTAAAAAACATTATCTTACCCTCATTTTGCATAAATAATTAATCTTTTTGATTTTAATATAACTAATTATTTTGTAAAATTCTATTTTTACTTATATATGCTGTATTTTTTATATTAAATTAAGAACTACTTTTATGAATTTATAGTTGGTTATAATAGATTAAAATCATATCGATACTTGAGATTTGATATTTTTTCGAGAATTCTAATAAAATATTCAATGAAAAAATTTTAAGTTATATAAAATTTAAAAAATGTAACCACATGATTTGGACTTCATCAAGTCTCCAAATCAGATTTTATATATAACCTTATTTTGGTTAATTTCTACACCATATTATACATAAGAAATTAATTTGATAGAGACGGTTTAAAAGTACATTTTGAAACATCGAAATTCAACAAATTTAGAAATGAGACAAAAGCATTAATTGGTTAGTAGTTGGTTAAAATTAAAGGAATGCAGTCTTCTAATAAACAAATTCCTAATATTCTTTATTTTAGTTAAATTGTTGGAATTTGTTTTTTGAATAAAAAATTTCTGCTTTGTTTAAGATTCTATCAAAAATTACTAATTTTTGATGTTTTAGTATAATAATAATTAATTTTAGTTTTCAATTTTTCTACAATAATACGACTGATATCTTTAGTCTATATGGGGTAAAAAGTAAAAAAATTATTCCTAAAATAATAAAAATTATATTTGTAAAAAATATTTCAAGTAATTTTAAATTACTTTTTCATTTATGATGCAATTCATGTCTTCTTGTGATGGTGATCCAACAATGTTGAGAATATGATTTAACTGATCAAGATCTGAAATAAAAAAAGATTTTAGCATTTATTAAATATTATATTACAATATTTTCAATTTTAATTTCATTTAAAAAGGATTTGCTTAAAAAAAAATAATTCACAGATGATAAAATCTTAATTGTTGAAGTACTAATAAATATATTAAGCAGTTGAATCTCCAATAAATGTTAATTTAGTTAATATAAAGTATGTCAATTTTAAAACTATTGATAAATTAAATTGCAATTTGAAAATGAATAAAAAAATGTATACAAGATTTTATCAAAAAATAATCAGACAAGATCTTGTAAAATGAACTTATTAATCTGGTCAATATTAATATACTTCAAAATAATATCTTTGGGCATAGATACCAATATGATTCCTACAATGAAAAGCACACACATCTAGTTTTATTTGTTTTTTAATATGTTCTATGCCTGTCTTAGGCATATCTACCATTAATTGATAAGCAGTTCAATAAAGTGATGTTGAAGAATAAAAGGAATTATAATTAATGTAAGTAGCATTGCTTTCAAGAAATTTCAATACAATGGGGCAATGCATAAGTTAGTCACCATCCATATCCCCTGGTGGTAGAGAGCACAATAAGACAAATCCTTAACTCCAATATGATATAAATGCTCCAGCAAATAGTTATGTTCAGAAGACAAACAAAAGTAAGCAACTCCAACAGGACAAGACAGGGGATTGGGGATTCTAATTTTATTGAGCAAAACACTCTTATCCACTGATATATACACAAGGAGGATCTATTATTTTTTTTTATTTCACTGTAAATGTTTATTTTGATGTTACACAAAGGCAAAAGAGAGTCAGGTTGTGACATGAGAGATTTTTCTTCAGCAACTCTAATCAGCTTGTTTATTTTTACAAATGTCCTAATGACTCAGAAATTACTAGAGGACAATGTTTCCTCTATATTTTTTTAAGTTCAATTAACTTCATTTTACAGAAATAAACTAATGTATTTTGTCATTATACTTTGAATTTTTAAATGACAAAATAGCAGCTTGAGAATCAACAAGAAACACAATACTGTATACTTTCCAATTTATAAATCACAAATGATATTGTCCATTTCCAACTTTCATTTATGGAAGTCAGGTGTCAAACACTTTTGCAGAGATTTTATGACATCATATTAGATAGAAACATTGTAATATTAACTCATACAAGCTTCTTTTGAATTATAGGAACAAAAAACATCAACCACTGAGACAGGATAAAATAGTGGATAGAATTTTGAACAAGTGACAAGTTCCAGTAAAGGCTCCATTTTCATCCACAACAAAAATTTGAAAACAGCTTTTACTTTACTCTTCGTCAAAGCTTCAATGCAACTGATACTCAGTTACAGACATCTGGATAACGCCTGTATTCAATCCTAAATTCAAAATTTTCATTATGATATTGGTAACAACAGATCCATGTTTAGAGACAAACCAGTCATCTTTATAAATGAAATAAGATAATTTGCAGCATTATCATGTGCAAACATTAGACAACCTTACAACACATTTTGATGCTAACAACAAAATTTGAAAGGGGGAAATCTTTCAATTTAAGATAAGTTTGCATCTTTAAAAAAAAATAATAAATTAATAATTTCTCAAGTTTTGGAGCAACCTTTTCTAAAAGCACAAATAATAAGTACAAAATATAAATACAAAAGTAAAATTCTTACAGTAGAGAATAACTAAGGAAGGATTAATCTTATTTTTCAGTAATCTGTTTAAAAGGAAGGAAAATAAAATACCTCTTCATTTATTACTTCAGAAAAAAAAATTAATGAAATGTAGTTGGAGAACACATTACTTGTGAATAATTTTGAGGAAAAGTGTATCTTATTCAAATATATGTATATCTGATGTATGGATAAAATATTTTTTACATATATGTATATATCTACAGATAAGTTTCTTTGAAGGAACAGTATCAGGAGATATTTCATATAAAGATAAGACCAACAAATATATCCTATAATTTACTAAAAACAAATTGAGCAATAATTCCACAGTTTGGAATATTCTGGTTTTATTTATGAAGTTTCATACTATCCTTATTAGAAAAATTAACAAATGATGATAGAAAAAACTGTTCTGTGTTATTTCTTTAAACTCAACATATTGAATAATAAAAATGACTTACTTACCAAAATACAATTTAATAGCCATGAGATTCGTCATTAAAAAATATATCATGACATAAAAATTTGGAAGAAAATTTATTAAATTCCATTTAAATAACCTTACATCTTATTTATAAAAAGTGGAAAATGTAAAATAATATGCATTACATATTACATAGATAAAAAAAAAAAGCACAAAAATTCAACACGCCAAACACAACACTTATTCAAATACTCACAATTAGCCCCAGGGAAGATGGGTTTTCTGGATATCATCTCAGCGAAACAACATCCAACAGACCAAACATCAACTAAACTTTTATTAAGGATTACAATTTAGATTTTTAATTAACTCAAAATCCTTAAGCATATAATGTAATTTTCACACTGTTATCAGAAGCTACATGTCAGTTTCCCCAAAAATAAAAAAAAACTCAAAGAAAGCAATGTGTGTGTATTGCATTTAAAAATTCCAACTATAATGTGTGAGCTAAATAATAAAAAAATTTATATTCCGACTGACTCAAGTCAAACAAACTCAAATTTCATTAATGCGACTTTGAATGTTTAAGACAGTTTTTAAAACAATCTAACAGGAATTTGCACACAACAATCTTTTATATCTTTTACTATAAAATTATTTATAGAATGCTAGTATTCTTTTGATAAGTTTGTGGGAAAATATGTGTATATAGGCAAATCGCTTTATTATTAAAAAGGAAATGAGAAAGTGTATAATTTGATGCAATGTGTGTTAACATACTGCAAAAATGTGTTAACATATATATATATATATATATATATATATATATATATATATATATATATATATATATATATATATATATATATATATATATATATATATATATATATATATAAAATAATAAGGGTTCCAAAAAAAAAAAAAAAAAAAAAAAAAGCAGTTTTTTTAAAAATTTAAGAGTTTTTTTTTTTTTTAAAAATTAAATCAAAATTTGTATATAAGCCTGCTGATATACATGATTGGATAATGCTAGTTATTGAAATACCTAAGCATGAAAATCCTAGTAAATGTTTTGTTCATTTCTAACACATTTATTAAACATCCATCTCCCGATTTTTCATTTTTAAATTTTAAAAACTAGTTTTTAAAATGTATTATTTTAAACTAAATACAGCAACTATATGTATTTAATCCCAAAAAGGATAAATTAATTATTTTCATATGAAATATACAAATTATTTACTGAAATAATCGAAAAAGAAACTTTGAAGCTTGAGTTTAGAATTTAGAGTTAGTAACTGCAAATTTATGAAGTTTTAAGCATTATTATCACTGACTATCAAAATATTTTTAAGTTAAATGATAGTATAGTAGCAGTAAAATGGTCAGGTAAGATATACTTATAGAAATGAAAAAATAATAGTAAAAATAATGATTGTTAAATGTTTTTTATAATTAATTTCTCATTGAAATAATTCAAAAACACTCTTTAGAGGCAAACAAATCTGATATAAAAAATATCAATTTAATAAGAAAAACAAACATTTTATGAAGAATAAAGTATACAATAAAATTAACTGACATTCAAACCATAAAATTATATTTTAAACTTAATTTAGCAACTTTTTTTAATTACACACACATAGGGCATTTATAAATTAAGATACACTTCTCCTACCAGAGATAACATTATTGTGAAAGAAGAGCTCTGCAACTTCTAACTAGAAATTTCATTTGGATTGTTTGATCTGTTGCTAGTAATACAAGATAAAATAAGCAGCATCAGCACAAGAAACATATTCCAAATTTGAAGTCAGAGGAACAGTAAGTTTTTTTTTGGGGGGGGGGGGAGGTCCAAAACGTTTAGTTTAACTTTTAAGGAGATTCATCATGAAATATTGACAGTATATGGGTCATGTGCAATGTCACACCCAGCCACCATGAAATGGTGCCACATCAGTTTGAAGGCACTCACACAGACCTGAAAATCAAAGAAGGCCAACAACTATGGGTACATCGGACATGGTGAAGTAGGTGGAAGACATCCTTCTCACCAATCGCTGAGTGAATGTCGCACATATTGCACAGCTGGAAATATCTATTAGCAATGCTCACTCCATCATTCATTACCTAATGGATTATCACAAATTATGTTCTTTATTATTTGAGTTTTGCACACTGAGAAGCAAGGTTTGCAGCTTTCCAGGAATTCCTTCAATGTTATTCAGAAGGCAATGATTTCTTAATCTGTGCATCATTATGAGTGATGAGACATAGGAGCTCCACTTCACTCAAGAAACAAAGCAAGTGTAAAGGGAATGGAAATAAACATTGTCTGTGTGAGAATAAAATCTAAATTTCCCCATCAACAGATAAAGTCATGGCTACATAAATCAGTGTTTTTATACAGCACTAAATAAAATTTTACAACAAATAGAAACATTAATGGAAATACATAATAAATGTTGCGATAAACACATAAAATATTATATTTTGTTTGGGAACTATTTCAAATATTCCAAGCAATACATTTTTGTCCTTAATAAAGTGTTTTGATTTCTTTTATCATGAGTTTAAAAGAACCTTTCTGGATTAATCTTGGCCTGGGTCAAAAATTAACCAAAAGTAATACTGATTCTATCCTGAAAGCCTTCACTTTTGAAGTATTAATAAGCATTTTTATCCCAAACAAACAGGGATTTGAAACTTTATTGATGGATATCTGCTATCTAATTGCCCTAACACTGGTGCCAGAGTTTTGAGAAATTTTCTCTTTCCCTATCGGCCAAGGTACTGCATTTGATGGTAATATTGCTGTGATTCACACAGTTCTCTCTAAGCTGCCGTACTATTTGTAAAAATTCACAAGACCAGGTATCCTCAGTGATTCCTGGGCTAATCTGTTAGCTATTGTGTTTTAGATATGGATTCCATGACGCAGGACATATTGATCTGAATAAACTGGCATTACTCAAGAAAACTATAGTCTTCCAGAGGGTTTCTGCCTACTGTGGAGCTCCAGGCTATGAAAAAGACTACTTCCAGTATAAAAAGGGTGCCTAAATCACAAAGAATCTTCCCTTCCTCTGCCCTTCCACACTATTAAAATCTTATTAAAATATCTACCAAAATACAAGCTCTAGCAGAACTCTATCATCATATTTCTCGTAAGTCCCAATATTATGCTATCCCAAATTTGTGTAATAGCGAAAGAGGTAGAGTAATCGCTAAATTCTGTCTTGACAATTGGACATGACAGATTTTGAAATCCTATAGATTCAAAACTGTTCCTTCTCCAACATGCACTCTGTGCAGGACTGAAGAGGTGATAAATTTTGGGCACCTTCTCTACTGTCCTGCTCAGTGTAAGAGATTTTTTTGCAAAGCATTATTGAGAAGCAAGAGACAAGTTAGATTATTGAATGTTGCAGCTTTTCTTCTTTCTTGTTTATTGTATTCTGAGCTTTTAGATTCTTACTCATCTTTTTTGCTGTAACTGCTCATAATCTGACAATAACGTGAAATAAATAAAGAATTTAAAATAATACACAATATTTTTTTTTTCAAATTAACAATTTCCTTACAGTCAGCACTCTAAATTTAAAAGAATTTAAACTTTCATTTACTTATTTAATAGACAGTATTTTTCCCAGGTATAAAAAGGTAACTTAAAAGCATAAAGTTGACATGACTAAGTGACATATGGCTTGTTTTGTACTAAATAAACTAATCAATCACAGAAACTCTTGCAAAAATTTAAAAACTCAATTAAAATGTATTTGATAGTATGAATTCCCATTTCTTATATCATTAGATTTAAATATAATTTCTAAATCTGGCAAAAAAATCAATTTTTTAAAAATATTTTTGTTGTTTAGTCTTCAATTTAAAGAGATTTTAATCAACAACTAAAGCTTTAATTTTCCCTTTTCAAATCTATATTGAAAGAGAATTAATTTCAATAAAATCAAGAATTATGGTATCCATATTGTTTTTCTTCAAAAAACAAATCAAAACATTGCAACAATAAATACTAAAATTCACTTTTGCCATAACTGTAATTAAAGTTTTATATCTCTCTCTCATTTAGAGAGGAAACTTAAACACTTGTATTAAAATGTGTTTTTATATTAGTAAATGCAAATGCAAGTAATTACAAAAATTTGTCAAATGATTTCTTAAGTCTTTTTATACATAATTCCATTCAACATTAATTTTATATAATTAGAACTGATTTGATACCAAAAGTTTGGCATATATATCACAAAAGTTTTAATTCAAAGCCATATCTCACAAAAGTACTTTTAATTATATCTTTCTCATTTTTATATTTTAACTTTATAATTTCCCACTCTTAAATTTTTTTAAATTATTCTTTTTGTAACTTATAAATTTTCATATTTGAAATCATTTTCCTTATTTTCCCTTTAAGTATTTTTAAAAACCTGAAAATTTTAAAAAAATCATAAAATCAGTTTAAAAAAATAGTAAGTTTTAATACTCAGAAGGCTTAAAAAATTTTAAACTGAAAATATAAAAAATATACTTTTTAATTGTTTATATTAACAATTAAAGCTTATAAAATTTGTTTAAAATAAGTTACTAAAGCTAAGCATTAGATTCATTAGCTTATAGCATTGGCTAATGTACTAAAAATGAATTTTAAGTTTCATAAAGACATTGCAAATTTAAACATGAGCTTCTAAATTCAAAAGTAAATTTTTAAAAGTTAATATTTTAATATAATAAATAACATATAAAAATCCAAAATAAAGAATATTTCATTATTAAAGAAAATTATTCTTGATAGTTTAACTAAAATTTTAAGTAGTCTGATTTAATACTGTATATTTATGAATAATTTGGGATTACATAGCTATATGTTTAAACAATTTCACCATAAATAAAAATTAAAAAAATAATAAATAAAAAAAAGATCTCACAAATATTGGTTTTGAACACAGGAAACAGTTTTAAAATATCTGCCACAAATATTGAAGAAAAAGATTTTGTTAATTCATCAACTCAATCTGCCTTTTTAAAAATTGCCATAACTTTTTTACATTATATGTTTATATTATCTTGATTATTACATTATTGTACAGTAAAAATCAAAAAAACCATTATTTAATATAAAAGTATGTAACTTTTTAGTTGTAACATTAAAATGTATGGCCTGTACTGTAGATTTGATTAAAAAGCACATTTTTAAAAATATGGCTATAAAACATTACATAAAATTGATATATATCATTTGATAAAATACCTAAATAACTTATACACTGGACAAATGAAATTTACAAGAAAAAAGTACTAATAAAACAATAAAATAGAAAAAGTTAAAAAGTCAAAATATTATTCAATATTTATAAGAGCTAAGAACTGATTTTTAAATTCTTAAATTAAAATAGATAAAACAATAAAATTTATGAGCTGAAAACTTTCCTTGGTACAACTAGATCAACTGCATAACATGTAAGACAAACTAATAGAAAAAAATAAAGCTACATAAATCTTAATGCATAAAATTCAAAAATCAGAAAACACACGCCCAAAACTAGAACAACAAAACACCTTCTTTCTTCTAAAAAAATGGAACATTTCTTTAGTAAATTAGGTGTCAATTTAAACTTCTTTAAACAAACAAAACATAGAATTATACATTTGAAATTCAATTGTTTGATAAGCTTATATTTCATATGCATGTACACGCAACAATACAGAAAATTAAAAATATTTTAATAAATTACATTCATAACTAGTAAATTTACCAACCTGACTAAAAACACTTTCCAGTAGAAAATTGGCATCAAAATTTAGTACAAACATAAAAGTAATAAAATCAGTGTCTAGTATTCAAAATAAATTATGTGTGTATTATCTATTCTATGTTCTACAATACTTACAATGTTTGCCAGGAAAAATTGGTTTGTTTGATAACATTTCTGCTAATATACAACCAACTGACCATATGTCAACTAAAGTAAAATTAAGGATAAAATTTTCAACCAAAATAATAAAATTCAAAATGCATTCACAAAAGTAAAAGGAGTAAAATGGTAATGCAAACAAAATAAAATATGAAATAAATTAAAGATAAATTATATAAAACAGAAGGAAAAAACTAATTTTTTTTTTTGAAATTATTAAAGAAGTTTTAAAAACAAAAATAGTCTTCTAGATTTCTATTTTATAATCAAGAATTTATTACCAACTCTTTCTTTACATTAAGGAATAGCAGAGATAAGTTTACTTTAATAAAATATATAATTTTAAATTAACAACCAATATTTTACTACAAAAATATTTTAAAATGAATATTTTACAACGACAATCATTAAAAAAAATTAGGAACACATAAATTATTGGCGCATTTTAATCAAATCAAACATAACTTCCAATAATTTGATATTACTTCCCCCAAAACATGTTAAGCATTCATGATTTATAGCTTAAATGAATGTTTCGAACTTAAAGAAGTTTCTACATTACTATAAATTATAAAAATTCCATACATTGAATTAATATCTTACTAAAAAGATACAAATGTCAAACTTTAATTGCATTATAAATAATTTAAATTATCTACAAACAGCAGTAAGCTACTTTTTCAAAGTAAGGTTTCTATAAATATAAATTGCATATGCATAGCAAAGGATACTCGACTTAGTATAACCTTTACTATTTAACATAATTTCTGGAGCTCTGTACCATCGAGTAGCTACGTATTCTGTTAAAAGGCCTGTGTGATCATGATCTGGATCAGCAACTCTAGCCAATCCAAAATCACAAATCTGTAAAAGAAAATAAATAAAATATAAAAATTTCTTACAAAAGTATTTAATAAAAATTATTATTCATCATAATAAAGTATTCAATTTAAAAATAGAAAACAATTTTCCGATTTTTTTAAAAAAATTTGTACCGATACACTTTTGTTAATGCAAATTTTAAATTAAAAAAAAAAAAAAAATTAAGATTACATCCAGATAATTAGTTCATGTTATATTTATTGCATTTTAAATATATAAATTTGTTACGGTATTTCTAAAAAATATTTGGATGATTTAAAATGCATAAACAGACTTGATAAGACTTTTTCTTTTAATTTTAGTTAACTTGAATTAAAAATTTAAACATTGATTGTTTATTCCTAAAAATTAAACATTTTTAGAAATAAACAATCCAATCGTATATGAATAAACTAACTACTTTATTCATATACACTTGGATTGTTTACTCCTAAAAAGGTCACTTTCATCTTTTCTTCATAATTGACATTACCATAAAATTGAAAAATTTTCATGCTATGTTTATAATTTACTAAAATTACTAATTCCACAATAACATGATTAGACAGCTAAAGCTTATGTAAGTAGATAAGATAATTTCAGTTTCAAATATTAGTTTCAATCTACTTAAGCAGCTATATACACATACAGGGTAATAAATCTCATTAGTTTCTCTTACTACTCTTAAATCTCATTGATGTGGCAACTATTTTAACACTGAAATATAATTGTTTGAACTTTAAGTTTTGGAGACAATTTTCAACACTGTTGAACTGTTTTAACTTTGTGAAGTAACACAGGAATGGGCATGCACAATACTGAATTCAGTGATAATTTTATTTTCAAAGAATATATTTTAAACCAAAAGTTTTTACAATATAATTCTTTAAGCAAATGTTGAAAATGTTCACAATCACTTTAAATGCAAACATGAACACATATTTTTACTCTCCCACTTCACATTATTGGTGTTACTTCAATTAGAATTAGTTTTAAGACATCGATGTTTAGAAGACTTCTCTGGAAAACCATATCTTTATGATAACTTCACAAAAAACCAAATGGAATGGAGTCTGATGACCTTGGTATCAGGAGACTCACTGAAACTAAACAATCCTCGAAGAATTCTTTAACACTTCAATTGTAGATTTAACATGCCTGAAATTATTAAGCCTTGCTAAAACCAGCAGTGACTGTCCTGAATCTTCAGTGAAGAAATAAAAGCTGAAATGTGTCTGATTAAACAAAATCGATGGTTTGTGTAAACAACTAACAAGTTATTTTCATTAAAATCAAACAATTAGTATATGCAGATAAATTTTATTATTGCCATTAATAACCTTACAAAATGAGTTTTCAAACATAGAAATGTTGAAAAAAGTAGCTGATTTATTTAAATCATTTGTGGAGAATCAGGTTAAAAATTTTTAATGATGTACAAATGAATTTATATTTAAAAATTAATTTTCACATTCAGAAAGTAAAAACCAAACTATCTATACATGAAATAATTAATGATGTTAAAAATCTTGCTATGTATATATTATGGACATGAACAGAATAAAATAAATGGGTACTCTTTTAAATTGATCACAAATGCAAATATTTTTAAATGGTAAAATTATTTAATAAGATGATTTTTTTAAAAAAAATTTTGTGAGGTTTTTATTAATTCTTAAAACTAAATATTAATTGTTTCTATCTTCTTCTAAATACATAATTTATACACCAGTAAATAAAATCTACACAAAAAGTATTTGAATTCAAATAAAATCAAATACAAAAGACAATCCCTCCAGAAGTGATCAGATAGTCATTACAAGATTTAAAAGTGGGCATTTAAAATGCCAATCTAATAGTAATGGGAAAAAGACCTTTCCTATCTGTGTGATGTGTCACAGAGAACAGGTGACTCGAGATCATATTTTGGATTGTCTGGGGCTTTTCAGACTAGATCTATATAGAAAAACTCAATCATGGATTTGGACTTTTTAAGAATGAATAAATTCATAGACCTGATTTAGCTCTGCTGAATCCAAGAGAAATGTAACAACAACAAGAAAAGACAACAATCAAAAAGACATTTTTACAGTTATGTTTACTTGAGTAATATTAATGAGATTATTTGTCTATTTCTTTTTAATATTAAATTATTTATTAAGTTATAATTTAAAAATTGAAATTTACTGTCATATAGGACTAAAATTTTAAGTCTAAAAAAGTGAGATAAAGTACTGAAATATAAAAATGTACACATAGGAACCAAGTACTCACTTTTAAATCACACGTGGTATTCAATAATAAATTACTGGGTTTCAAATCTCTGTGTAAAACATTTGCAGAATGTATATACTTCAGTCCTCTCAAGATCTGGTACAGAAAGTAGCAAATATGATCATTTCCAAGCTTTTGAGTTTTCAGCAATTTATACAAATCTGTTTCCATAAGACATTGCACAATGTAACTATAATTTATTAAGGAATAAAAATACAAATGTTTTCAAATAAATAGCCCTATTAATCTATGTGATTTAATTTTGAATAAAGAATTATATTAACTTATAAACATTCAAATATGATTGAGTAAAGCAGAAAAGAAAAATTATTTTAACACATAAAGTTCAATATTTGCAATGCCAAATAATTTAGAACAGTTTAAATAATCGGAACAGATAATTTAGTAGGTTTTTTAATAGGAGTGAAAATAATATAATAAATTTTTTTTTAATATATAAAAACATTAAAATTGCAATATTTTTTGTCCAATCAAAAATTAAACCAAAAGAAAACATATCCTTTAATTCCATTCAACTAAATATTGTTAATTTTACTAGTTGATGTATTACTAGCATTTATTTTATCATCTTATTGATCATTCATTCTCATGGGAAAGAAATAGTTCTAAAATTGCAATTCAATGCTAAATGCAACAATTTAGTAACTGGGCTGCCTTTCAAAAGTTTTATTTTCTAACATATAAAATTTTTAAATTAATAATTATGTTTTATAACTGTGCTGGTGTAAAAACTAGAAATAAATTAAAAATAAGGAATTTATATATTTATTACGAAGATGTAAATTAGTTGTTCTGTTTATTTTCACATTTTATAAAAAATTGTAAAAATTTAAGACTCAATTCACATTTTAGTTTTTTTCCCTTAACAGTTCCTTTTTTTTCCATACAAGAGCCAAATTTTTTTTTTTTTTAAATGATAGGCCAGAACCTATTATTTAAATTCTATTATTATTCTATTGTAATTCCTAAGCATTACAAACACCCATGACCCATGGTCAGAATATTAATACTATTTGGAATTACATTAGATGCAGAAAAGATTTTTAGCATTAAGCTGCAACAATACTCAACATATATATTTCTTACTGAAAATGGCCAACAATATGACATGCAAGTACAAAATTATTTTATGATACTTAAAATATCTTTAAGATGTTTTAATTATTACTTAAGAGTAAAAAAAAAAATGTATTTATAAGCATAAATACTTGTGAAATTTTGTTAAATATTAGTTAGAAAATACAGAAAAAATAAACTATAATTTGTTTTATCAATTCAAAATAAAATTAGAAAACATTTTCTTATAAGGATACACATCTTTCATCAAATCAATTGTTGGAGCTCGCAATATATCCCTTATATCAATTATCTGGAAAAAATGTAACACAAATTAATAACAAAATTTCATTTACACATCTGATAATAATATGTATGAAAAATTAAATGTGTACCAAGATTTAATAAGAACAAAGTCAGAACAATAAAAATTAAAATTTGTAAGAACATTTCTATGCATTAAATATGTCATAAAAACCTCATTAATTTCTATAATTAACAAGTTTCATTAGTGCATTAAAGTCAAGATTTCTATTAATCAAAATGGCTAATATCTTTTTGAAAGAATATTTCATGCAATTTGACAGTATATGTGAGTGGTGAAATCTAACTGATTGGTTGTCACTCTAAGATAATTTTTTTCACACACACACTAATTCAACCAGAACAATTTCAAATGCACTCTGAACCACTACAAGGTACACACTGCCTAAAAGGAAAGCTGAACTCACAAACCACTGGACTGAAAGTCGAAGAAAGCACAGACATTCAGTAACCAACTCAGCAGGAATCTAATTAGGAAATTATGACAAATTTGATGCATTTTGATATTTTTAGAGAAGTTAGAAATTTTAATGTTATTAACATGAATGAAATTGGTAAATAAAAACACAAATATTTAAAAATGAGTATATATAAGAACATACTAATTTCAGTCTTCAAAATTTAAAAAATTTATTTACTTCTGAAGGATGACACTAAAAATCTCTATTTAAAAAATTAATTAAATAAAACTATATTTTGTATACACATTGCAAGCCACCAAAAGTACAACAAAAACAAAATATATCAAAACCAAATTTTTAAGGACTACTCATAGCATAAATGTTAACAAGAAAGTAACATTTTTCTGTGAGGCATGAAAGATCATGATCACCTCCTGTTGGCAATAACTATTGCTAGTGTCATTTAGACATGGTATGTGCAGTTAATGAAAACACAAAATGAAATAGATTCAATATGAAGACAAGATTCCTCTGGTATACCAGCAGATACATTGATCTAGTTTATTTTCTAACAAAGATTACACATGTAATATATAGGGAAGGTTTGAAACAAGTACACTGGGCAAAGAAGTAATATAATGTGATAGGCAAAGAAATATTATGTTCTCTTCTTACAGCTGTTGCCCCATGTCATTCAATATTTCTTTAGTTGAAATATTTTTTGGCAATGACTTAAAGATAGCTTCCACAAGTGAGAAATATAAAAAATATCCATCACCCAAAATATTTATCAATATACAAAAATAACTATTTTTTATCAATGTACAAAAATGAAATTTTGTACTTATTGGATTATTCAATTGTACCAAATTATAAAATGTCCTTAAGAAATTGATCCAATGAAATCCTTTACTCTTTTCCTTTTGAAATTTGATATTAAAAAAATCTACATGGCTTTATGAAAATACTTTTTACTTCTTTTTTTTAAAAAAAAAGCAATCTAAAAAATTAACACAACAATTATGATTCTAGCATGGAGAAGGTTAAAGAAATAAGTTCCTTCTATTTAAAGAAAGACATTTCAACAAGAATTTTTAAAAAAAAGTACAGTAATTATTTAATTTAAGCATTATATACATTAAAGTTTCAAGGATCATTGAGCAGTACATTCATAATGAGGTTAATAGACTTCACAACAATTTTTATGAGTTTTTGCTGTTTGAATTCTTAACTACATCTTAAAATATAACATTTAAAAATTAATAGATTGGAACAGTGGCCAAGTGGTATGTCTCTGATTGGATCCACCTCTACCTTCTGCATGCATGACAGTTTTCGTGTGTGCTTGGAAATGCTCTGGATTTCCCATGTTAATAACATGTGATATAAATACAGCTAAATACTTATGAACAATATTCCAAAAGGTAAGTGTATAGTGGATAGTCAAAGATGTTTTCAATAGTAATGATCAGCTTCTAGCTGTTCATTTACTAATGTCAAAAATTGCATAACATATACGAAACTTTTATTGTATGTACAATTTTTATTAAAGTTGCATTTGATTACTATCAAATATTTTTTGACACCATCAGTAGGCAAACAACTTATATAGTAAGTGTAAGGCTGTTGATGTTCGCTGTGTAATATTAAATATTTTTTAACAATTTAATTACTAGGTATTAAACATTTATTAATGTCAAAATATTGTTAGAACAGTGCCTTGTCTTCAACTTATAAATCTTGCCTTTTTTAGGTTTATAATGATTAAAATTTAACGAAATAAAACAATGAAATTTTACATTATAATTTTTTCTTATATATTTATTAACTATTTCATATTTTTTCCTAAATTTTAAATGATTGTTGAAATTTATATAGCAAATAAAATTTCCATGAAAGTTTTAGATTCTAAAGTAATTTTTTTCTGCTTTCAAAGTAATATTCCATAAATAATTATGTGATACAAATATTTTACAGAACTAACAAAAAAATTAATTCAAACTAAATTATAATACCTACATGCTCAAAGTTTCTTCATATAAAGATACTCATGTATTCAAAAACAGCTACAAATATATATACATTGAATACTAAATATCAAACACAGAAATATTAGGCTACAATATCCAACTTATCTAAACTTATTAGATAAGAAAATGTGTTTCAAACTACTAAAAACATACAACTTACATTTTCATGCTTAAATCGAGTAAGTATTTTAATCTCTCTTAATGTTCTTTGACAGTAAGTCTGATGCTCAAATGGAGAAATTTTTTTAATGGCTACTTTTTCTTTTGTCACACTATCGACAGCAGATCTAAAAATAAAAAATCAATTATTATAGAGTAGAATATTTTTAATAATATGCATAAACTTTGATATTGAATCAAATTACTTAACTTTTTTAATAATTGTTACTTTAGCATTTTGTAAAGACATACTATTCACATGGAAACACATAATAAATACTATTGCTCATTTAAATATTGTTGAAGTTACTCCAATTCATATAAAAATTAAAAGTTTTGAGATTATTCAATGCTTCAAATAGTTCTCAGAAATTCAAATGTGTAAAGTATATAATTCAGATTTTCACTAGAGGAAGAATTATTAATAAAAAGTAAAACATACTTTTGTATTAGAACTAAGCAACTTTTAACATTAATTAATAGAAATAAAATTTAAAGAACGATACAAGATTGATCAAAAATTGTGTTTCATTTTCTAATGTATTTCTTTATTCTGCTATTTAGATTTTGTAATTAACAGTTAACAAAGACACAAGTAAATAATCATCTAAAGATTTTAAATTTACCCTTAAGATTTTTCATTTATTGAAAAACAAGTATTATCAAATTAACTAAAAGATAAAACATAAGTTTGTAAAAATCTTACATTTTCAAATAAAAAGAAAATCCATAAAATTGTATTAACAATATATAATATGCACTGAAAAAATGGCATTGTTTACGATACATACAAACTATTAAGTCTTATAAAATTAAAATGTTTATCTCCAAAATATAGAGCTTGGAATACCATATATATATACACACACATTTAAGCGAAACATTCAATGCAAATATAATCTACTTTTATTATCAGATGGGCCTTTAATAAATTTCTACTGATATCATTTTAAAAATATAAGTAAAATGCCAACATCCAGAGCTAGTTTGATTGATTGGTTTGTCACTCAACAATAATTTTTTTAGCATAAGCACTTATTAGAATGAGGTCCACAATTTAAAAAGAATTCTGAACCTTTGCAAACATCCAAATTCAGTTTTTATTTGAATCTGCATTCTTTTGAAGTGAAAGGCAGAGTGCTAACAATTTAGCTGTCAGCTTGCATGCAAACATTGGTTTTTTGCTAGGGTCTATTTTCATAAAACACATTTAATTGGAACATGACTTATGGTTTAAAATCCAGTATTTAATCACTTTAAGCATTTTACAACTTGAGGTGAGAATCAATCCATGAATTGCTACATTAAAAACCCCAAAGATAACAATCCAACTACCCATTCAGAAACTTAGAATTTAAAAGAGCTTACATGAAACCTTAAAAATTTTTTAGTAAAAACTAAGTTAAAAGAGAGCAATTTTATTACAAAATAATCATACTTAAATCATAAAATTTATATTTCCTTATTAATAAGAGTTTACATAAATTCCAGCAGTGGCCATAACTCAAATTTTGCTACTGTTATGAACTATAATTTTACTTTAACAAATAAATAAAAATATTCAAAATTGTTTAAATATATTAAGCACATAATACAAAACAGTATTTTATATTAACAGAAAGCTTACACAATTGGGAAAATTTAACAAAACATTTTAATTAATAGAATATAACCAATTTAAGTATAACCAAGCTTGATAATTTTAATTTTTTGTGATTAGAATCAAAATTTTAATTTAAAAAATTCTATGAAAAAAATTTAAATATCATTATTCATTGCTATTATCAATTATAAAAATGTTTTAAATCTTAAAGCATTCCTCATCAAAAGAAAATATTTTCAAAATTAAATCACAATTTTGTATTCATAAATTGGAAAATGTCCAAATCTTATGTGATTTAATGCTTAGAAGAAAAATTATCATCCAAAATGCTATGCCACAAATTGTTCCTTAAAAAAATATTTAGTCACACCTTTATAAATTTACATATAATAATTAAGCTAATTTCGATGATAAACATAAATTTCATTATTTTTGAAGAAAATTAATTTTAACTGATAATTGATTTATAATCATTTCATAATTTAAGAGGTATTTGGTAAAATTATGATACTCATTTCATTGTGCTCTAACATATCCAGATATTCAAAGTAAAATGCATGCAATTTAAGCGCAAAATTTTATTGCATATTTAATACTCATGCAACTGTATACATCAAACAAAACATATATCAAAACACATAGGATTTGTGCAAATTTCCCAAATTCAACAGGTACATTCTCGTCGATTGCTGGCTGCAAATCTGAACAGCCAACATGACAAATATATAGGGCACACCCGCAAGCTAGGATATTTACTTACACGACCATGCCATATGCACCCTCGCCGATGTAATTTAAATTAGTGTATCGAGGTCCCACTTCGAAACCTTGTCCCCTAACCATTTCTATAGTTCTTTGACCATTATCGGCTGCAGCCATTTTCTACGCGGTCTCATAAAATGAACTCAACTCCAGTCGCTTTCCACACTGTTGTCAACTCAACTTCTTCAGCTCGTTTCCGGTCTGATTTCACCTGTTCATTAAAATTGTTAATAAAAGCTATGAGTCAGTTAATGATAATCCTGTGAACCAAGTAGTTTCCATCTTAATCATTAGATAGCGCTATATACAAAGGAAAACTACTGTGTAAAATTCCTTGTTTAAATTTAATATTTTATAATTCGATGATCAAAAATAATGAAATAGATGTTTTCTAAGGCAAAAATAATTCATGGAATTTTCTTTCATTGAAATTTTATAATAATAGTTGTGTCAAATATACAAAAAAGTATATAATAGTTGTAACTGTAACCACTTTTAAGTTCAAAGTTCGCGCAAACACTTGACTGCCTACTTGTTTTCGTTTGATTGTGATAATGTCAGTGTAAAAATATTATTCTTAAGTTTCGTTTACTGTTCAGCAATTTTGTAGGTAAATTTTCTTTTTAATAAAATCCTCACATTTTTAATAATTTTAAATTAATTAATTTCTTTTATTATTATATTTAAAATATTTTGTTTATATATTAACTTATTATTTTTCCTCCATGAACTGAAGTTGTATTTATTTATGAATAAAAATATTTTTGGCAAAAAAATAGATTAAAATAAAAAAAAATTTAAAAATTTGTTAAAAAATGATTTTTTTATAAAAAAGATAATTTTTTTTCAAAAAAATAATTTTTCATTATGATATTTTTATAAATGATATTTTATTCTTAACTATATTTGTTACTTATATTGCAAGTTATATTAATATTCAATTTTAATGAGACTGAAGTAACTTTTTATCTTATGTAGGTTATAAAATATTCCATCTACTTTAATAAAATCATTCATGGCACTTGTTTATATTTTAGTTATTAGCGTTTAAATTATAAATGTCAACTTTGAATTGCTTGTAAAATAAATATAACTAGAAGTCTAATTGTTGTGCTTTTTCTAATTTACATTTTGTATTTTCTTTTTATATTTTCCTACTGGAAACTTTGATAGAATGATTGCTGTATTGGACAAAATATGCTACTATTTATATTTGTGAAATCCAAAATAGTATATGGATATAGAAATCCCTATAAATTATTTTTCTTATAAGTTATTTATATGTTGGTTTATCTTCAATATTTTTCTACCTTCAGAAAATGTCGATCTTGGAGCAGAATTATTAGTGCTCTTGCCTTCTGTATAAGAGTTTGTAGGTTCAATGAGAATATGAGAGGGAGAAGCCTGTGCATCTCCATCTCATATTCTTCAGTGTGTCAGTTCTGAGAGGGGTGATGTGGAATTAAGTCTGGGGATAGTTCTGGAGAGACTGAAAACTCATGGATTCATAGAGCTGATGTGATGATACTGTCACACCAGTTGGGATAAGTACAACAACAATACAGGTTCAAATCCCACCTTGGATGTTTGTACTGATTCAGAATCTTCTCCAAGCTATAGGTTCTGGTATAATAAGTCAATGAGTGCAAGTAACATAAAAATTTGTTTGCATTCTTTTTCTATCTGTCAAGTATTAGAAGTTCTTTATATCACATAGTTTCTCTACTATAAGACATTCTTGAATTACTCTAATGATAGATTGTTCAATGTTTTTATCTATTTTTATACAAAAGAAACAGTGAAAAATTCAAAAACTCTCTTGCAAAAAAAGAAAAGAATATAAATCTTTAATGACAAACTGTCAACAAAAATGTTTTTGATTTTTGTTAATGAGAAATCTAAAAGTTCTATACATGTGAGTGATCTATTATATTCGCTAGCCCTTATGATTATATAATGAAATTCTTTATGCTTAATAAAATCTTTTATATTTTTCTCTGTTTTTTTCAGTCTAATTTTTAAGATCTATTTGTTACAATTTTCAACAACAATATTAATCTTTAAGGACTGAGTAAAATTATAATTTTCCCAGTAGCAATAGTACTTTATATATTTTTTCTGTATGTACATTATGCGGCTGTACTATAGTTATTTCCCAAATTAATTTTCTATTGAACTTTTTTTTAAAAAAAAATCAGGAATTAACATATCATTGATAGTTTAGATTTTTTTTCTCTGACTTGATTGGTTTAGCAAATATAATATCTACTAATCATACAATACAAATTGTCTCAAATTATTTACCTATTTGATCACTTCCAATAATAGAACATACAGCTGAATGGTTGGTGCTCTCTGCCATTTGTTCAACAGTTCATAGATTTGGGATATTTGTAGTGGTTCAGAATTTTTTAAAATGTAGACTTCAATCTGTAATTAATCCACTTATGCAAAAAATGACCATTGAGTGAAAACAAATCAACCAAGCCTTTCCATTTTTTATGCTTTTAGATTTATATATTAATATTTTTAGATCATTTCTATATGATAATAACTGATGAATTGAAAAGTTTTATAACATTTATATTAAAATTTAAGGGTCTACATTGATAAATATTCCAATATTTTATTTTTATGAATTTAAAGTATTAAATTTGCCATAAATGATATTGCTGCCAATATTTCAAATCTATAATTTTAAATATTTCTGTTAGTTTATTAATTTTTTTAGTAATCTTCAAATTGAACTTGTTTTTATAATGCTTTAAAATCTCTTTAATTAGGTGTTGCAGTTATTGTTCAAAATGGAAACTTCAAAACATAGTTTACTATCAGTTGTTGAAGAATGGAAGGAATTGGATAAAACATTTCATGATTTAGAGGTATTATGGAAAGTTTTTTTAAATTGCTATTATAAAATTTGTTTGATAAGAGAAACATGAACTTTATTTTAAAACCAAAATTCTTATACAAATAAAATTTCCCACTTATTTTTATCATGGTTTGGAATAAAAATTCATTTGGAAACTCTTTTGCAGCCCTCATTTATATTTTGTTTCTTATCATTGTTTCATTTTTATTTGAACTTGGGATGTATTACTCTGGCTATTCTTTTCCCTGCATGGTGATGTATACAATATAGATTCATGTGTACTATATTTACATATATATAGTGTCAAACTGAAAGACCTTAAATTATTTAAAAGTGGTCTATTATAATAACTCTTGAAAACTTCTTACCATTTACATTTTTCAGACTACTAATAAATACATGTTTGCTAAAAAAAATAATAAAATACAAAGATGCTTGTTAATGATAAACATTTTTAAATCTTACAATTTTTAATATAATAAGTTTCATGTACATCTACTCTATTAGTATAAAAGATTTTACAGTATTGGTTGTCATTTAATTATTTGTATCCTATGTGAATGTATTGTTTTTTTCATATAAAGCTTATTGAAATATGAATAGTTTTATTTTTGTTCAGAATTCTTTCATTTTAAGTATTTTCACTTAAAATTATCTGTAAAATTATTTCATTTTATTTTTCTTACCTACAAATCAAATTAGAAATTACATTTAAAAAGTGCTTTAAGATAGTTTCTTATGCATTACTCTATGAAAAAGAATTTTATTTAAAAAGTAGAAATGTCACCCTTTTAAAAAGGAAACTTATTTAAATTAAACCTTTTAGGATTCTGTGTTGGGTATGCCATTGAGCCTGAACCTTTATAAATATCTTATGGATTCTAATTTTCGCACTGTTAAAGCCAATTCATCTACTCATTACAAGTTGATAAGCACCCCAAGCACTCTTCATGCAGTATTGTCTTTTTCTAGTACAAAAATTTCTCCCATTATCTATGGGTAACCTACGAAATGCTAAAAAAATTATGATTGGGTGATCTTGTTGAAGTTGGCTCAAAGCAAGCATAACAGTATCAGAATTTGGAAGAACTTCATGGTAAAGAAGTTTGTGCTGAATGTCGTATAGTACATTCGTTGGTAGAGTAAACTTATCCCAATACAAAATGTTTTAATTTTTATGGCATTATGGCACCAGTATTACCAAGATCCATCAAAGCAGGTTATATAACTTCATCCATACACTCCTAATTATGTTAGAAGTTTCAAATTTCGGAGATTTGTCCATTCTCAATTGGCAGCTAGGAATAGAGTGTTTCTATATATAGAAAATAAGCACAATGTAGTTGTGAAACTAATGATTGTACTTCAGAAATTTTCTAGTGTTGTAACATGCTACATTTTCCAAATCCTGCCTTATATGGATCTTGGAGAAAGCCAAAATAAATACTACTTTCTTGGAAGCAAGACAGATAGCAAAAAACAGAACGCCAAAAGTTGGCATTTTTTATTGTTCTATTTTACAAACAGATGCACAATAAATAATAATCCAGCAAGGAAAAATAATTTACCAATATTTGCTCCACTTTAACTTCACCATCAACTTCTAATAGCACAAAAAAATCTACTTCAATTACCAATAAACCTAAAACTGATGACACAAAAATTAAAAAACCTAAATTTCAAGAAAAAAGTTTTAAAAGAATAATTGATACATCCTCATCTAAAACAGGTATGACAATAGACTCCTCCTCTACATCTCATACCATTTCAGAATATAGAAGAGATGGTCATACTCAATAGCACAAAAGAAACAGTCAAATAAAACCTGTTCAGAGTGACATTAATTTCATAAAACTGCTGTGTTTCACAGAAAACATTAGAGATTTTTTATCATATTTATCTGTCTCATCTTTCTGGCTTTCATAAATTTGTTTTAATGTCTTTATTCCTCTTAGTCATTCATCTCGATTAAATCTCAACCAATGATTTACTCAAGCATTTAATTTTATCAAAGATTACTTTGTTTTTGTTGCAGTTTTCCCATCTGAAGATCTTGCATTAGGAAAATCAAATTAAAATTTATTTGATACTTGTTGTAAAAGAAATTTGTATTTTAAATATAAATTTTATTTAACTTATGTTATATCCTTTTCTTAAATTCCAACAAATCACATAGCCTTAAACATACAGTTTTCCTAAGTAGGAGGCAATTGCATAAAATCAAAGGTGTTTAACATTGTTGTTTGTAGTGAGTAATGCTGTCAGGTCTTGTTAATGTAAAAAAAATTGTTTTTAGGAAGTAGGATAAATTTGAAAATTTATCCTTTTTTCTAATACATGATGAATATTTCAAAAAATAGGGAAAGTAAAAGACATTTTAACTTCAATCTGGTAATTTGTTTGTAGAGATTGTTATGACCATTTAGACTGGTATGATTATTAACATGAATGTGTTTGTAAATTCAGATTTAACAATCACTTCTTATAGAAACATTAACTTTTTTCTTTAGATTCTCTCATCTAGGAATGTGTTAAATGTATGCATGGATGAGATTCTCAAAGCCTAAATTATCATAAGGTCTGTGGGGTTAAATTCATTACTATAGAGAGGGAATAAATTTTTATAGATTATATCTAATTCTGATATTTACATCACTAGACTTTCTACAGCACACAAAAGCAATATACATGTGTTGTCTGACCATTCATTCCAAATCCTTTGCACTATTTATAATGCTAAGTTTTGATCACTCTTAGATGGCATACAGGGACAAACTAATTTACACTTGTCACAACTGTTGATCATGACATTTTAAGTTGCACTGCGAAAGTGGCATATGTCAACTGCAAGAATAATTATTCTTTCATTTCTCAGAACTGACTTACATGGATGTTGTAAAAATAGATCATTTTTATTAAAGTTGCAAATAAGTGTTTTTATCCTAAAACCAGAAAAATGGTTACTTCTCATTCACCTGAGCTTGAATTAACAACTGCTTCTAAAAAGCTATTAGGTCAAATTGAAGCCTCCTTCCCTTTATAAAAGGACTATGTACATCTGTAAAAAGCAAAAATTAAATGCATCTTTCACAATAATTAAAAGATCTTCTTTAATAGAATATAAGCAGTAAAGGCTTTCAAGTTAGAAGCTAATAGGGAAGGCTGTCATTAGGTATTTTTCTCCATCTATAAAGCCTATTTTTCTGAAATTTGATGCAATTGCTTTGTACTTTTCTAAACTTATCATTTAAGAAGTCACTAGACCTCTTTCCTTATTCTTAGAAAAAATTTTATATAAATAATACCTACCTTTGTTTCTTTAAATTGTTATGGTTTGCATTCCCATCTTGAGAATATTAAATATGTAATTTCATTTAAATCCCCTACTTGACTTGCCATTTTGGAAATTCCTAAAGTAACCTAATTTTTCCAATCATCTGTTTAATTGCTTAAGAAAATATTATGGTGATAACCATGAAACATAAGAAGGCTTTTGCATACCAACATGAGAATTTACTCATTCTTAATCATAGTCTGTAGTTTGTATTTACCAGTATATCATATCTACTAAGAGAAATTTTATACGTTTATTAATCAGCTGGTTGAACCATTTTTGTTACTTGGTAACTTAAATGGCTATAATCCTTTGTGGGAGAAATGACATAAATTCATGCAGAGTCATCTTATAGAACTATTTATTTCTGACAACTATTTCAACCTATTAATCTATTACAAAAATTTACATTTAGAAACATTAAAAAAATTTATTTGCTTAAAGCTTTTATTAATTTTAACCATTGTTAAGTTTAATAATAGTAAATGATCTTTATAATGACAATCATTTTCTCTTATCAATCAGACTAAAAGTAGTGTGTATGTCATCATCTTCCTGCTTACATGTAGGCAAGTCTCCTGCTGAATATTTTGTGCTCTGGTCTTTGGTTCAACAGTTGGTGGTTTCAATCGTCATTACAGGCTTGGATGTGTGTAGAGATTAAGAATATACTTTAACTTGTAAATCCTAGTCTAGTTAGCTTTTGTGCAATAAAATTAACACTGAGCAACAAGCAAAACAAACAAACCAAATTATATGCAAGTTCAGACAGAAAGGGCTCTATACAACTGCCCGTTGTTGTTTGTCCTAATAATTATGACTAAGAATGAAGTGATACATAAGATTGCTGAAGCAGTCCTAATTTTTACAGTTGATATTGCAATACTAAAGTATTCCTCTATACCACATGCTTGCAATCTATGGTAAAACGAGAGCAGCCAGAATATTTATAAGAAACAAAGGAAATTATACAGGATATTTCAAAGATATGCCTTTATAGGAAATCTCATGGCTCTCAAAATTGTAAAAACATTAGCTAACACACACACACACATTTTGTCATTGAAGTCAGAAAGAATCTCAGTCATGCTGTTTACCTTCAATAACATCTCAACGTCCAGTAAGCAGCTGTGGACAAAAATAAATGCAGCCATTGGTGTTTATTGTAAATTTCCTATATATATTTCAAAATCTGGAGCTGTTTTATATACTCTTCTCATGTATGTTGCCAATATCTAAACTTTTGCTAGTGATTCAAGCTCCTACTGTTATACTCTTTGTTTTTTAAGAGCAAAAAGACATGCAAACACCTAATCATTTTCAACATAAGATAAACCTTACCTGACCATTAAAATTCTTGGTCATCTGAATTGAAAAAATTTTTTTCAAAATATTAGTTATACCAGCATAGGTGTGGGTGTCATATGCTTCAGAATTCAAAGTCCAGTGTTTATCAAATTTTTTATTTGTTTAATAAAATCTGAACTCAAAGTGTATTTTGAACCCTTTGGAATGAAGCTATTGTAGTTCTAGCCTTCAAGCCCGGCAAAGATGTTTCAACTCTTTTGAATTATCAACAAATAGTTCTGACAAAATACTTATATAAGATTTGAATACCTGGTTAATATTCCTATGTATACCTTAGAAAAATGTCTTTCTTTCCATTGCAGATGTTTCTGCGATGGATCTCTTAATATCTCTTATTTCAAAATGAAGATATGAGCGATAAGTTGTTTACTGAATGATAAGTACTCCAGTGTTCTCAGTTCAAGAATCTGTGAATTTGACTCCCCTCTCAGGTCTTTTGAACCCTTTGGAATGAAGCTATTGTAGTTCTAGCCTTCAAGCCCGGCAAAGATGTTTCAACTCTTTTGAATTATCAACAAATAGTTCTGACAAAATACTTATATAAGATTTGAATATCTGGTTAATATTCCTTCTATGTATACCTTAGAAAAATGTCTTTCCTTCCATTGCAGGAGTTTCTGCGATGGATCTCTTAATATCTCTTATTTCAAAATGAAGATATGAGTGATAAGTTGTCTACTGAATGATAAGAACTCCAGTGTTCTCAGTTCAAGAATCTGTGAATTTGACTCCCCTCTCAGGTCTAATTGCTTGTAGTTCTTTAGAAATCTGCTTTACACTTGTTTGAACTTACAATTACATGTAAAAAAGAACTAAAAAGAACTAAAGTGACAAACTACAAACCAGATCCACAATCCTTTTGTACAGAGAAATCATCTGGTTTTCATTTTTTCAACCTTGAGAAGGTGCACATCCATAAATGGTGAAATGGGATTCTCTGCCATTATATGATTTTAGACTTCAGAGTAATCTCCCAATATTTATCCAGAATTTTCTTGTGTTGCTTTGTTGTTTAAATCCACATAGGAACATTTTGTTATTGCTGCATTACAAATTGAGCTCCAGTGGCCCAGTAGCTTCACACCACTTCTTGTTAAGATCAGCAAAGTGAAGCAGTGATTGGGAGAGTGTACTCTCTACACATACTCTTTCCCTTACTGGTTTATTGGAGCTCTGTGGGTTGGGGACATGGCCACGTTAATATGCGACGTTCAAAGTCTTTCTGCTGGTGTGGATGTGGAGAGAAGGATGCTTGCTCAGGTATAACCTTGTCACCTGACTATAGTTCAAAATTATGAGGCATTTGGTGATAAGCAAGTATTCCAAACCTGTTAACCTAATGGTACAGCTCCGGGCTCGCCTACACCATATGTATACATTACAATTGAGAGCATACTTTAAGAGAATACTTTAAATATTACTGATTTAAAACTTTATATCAGAAACATCCTTGATCAACAATCATATCAATGTGTATCAGAAACATCCTTGATCAACTATCATTTTCTGTTTATGGTACAACATGTAATGTCATAAAATGTTCCCAATTAAGAAGAAATTACAGTAAATAAACTACAAGTCATGTCTTTAGCAAATTTGCCTCTGCATAATATTGAGGATTTATACGATTACTGTACACATACTTAAATTTTAAGCAGACTATTCACGTCTTAAAAGTGTATTTATATCTTGTATTGCTATTAGAATAAAAAGTTATTTTAGAATGTAAGTTTATTTTTTTTCCATGTATTTATAGACTTTTGCTTATGATCTTTATGTAAAATTTCATTTAATTTACAGGATTTTTCATCATTTTAATTCAAGTTTTTTATAATATTAAAATATAACTTTGCTATAAAATTTATTTTCTGATATGTTTTGTATGCAATACAATTTAAATTAACAAGTAAATTAATACCAAACAAAAAATATTTACGAAACATTTCTGAATATGCTGACTAAAATTTAAAATTGTATTCTTCACCATTAAAACAAAATGGTTGTGTATTTTTGGCTATCATGCTTCATTGTAGTTTGCCCTTAATTGAGCTCTACTAATTAGGTGGAAGCTCAAAATACAAAATGGCATCCAACATTAGTTTGAAATAGAAAAAAAATACAAAAAATAAAAGTGGGTGTCTAACTTTTGATTTTTTTTTCAATAGAAATGTTGAAAATAACTCATATTTAGTAGGTTATGATATGAGATATAAAGAAATCTGTTAGTTGACAAAAATGGAGTTAATAAAAATATTCCAGAAATACCGGGGTGTAAGAAATGAATGCGATTTAAATCAAGAAATCTTCCGATAAAATTGTGCTGCAAGTTCTTTTTTTTTATCTGCATCCTAAAATAATAATGGATAATTAGATTTATATGGGGTAAATCTATAAAATATACAATCACATTAATATTTTTATTTATTTTTTACTTAAGAAATAATTTGAAATACTTATATCATAAAATTCATTTCAAAATAAGTTTTATTTTTAAGGTATCTATTACATCTATTAGCCATCTAAAGCCTAAATTTTTTTGACATTTAGTTTCTATGATGTTTATTCATGTTATATCGTTTCATTAAAAAAAAAAAAAAACTGTTGAACTAATGAAATTGTAATTTTTTTCAAAATGAATTAGGAACTTGTATACTTATTTAAATTTAACATTTCTCTGTGCATACATTTTTTGCTTACAATTTCAAAATTATTTTCTATTGTAAAATATTTTTAAATTCATAAATTATTAAATAATCTGTAAAATGTTACAGTTGTATTATTTTCTAAAAATGTTTTTAATATTCAAAGTATTATATCAAGGATTACAAAGTATTACATATTATGCAAATGTAAATTATTGTAGGTTTTACAAAAGTCTTGTTCAAGTGCAGTGAATAATTTCAGGAAAACGGAAAATGAGCTTAAAAAATCTATTTCTAATCATGTTAAAGGGGTTACACGTATCTCTGAGGCATTAAAGTGGTAAGAAATTTCTGTGCAATATTGAAAATTCTTATGAATAAAAAAAAATTAAATGTAAAATATCATGTTTCTTTTATATATGTTTTTATCATGAAGGTTTCTATCAATTTCTCTACAAATTTATTTGCTAAGAAATTTTTCTTATAAATGTTTTAAAATTTATACTCTAGAAATCAATTAATGTAGATTTTGTTAATCTGGCCAGAACAGTCAGTCTAATAATCTGGTCTTCAGTTCAACAATTTAGAGTTTCAAATCCTTTCTTGAGCATGGATATGCATAATGATTCAGAACTTACTTTAGGCAGTAAATTGTGATTTAATTAGCCCTTATGAGCAAAATGTTACCATTGAGCAACAAATAAATAGAAACTAACCAAACTTAGTTGTCTAATTAATCAGAAAATCTACAAAATTTAAATCTTGAATTTCAACAATTAATATTTTGGTCTTAATTATGAATTAATATATGGATTTACAAAACAAAATCTTACCAATATAATACTTAATTTATATTATTAAAACTACTGATTTTAAAATGTTTGATAAAAAAGTTTTTATTTGATAATAACTTTATAGATTAATAATTTAAAATTAATTTAACAAATTTATTTGTGATCTAACAATAATTCAGTTTGTTTCACAAAGTTGTGCCCTATGAGATTCTGCTATATGTACTTTTTGCTGAGCTGGCAATTGAGTAGTTAGCATTCTTATATTATATTCACCAATTCATGAGTTTGATTCCCACTTCAGGTGTGCAAGTTTGCAGTATTTTATAATTCTTTTTAAATTATAAATCCAAGTCTCATTAACTATTATGTGTAAAAAAATTACAATTGGATATATTTAATCAAATTAAATTGCATATGCTTTAGATAAAAACATCATTGAAAATGAAGAGATTCATGAGTTTTCACATTTAAATTGCAATGATACTGCAGTAATTATTCAAAATAGAATTCATCAATAAACAATATCTAGAAAAATCATAAAGGAAAAAGTTTGTACAAAACCTTTTTGTATTGATAAATACAGTAGTCTTTTTCTAAAAATATTATTGATATTGCTTTTAGGCAGAGTTTATTTATAAGGTGAAATAGAAAGTAGTATAATATTAGTAACATACATAGTTCTTTGAACTTTGATATTCATGATAGACAAGTTGTGAAGAGGGCTAGAAATGTAGTACATGTGGTTGTCAAACAATAGACTCTGATTGGACCACTCTTTCCAATCCTTTTACATTGCAAGAATTGAGTAATTCCATTACTTCTCAAAAATTAACTAAATCCCCTGGGCCTGATGATATATATATGGCCTGATGTTAGCTCATTTAGGTGCACAAAGACTTTTAGATATTAACCTATTGTAGAATCTGGGAAAAATTCCTCTTGATTTGAAAAAGACTATCATCGTTCCCATTTGTAAACCAAACAAAAGGGTAATCTCACCTGAAAATTGTAAACCTGTTATTTTGAATGCACTGCATGCAATGTTGTGGAGAAAATGGTACTTGCCATATTAAAATTTTACCTTCATTCGAGATACATCTTTCCCAGGATGGTTTTAAAAGAGGACACAGTACTACTGACCAAGTCTTGTATTTTTGTCAAAGACTTGGAGATTACATAACTTGTGGCTCTCCAACCATATTGTCACTGTTTTCCTGGACTGAACTAAAGCAGAAACTTATTGTTAAATTTAAATACGTCTTTGGAATAAGTGACAAGACTTTGTGTCCTGAATTTATGGTTATTTAAGAAATAGTCATAACATTAAAATACAAGAAAACTCCCTCTAGAAGTTTTAGTTCGAGTCAGGGATTCCTCAAGGGTCAGTTTTGAGTTTTAACCTTTTCTCTGTGTACTTGCCTGGTGCCAAAAAGATATTGTCTACTAATTGTGTAACTGGAATGTTTGTGAATGATATTATTATTTGGAACTCTTGCTCAGATCTTAAAAATTGGAGGATAACTTGGATTTAAACCTCACAGAATTATGGAAGTTTGCTGAATAACACAAATTGAATTTTAATACTTTGAAATCAATGAATAGTTTTTTACTGCTAACAGGAAGCTATTCAACTATCACCCACAGATAAGTTTTGGGGGTCAACTTATTGCATATCAAATGTACCCCAAGTATTTAGGAGTTATTATAGAGCCAGAACTCACATGCAATAAATATATAAAGAATCTTGTTATTTGAGATCAAAAAGACTGAAAAAGAACATCTCTAAAATATATCTAGGGGCAGGACTGCGGAGCCTACCCTGATACTCTTTGAATAAGATACATCTCACTTATAAGACCAATTTTGGAATATAGATTTTCTTTCTACTCAAGTGCCTCAAGTTCTAATCTAAAAAAATTAGAAAAAGATCAATTGAGTGTAATGCCCACATTATAACAGGTTTAAGAAATAGTTACCTGAACGATATTGTATTGCATAAAGTGGATATTCACCCTTTAAGCATGAGAAAAGACACTCATTCAGTTAAAATACTATAATAAACTTTTTAGTTTGGTAACCAAAATTGTACGGCAGAGTTCATAAAGCACTGGCAAAATAGCAAAAGTTTAAAGAAGAATAGCCTGTTAAGCTTAGCTGCCTCCCTGAATATCATTGGCAAGAATGTGGAGAACCATTTACTCAAGACCAATATTGACATCTTTGTAAGCTTGTCTGGCATTTTTTTCACACTGAATTACTCTCTCCAGTGACCAAGAGCTCAAGTATACCTGAACATCTGAAACAGCTCCCGCTGTGGATCATTGATAGCATACCGAAAGATGCTATTAAACTATACACAGATGAAATTAAAAGTGAGAATAACCAATCAGGAAGCGGATTTATATCATGACCCTAGATAGAGATCAAGGGATTAAAGTTAGAAATTCAGACTTTTACTCGGTTTTTAGAAGCAAACATATTGCCATTGAAGTAGGTCTTAGGATCATACTTGCAAAAAAACGTTATGGTTAGACTTGGATTCTATCAAGCAAGAGTTCAATTCAGCATCTAAAGGATTGGAGTGATGCAAGCAACGGAACTAACATTTCCATGCTAGATATGCTCTTAAACATATTTCCCTTTTTCTGACCATACATCTGAAATGGATTCTTTCTCATGTTGATATTTGTAGAAATGAGGTTGCAGATAATAGGGGTCAGAAGATTTTTTCAACATGCAACAAGTGTGCTAAAGAAAATGCTTCCCTGGAACACATTTTGGACTATTTTCAATTCTTTTGTGACTAATGAAATATATTCATTAAAAAATAAAACAAACTCATTGAAAAGGATATCAAGGTTTAGTAAAAATTTGCACATGAATTAATAGGGAAAACTTCAGAAAATAGTTATGGAACTTTTATATGCACTCTAATAATTTAAATAATTATTCTAAAATGGAAGGCTATAAATTGTGGAAATATGTAAAGCAATAGAAAAGGATATTGATTAAATTATTTTAATTACTTTACCTAAACATTTTATATTTTTCATTGTAATAATTTATTATTACGTTCATTATTTTAGTGAAACCCGTAGCTTCAAAAATGTTGTTAACTTATCTCCGAGGGTCTGATGGAGTCTGACCAAATCTAGTAATCCATTGACTGAGAGGAAATCAATGACAAGAGGGGAGACATGTAGATTTCATCGCATAGTATATTCATGCAATTCCGGATATGCTCAGGAGAAGCTTGGTGTCCATGACATTTAGGACAGAGGGGGGAGGTCTTGTTACCCGCTACAAAAGTGAGGCATTTTAGGTGGCCAGAGGCAAAACATGCAAGGCAAGTGCTAGATTTCCTATCACAGGAAAGAGCCAGAGAACGTCCCAGCTTTCTACCCTTGTAGAAGTGGTGAGCCAAAGGTACCTGCCAATCGTTTTTAATCTGGGTTTTTCTCAGGGAAAAGAGTTCTAGGAAGGTAAGTGTGGAAGAAGAAGGAGCAGGATGACTTGAGCCCTCCTTTGCTAAAGTGTCTGCTATTTCATTGCCTCCAATATTCATGTGAGACAGTATCCATTGAAAATAGATATTATGCTGAAGGGAGACAATTTTAAGCTTGTGTAGAATAGAAAGGCTTGTTTGATCTCCCAAGCAGGTCCAATTTTGTAGATGCTTAATTGAACTACGGCTATCAGTTAATATCCAGACATCACTATAATTAGTTTCACTCATGATAGATTCCAATCCAATGTTGATGGCTATTAGTTCGCTATTAAAGACCGAATAGAAATCGGGATTACGTTGACTGAGAGAGAGAGAGTTTGTCATTAGGAGTCTCGATAAAAATTTCGCAACCAGTTTGATGATTTATTTTGCTGCCATCAGTGTAGATTTTTATGTCATTTGGTAGTATATTATTAATGATTTCCAAGGCTAGTTGTTTTAGCAATTTAGGTAAACAGTCTTTCTTGATGACTGCAGTATAAAGTTCGTAATTGAAGTGAACATTGGGAAGAGCCTTGGAAGGGTTCAGACCGTAGTGAAGGGCATGTGGTTCAACATTGTTCTTGATTAAATGTAGGGAGTTAACCAGACTGAAGGGACTGTGCTTCTTTATTCTCTGGATCGGAGTCCAGTTGCTTAGGTAACTTGACGTGAGATGCCTTGGCCATAACTGTTGAGTTTTTTGTGATATTTGACTAGACAGGATTGACTTCTGATATGGAGAGGTTGTAAGTCTTCTTTGAAGAGTAATATTTCTGAAGGACAGCTGCGTTTCAAGCTAGTAATGATGCGTGCAGTACTCAATTGTACTTTTTTTAATTTTTCCAAATTGGAATTAGAAGCACAGCAGTAGATTGGGAAGCCATATTCTAAAATGGGCCTAATGAGTGCTAGGTAAGTAGTTCTAATGGTAGTTGCATCCGCTCCCCAGTCTCTACCAGCAATGTATTTCAGGATATGTAGTCATTTCCTGGCTTTCAAGGTAATGTATTTGATATGTTTGTTGCATGTAAATTCTGGGTTTAGAATGAATCCCAAATATTTTGGGTGTTTCTCGTAATTAAGTTTCTGATGATTAAGTAAAAAAGAAGGTTGGTAGTGATATAAGTGCTTATCTGTAGTTGGAAAGGGCCTCCAAGGAACTGTTAATCCGAGACTCTATCTCAGGAATGGAGATTCCAGAGCTCCAGAGAATGTCATCAGCAAACATTCCAATGTGTGTGTTAGGAGAGATAGTCCTCTCAATACCAGTCAAATATAAGGAAAAAAGAGTTGGGCTGAGAACAGTTCCCTTGGAAACACCTTACCCAGGTTGATAAGTCTTTGAGAAGGATTTGTTATATTTAACCCTTATATACCTCTGATGGAGATAATCAGAAATCCAAACCAATGTATTACCTCAGATATTAAAAGTATTATGCACTTTAATAATGAGTTTATGCTTCCAAACTCTGTCGAAAGCCTTTCACAAGTCCAATGCTATGATTAGTAGGTTTAAGATTCTGGGAATCCCTGATGGTTTCAGCAAAAAACAAAACTTGATCAATAGTGCTGTGGCCCTTACGAAACCCATACTGTTGCTCAGGGAAAAGTTTATTTTCATCCAGAAAAAAACGAAGTCTCATCAAAATCATTTTCTCTATGATTTTACTAGTGGTACAAGTTAGAGCAATCGGTCTGAAGTCCTTGGAGGAATAAGAATTTTTGTTTAGCTTTTTAACTGGAATAATAATGGTTTTTTTTCCATTCCTGGGAGAGTCTATCTTTAGTCCACGAAGAGTTAAAAATCTCAAGGAGTCTTATTTTTCCCAGGCATCCCAGGTTTTCAAGCATAAAACCATGGATACTGTCTGGGCCAGGAGATTTGCTGAGATCGAGGATGAACATTGCCAAAAGTAGTTCGTGCATAGAAAAGTGAGCTGCCATAGAAAAATCACCAAAGTCAGAGCTACGACAGCCATGTACAATATTCCTTGCTTTGCGTAACACAGGTTTGTCCTCGTTGGTGAAGTTGAACCTGCTTATTTGTTGGTAATAGGTAGCAAGACCATTGGCAGCAGATTGATCATTCTTGAACAGTTGTCCATTATAATATTTGACTGAGTGGTACTCCTCAAATTGGGGTTGCACATTGTTAATACCCTTAATTATTTTCCAAAGTTTTGAATTGAGAGTTCTCACGTCAATTTGATTACAAATTTCGTTCCATCTAGATCTTTTAAATAGATCTATGCTAATTTAATTTCTGCATTAATTTTATTGATCTTATATCTAGAACCATTCTCCTTACGACTACCAGTTTCAAGAAGATCTTTCCTTTTCTTGAGAAGAGGCTCCAAAGTAGTAGAATCCTGAGTGAAAGGAGAAATATAATGTTTCACATTACCTCTAGGAATAAAAGCTTTTGCATGCTTAAGAATAATTTCTTTGAAATTATGCCAGGAAGTGTTTAGAGATTCATTAAGTAGAAGAGAAGCCAGGTCACTATCTACTGAGTTTCTAAAAGAGGTCCAGTTAGCTCTCTTGAAATTCCAGAATTTTTCATTGGAGTCGAAGACATTTTGTCTCTTATTGAATTCTATAATGATAGGCAGATTGACACTTCCAATTTATCCAGTGTTTATACGAACATTGCGGGAATAACTCTGTACTGGTCATGGCTATGTCTAATGCATCAGATGAGTTATAGCTAAAAGAACTGTGGGTGGCTGTTCCATCATTGAGGATCATAAAATTACAGTCATCAGCCAACTGGAGAACGTCAAGACCTCTATAATTAATACTAGAGCAACCCCAGATGGTATGTTTAACATTCAAATTGCCAAGAATGATGGAATCTTTGTCCATGATGTTAGAGAGACTATCCGGTAGCCGGTCTTTGTTAGGCGGATGGTAAACATTGAAAATGTTTAAGGGTTTCCCTCTCCATGTAATTTTTATACCCTGGATTTCAAGGTCAGAGCTTTCAAAAGCGGTGGTGCTAATTCTTTTGTATTTGATATTTCGAATAAAGAAGGCTAAGCCTCCACCTCTCGAATTAGGTCTGTCCTTCCTGTAAATATGGTATCCATGTCACCTAAGAGTTGTATTCATCCTTAACTTAGTTTCCTGAATGACAATTATCTGGACGTCATTAGTTTCCTACATTTTCAATAATTGATCCAATTTGACCCTAGTAGCCAAAGTAGACAGTTCATTAATGTTGCAGTGCAAGATCTTAAGAGTTTTTAAAGCAAAAGGAGACCATAGATTCAACTGATTCATAGGGAGAAAAAGTGCATCTTCTGTAGTCTGAAGACTGGAGCACTGTGAGAAAGAAGACTGTCTTGGCTCCATGCCTGTTAGTGTTAGCTGGGAATTATGGAGTGGCCTTCACGCCTTTGGTGAGCCTACCAGGAGTAAAATCTCCCGATATACTTTGCCCACTCCTCCCAGGAACACCCCATTGCCACGGTGAGGCCACTGGCAGGACTAAGGGGACAAATCAAAAATATATCAAGGAAGTAAATTAAAATTGATTTTTTTTATCTTATGTAATTGTATTATTGATTATAGTTTTACAAAAAACATTCATGATATTATATTTTTGTGTGAGTAATTGAAATCTTATTTTTGTGTTTACACTTTAATTATTTTTTATTATTACTAATATATATACATTAACATTAATGTTTTAAATCTGCTTTTATTAATAATAGCATTTAACTATCCTGCTAAATCTAAGATATGTACAAAAAGATTTTTCTTTTTTAAAAAAAAATTGTTATTATAAAGTGCATAAATATAAAAAAAATTTTATGTTTCTTTCAATGTTTTGAAATAATCTCCTGTCTTTGACTTGTAATATTTCTTTCTTTTTGGTTAAGATTGTGTTCTATACAGCAATTAATGTTACAATTATTTATATAATATTGAAAAATGATTTTTTTATCAAAAATAATTATTTAAACAAAGCTTTTCTTATAATAATTTTTTTCTTAAATTTCTAGGTGTATTTGTTGAAAGATTATTAAATGCACTATATATGTATTTATTTAATGTGTCAAATATTTATTGTTATATTATATCAATATTAGTTGCCTTTTTATTTGTTCCCCACTATTAAAAAATGTAGGTAAAAGTAAGTGCAGGGTATTTCGTTTGATACTATTATTTTAATAAATTGGCATCTAATCAGTTTTCTAGAAGTTAATTGGTTTCTAGAAGCTGTTTATATTTTAATCATACTAGTAAATGTACAATGAGGATTATTCTACAATTAGGCATTTTTTTAAAGTAACTCAAATTTGATTTCAAGAATTAAATGATCTTCTTGATTGTGTGTGTAAATATTTCATAACTCAGATTATTTCATTTTTTATGCTTTTTAAAAAGTTATGGTCTTAAAATGTTTTTTATATTATGCTATAAGAAAATGATGACATTGTTATGCTAATGAGAAATTATCTCTTTCAGCCTTTTAACGAGTACTTATAAAATTTCCTTTTAAGAAGTCTTAAAAAAAATTTCAAAGCCTATTGGCTTAGTGGTTGCGCTTCCTACTCCCAAGCCATAGGCTTGAGTTTTGATCCTCATGTTGTCTAAGATCTACTCAGCCTTTCATTCCTTCAGGGGATCGATAAATTGAGTAGCCAACATGCTTAGGAATTAACACTGAAGGTTTTGTATTAGGCTGACCACCTAACCAGAAAATATGATATGCACCACAGTGCTCTCAGTCAGGGAAATATGTATGGGCACTGTAGGCCTTGGTGAACATATGAGCTGACGTGGCTCATGCTAAGTTTTTTTTTTTTTTTTTTTTTTAACTTTAACTGTGAATAAACAATGAATAAATATTTCAAATATTTGACACTCAAACTTAATATTTTAAAAGACAATTAACTGGCTTTTTAAAATTTTAAATCCAGAAGCACAAAATGTGCAAATTATTACAAAAATGGATGCTATTCATATTTAATGCTAACATATATTATTTTTATGTAACATTTTTATTATTTTGATTTTTAATGCATATATTTTGTTAAATTATATGAAGTTAATCTTTTTAGCATTATCTTATAAAAATCTTGTGTGTTTGATAAATTTAAAAAAAAAATTTCCAAATTATGATATTTGAAACAATTTTAAAATTAAAAATAACATATGAAGTTTTGGTATCAGTTGTAGAATTTTTCCTATAAATTTAATTTATGAAAGATTGCTAAATAATTCATTAAATAAGAAAGTGTGTGTATGGAAAAAAATTATATCTGATTGTATCTTTTCTTTAAAAAATAACTGGTAAATTCATAAAATTTCCAGTAGAAATGTTACAAATGAATATAAATCTATTATATTTTTTAACTTCAATATCTTAAACTTAAAAATCAATATTGTGCATCATTGACTCATAACATTCACTTTCAACTTTAAAGTGAGTGAATAAGATGTATATAATATATGTAAAAATGTATATAATATACAATTTACAAATTGAGATCTTCATATTTTTGTGTATATAAATTTGTAATCATTAGAATCATCCTAAAATATTTTTAAATCGTCTTGATTCCTTATTATGAATTACTGCAAATTATATCTATGAATGCTTCATGAAATTATAAAAAATACATCCAATTTATGCCCTTAAAGATATAAGTTTTGATAAGTCATAATTACTTTTCTCTATTTGTCATATTTAAAATACTTTTTTATTTCTCTTTGCTGCTTTTTTTAAATTTTGTAAAACTGATGACTAAATATATTAGAATTGGAAAATCTATTATCTAACTTAAATACTTCTGTAATGTAATTTTTCTTTTGTTAAAATTTTTCATTGCATTTATTTTTAATATTGCTTTTATTTATTTTGAGCTTAAAATATTTATAAATTGTAAATTTCTCTGAAAAATTATTAATAAAGTTAGCTTTACTTATTTTTATGCCAATTAATGAGTATCCTATTTTTTTTTTTTTTTTTTTAAGTTATAGACCTTCTACAGAAGAAGAGAAGAAAAAGTTTTCTGAATTGAAGAAATCAGTCAACGTCAGGAAAGAGGAATTAAATAGCATATCTTCGCTTTTACCGAAAGATAGTGGGTAATGTTTTTTTTTTTTTTATTTCATTTTCTTTTTTCCGCTGTATATGTTTAAAATACTTTATTTTTTGGTTATAAAATAAGTTATGAAATTGAACATATAGTTACATTACAATATAAATCAATAATGCAAATCATATGTGTTTCATAATCAAATAAAATTTTTAAAAATTAAATATACTATAGAAATTTAATGAGACTTTCATATGAAATTGAAGCCCCGGGGCATAGAAGTAATGTTTTTTGCTCTCAAGCCACATATCTGAGGTTCAATCCTTGAACTTGCCAAGGTTGACTCAGCCTTTCATCCCTTCAGTGGGTTGATAAAACTGAGTACTAAGCATGTTTGAGAACTAAATACTGAGCGTTTTGTATTAGGCTGCCCCCTAACTGAAACATATACTTCACACCCCAGGGCCCTCGGTCATGAAAATAGATATGGGCTCTGTAAACCTTGGCCCCCACATATGGGCTGTAATACCATTGAGTTTAGTTAATATAATTAATTTATTTTGGTACATTATGTTATAATGCTTAAATAATTATTTACAATGGAATGCAAAGAAGCTCTTTCTAGTGTAACTTTTATTTACATTGAAGAAACTCTGAAAAATCTCAAATATCCACTGTAATAAATGTGGAAGTAGAAATACAAATTTCAAATTATTAAATAATAGTTGGATTTGAATCTGTGAATTCCCATTCAGAAGAGTGAGGCTCTGTTTCTGGGCTAATATAAGCTTTTCTTTAATAATATTAGACATTTTAATAAAAATTAAAAATACCTCTGGTGCTTCTTTAACCTCTTAAGTGAAAGTCCATATATAATGTCATATACAAAGTCCATATACAATGTTCACACACATATTAATATACTGCAAAATAAAGTGATTAAATATATGTACTTTGCTTTAGCCTATAGATTCCAAGTAATAGACTAATCCAAGAATAGCAACATGTATCTTAAATACATGAAATTTTCTCAAAGTTTTTTTATCACTATTTAAAATTATTAACTATTTAGTTTTTATCACAATTTTAATAAAGTATATTATTCTAAATAGTGTTATTAGTGTTTATATGTATATATTAAATATTTTATTGTTTTTAAACCTTTGTCTTATCCATATATCACATTTATTCGATAAGTCTTAGAGCTGCGAAAAATGTTTCCACTTTATAATTAAAATATTATTTGCGTGTGAATAATGCAATAATAAATTTCTTATTTATAGGTTATATTTGAAAATTGTTTTGGGTAGTGTAAATGTCTCTCTATTAGATGAAGAAGCAAAGTAAGTTTTTTATAATTATTCTTGTTAGTACCTTTAATGATTAAAAATATACAAAATTTTAAGTAGTGTGCCATGCATTACTTATTATCGAATCCATTCTATGTTGCTCAATTTTTCATCTGATAGATGGCAGCATAATGTAGAAATCCAGTTATCTGAATCAGTTGGTACCAGACAACATTCAAATAATCAAAAATTTCAATAATTGGATTTTTTTTTTTTTAAAAATGCGTCTATTTTAATTATTTTATTGTAAAAATGGGTGTAAAACTATATATTTTTAAAGAAAAAGAATTTTTTATTAAATGTAAAAGCAACATTTGTATGTTAAGATATTTACAAGTGTATACATTAGTACAGTATATACATATGGTATTGTAAATGAAACCCTTACTGAATATATCTCAGTTAGAATAATCTGTTCACTTACCTTTCTTTATTTTGGGGTAGTAAAGCTTCACATCTGCTTGAGAGGAAGAAATAGTGTGTGGTCACACTTAGGCTGAAGCTCCATTCACTTCAGTGTAGTTTCAAGACCAACCAAATGCTTCACAAGATGTTGTTCCACGTTTGCTTCAGAAATGGCATTAAGGCTATCTTCTTCCCCAACAATTTCTTCTTTTACCTTTTTAATAAGTTCTTCATCATTTGCAATTTTAAAACAAGTGTCTGACAAATCATATCCATTCTCCTATATTTTCAGCACTAACTTTTGATCATCCAGGAATTTTCAAAAGAATGTATCTGAATTTCTCAAGTGACACGTCCTTTCCTTTTCTCAAACTGTTTCTTCTTTTCTTTCTCTAGTTTATGTCTTCTAACTTTTCCCATGCACATATTAATGCAACTGCCTTAACCAAGTTCAAAGGCCCACATATAAGCACAATCTTTCAAATTTATTTTTTGTAATTTGCTAATGCACCTTCTTTGTCTTTACCCTCTACCAATAATTTTCTTAAAAGTTGTCTTTTGTAATGGCGTTTCTTGGTTTTGATAGTAGACTAGTCCGTTGGCTGAAATGAGCTTGTGATGTTTGCTGAAAAAAGATTAGTTAAACTTGCCATTCTTTCTTTCGAACAATTTTTGGTGGTAAAGACAATAGAGCACACAGACTAAACCATTATCTTACAATCGCAACATGTTTCTCTCTGTTTCATTTTTCTGAAATTCTGAAAGTGAGTTGGTAGACAGAGTTTGGGTAATTGAAGTTCTATCATAACTTGACATATTTAAAAGGAATTGTGCTTTATGTGAATGTATATTTGGTGTTTAGCATGAAAAAAATAATTGTATTCATTACAGCTAGAAAATTTCTAAACTGTTTTGTGCAAATATTAAAAGTACCTTTTATTTCTGTGATTATCGCTAAATCTAGAGATGACATGGTGCCTTGTCGTTGGTCTTAGTATGGCATTAGATTTACTTAACAATGTTAGTATTTAGAATACTAAAGAAATATTTTCACATCTTTTCCTTAGTTGAAATTTTAGATTATCTTCATTTTAATAAATTTTAAGATTAATTTGCTTGCCTCATGCTGTGAAATCTTATATATTTTAATCATTTTTGAAGCCAAGTTTTTTTGTGAAATTGAATTTTTATTTATTAATGTTGATGAATTTATCACCATAAGTCAATATTGAAATAAACTAACTGTTTGAAAGATTCCTAAATTTATGAGGTAAATTTATTATTTTTTCACTGCAAACTTATAGATTTTATTAATTTTTTATTTTATTTAACTCCTATTACCTTCTAGTTTTAAGTGTACATAATTTCACTATCTAGTCTCTTATTTTTGTAGGTTTTGTAGCTCAATAACTATTGCTATAGCCTTTAGATTAATAATTTATTAATTTAAGTCGCATATTAGCTATAGATATTTAGGATGGAAGTTGCTTCTTTTGTTTATTTAAAGTTCCTGCTCAAACTAGCCCTCTTGGCAAAGAGTAATCATAATGCAACAAAACATTTTGTTAACTTTTATGCTTTCTTTTCCAATCAACTTTTCCTTCTTCGATTAATACAATTTCAATGAATTTAATAATTTCATTCTTTGGGTACATTTCATGCATTTAAATGTTATGTATTTTTTTTCAGAAATTTTACTTGAAACTGGGTACTAATTATTGTTTTAAATTATTTCATTGCTATACAAAAATATATAATCTTGAATATGATGAAATAAATAAGTTTGTGTGTAAATTTTATTATTCTTACACATCCCAAAAAATTAAGTATATTCTAAGTAAAGACAACAAAGTACTTTTTGTAGCCATGAGTGGTAAAAAAAAAAAAATCTATGTTTCAATGTATTAAAAATATTTTTTAACAGCAAACCTCATTCATAATAAATTATAAGGTATATATCAAAAAAATTTTTATTTCCAATGGCAGATTATAGACAGTTACAGTAAAATAAATAAAAAGGATAGAACAATAACACAGAGAGATATTGCCATAGAGTCTATTAATCTAACATGTCTCTAGCTTCCCAATAGCACTCACTTAGAGACGCCTTGCGAAGTGCAGGGCAGCAAAGCAGTCTTACGAAGTGCGCTGTGTCCATGACCTCACCAATGTGGCAAAGAGTGCAGACCAAAGAAGGAACGATACCAAATCTATACAGATGTATCTGCAGGCATTCGTGCCCGGTGACAAGGCGTAATTCAGCCACCGCTCTATGTCTTGGACTATTACGCAAATTTAGGATAGCATTCTTCCAAGATTTAAGAGAAATGTGGTTAGTAAGCTCTTTATGAATTCTGGATTTAAGAGTTCTTTAGACAAGATGTTTAATAGAACAAAAAGGCATAGCACGTGTGGGAGTCTGCGTAATTAATGTGCCCTTCTTTGCAAGGTAATCTGCATTTTCATTACCTGTGACTCCACAATGGGCACAGGAGGACAATGGTCTTCTCAAGGGACTCCCAGGTTCTCAAGATGTTGGCAGCAGTTCTAAATGTCCAGTGTTAAGGGATTATTAGAGGATACAGTGACCAGCAGAGCATCTCTTGAATCACAAAGGACAACAGCTTTTGTAAATTGATCTATGTGGTAATGTAGTTGAGATAGAGCCAATCAAATTGACCTGATCTCTCCGTCAAAGGCAGAGCCCCGTCACACCGGGCCATAAAAGGAAAAGGCTTCAGAGGAAACTCCGGCACCATCATTTGGTCCGTTTGATCGGAGGGATCCATCAGTAAAGATCCGGAGCCACTCTGGCTCAGGATAGTATCTACTCAACACCTCGTAAGCCAGGACTCTCTACATGGTAGGATCCATATTAGTTTTATTGACACTTTGACACAGATCAAGATTAAAACAAAATTGTTTCAAATTTATTGGATTTTGAGGTGGTACAAGATATTCAGGTTCATAATTTAAGTCAAGAGAATTTTTTAGGTGTAAAACTCCCTGAAGAAAGCCTTTCTGAGTCTTTAAATTTCTATTTAGGTCTTGGTTGGCCTCGTTCCAAAGTGATAAGCAGCCAGGAACTCTAGTGATCTTTTCCCAGAGAATCATAGCCCTCTCCTGAACCATAGTTTGTAATGGTTTAACCTAGTCGACAAAAGCATAGCATCGATCAGGGTAGTCTTTACTGCCCCAGTAATGATGCTTTAAGCTTGATTTTGTACTTTTTCCAAAGTATTAAGTTCTTTTTCTCCCACCACAATGAGTGGTTCACAGCAATAAGTCAAGAGGGGCAAATAAACGCTTGGTAGGTCTGGAGTAGAATTTTTTCCAGTGCAACTCCATTTTGCTCCAGCAAGTCGTTTGAGGACACTCAGTCTCTTCAGAGCACGGTATAAACATCTTCTGCATGAGACTTCCAGGTTAGTTTGCGATCAAAATTCGCACCCAGGTATTTAAAATTGTTGCATGTAAGGATTAAATTGCCTTTAAACATTAATTGCGGTTTTCCAAATTGATGCATAAGTGAGAAAGTAAGGCAGTATGATTTAAATAGACTAACCTCCATGTTATTGAAATTACACCAACTCTCCAGAGCATTTAAAGCGAGAGAAAGTTTAGCCTCTGTACTTTTCATTGCTTGAACTTTTTTAGAGACAGTCCATATGACTAGATCATCAGTCTATAGGAGGCATTTGACCCCAGGGATGTCTCTAATTTTAAAAATTAGGTCATTAATATAAGTCTTAAAAAGAGTACAACTACTAACAGCCCCATGAGGGAGGCCAGTCTTAAGTATTTTGAAGTTTGGCAGTGCATTGCCGTATCTAACCTTGCAGGAACATTGGCACAAGAAGCCACAAATCCAATTAAAAAGGTTTGACCTGACACCCAATTCAGATATTTTCAAAAGAAGATTTTCTCGCCATACTTTGTCATAAGCAGACTTGAGGTCAATAAAAACTGCCGTCAAGACCTGTCTGTTATCAAGGGCATCTTTAACTGATTGGCTCAAGAGAGTGACATGTTGGTTGATGGATCTAGAACCTCTAAAGCCAGCCTGATCTTCAGCCAATAATCCGTTAGATTCTAAGTAGTAGTTAAGTCTTCTCATAACAATTCTTTCTATAGTCTTCCCCACAATGTCAGTGAAATTGATCTGTAACTATGAAGATTATCAGGGTCTTTGTCTTTCTTGTGAATTGGTATTACAATAGAAGTTCTCCAATCAGCCGGGATATTGCTAGAATTCCAGATTAAATTGCATTAAAGTCACCTAAGAAAACTGAATCTCTTGTGTGGTTAATATAGGAAAAATCTGGAAAATTACCAGGAGGGTTATAAATAGAAGAAATTTTAAAATGGGCTCCACCCTTCTAGACATCTGGATGAAGTACTTCACTTTTGTCATTGTCGGTCCCCATCGTTTTTATGATGCAGAAATCGGCCGTTAATTCCCTCCTGACAGTATACATCAAAAATAATTCTTTCTTTAAAATGCATCTGAACCAATAAAGGAAAAAATATTTGACAAAAATTGCTAATATTTTCAAATTATCTATATTTGAATTGAACTGAAAAATTGCACCAAAAAGTTTTTCTATTTTTTTAAAAACAGTTGCAGACTTTTTTTCTTTTTGCATTTTTACTTTTATGTCATTTTTTGTGAAGAAAAAGTTTCCTTTTATATACTTTATAATTTATTCTAATTCTTAAGCTTTAATTTTAATTCTGGTAACTAAAATGTTATTCAATTTGAAATATATGTAAAATTGTATTTTTGTAATAATTATCATTTAATATTAACCCAAATTTTATCAGGTACAAATACAAGGATGAATATGAACGATTCAAGTTGATTGTCACCATTGTTGCACTAGTCTTATCATTCATTAATATATTTACTACTTATAAGTAAGTCTTTATTTTTTAAATTATTTTGTTCATTAAATATTTTGATTCTAGCTCTAGAACAGTTTTTGCTCATAAATTTTTAAATTTTACACCTTTTATATTTTTACACTTAAATGGAATTTTAAAATAACTGAATGGATCTGTGCAGTTGTGTTTTTTGTATAGAATAAGGAAATGTTAAATTTTTAGGAGCTAAAATATTATAGCATTTAATATATCCTAAAATATTGATTGTCTTTATTATTTATATTTGTATGAGCTAAACTCTATGGCCCAGCAGTCTATATAAGCCAAGGTTTACAGAGTCTGTAACTGTTTTCATGACTGTGGCCCTAGGGTGCAAAGCATATGTCCAGTTAGGTAGTCAGCTTAACATGAGACCCTCAGTGCTTAGTTCCCAAGCATGCTTGGTATTCAGTTTATCGACTCACTGAAGGGATGAAAGGCTGAGTCAACCTTGCCTAACCCGAAGATCAAACCTCAGACCTGTGCCTTGGGAGTATGAAACACTGCCATTAAGCCACTGGGCTTCAATATTTATATGAATAAAGTTATTGATCTCATTTCTTCTATTTTTACTTTATAGTAGGATTTTTGTTTTCATAAAAAAAATTTCATGAATCTTAGCGGGCTCATAAAATTTTTCATTTTTAAAAAAAACATTGTTTTACATTTTATCTTATTAGAAACCTAATTTATATTTACAATTTTTCTTGCAAATTACTAAAAGTGTTTGTATATTTTCCTATAGAACATTAGATGCTATTCTGCATTTCCTCCTGGTTTGGTATTATTGTACATTAACAATAAGAGAAAGTATTCTTGTTGTCAATGGATCAAGGTGAGCTCTTAATTTATGTAACATATCTGTGTAAGCAATTGATCATGGATAAATAATTTTATTATCAGTGATAGTAAATCAGGAATAAATACTTTTAAGATCTATTTTCTTATAATATTATTTTATATCTTTATAAGTAACTCCTAAACTTTATGAGTTATTTAACTTGATAGTTTGTTTTTTATATGAAAATTTAAAATATCATGTTTTTATATTCATTATATTTTTAAGGAAATCATCATTAGTAAATAAACAAATCTAAATACTATTTAATAAAATTTTAGATACTAATTGTGGAACATAATTTTGCAATTATTTTTGAATATCTGATTAATCAATTAAGTATTATATAGAATACTATAAATATTCTTTTTATGTCATTGTGAATTTCAATTTTAATAATTTTTTAATTTCTATTTTCCAAGAAACTTACAAAAAAATTTATTTACTTGTATAACATAAAATATAAAATTTATAAAATATAATAATACTTTGCAAATTTTGTTCCATGTGCAGTGAGAAAATTATGCTATTGCTTTTCACATAAAATATGATAATCAACTTACCATTTTTTTTTTTTTTTTTTTTTTTTTTTTTTAATTTCTGTTTGAGTACAGTAATTTGCATATTCTGCCTCAAAATTTTTCTTTTGATTTTCTATGTTGATTTGCGATTTGCAGTTTTCAATTTTTGGTGGGACTTTTATAAATTACATAAATTATGCATTATAGTTCTTTTTTTTTTTTTTTAAATTTTAAAGTTGTCAATTCCAAGACCATTATTTTAATTGTTTTAGAATTTTGTAGTCTTATAGTAAATTTACCAAACTTCTGATAAATAAGATTACTGCATTTCTGTGATCTATGGAAAACCTTTCTTTAACGATAGCTCTTACCTTTCTTTCACAATTTCAAATAAAATACTTTTTGCTTTCTTTCTTCTGTTTACTTTGCATTTGATAAATAGTTTACCTGTTTTTTTAATTTCTTGATTTTTTTTTTCTGTATTATCTTTTCTTGTTTCAACTTATACTTTCTTGGATTTCAGTTCAATAGCTTAAGTGTTTGTAATGGTTTGGAATCCACTTTAAATTCTAGATCCTAGTTTAATTACCCTTTGTGTATAAAATGTTAGCATAGTAACAAACCAAAGCAATGTACAGTTTTTGTTAACTGATTGGAATTTATTACTCTTCATTGCCGCTAAAATTATAATGACAAAGGCCAGTGCATATTTGAAGGGCTGTCCTTAGCATTATACTTTTCTATTCAACACCTATCTATAAGAAATTGTCATTTTTTAATGCCCATTATGTAATTATAATGTATTGCTTGAAACCAAAAAAATTTAAGTTTGGATTTCAGTGAGATCCTTCAGCAGCTAAAATTCAGGCTATACATCTGCTCATAAGCCTGCCACTTATCTTTACTGATTAATGAACAAGTATTAGTAATTTCCCTTCATAGATATTGATAGCCTTTTAGGCTTTTTTTTTTGTATATTGTCTACTCTTCATATAAATCTTCGTCTTTTGAATTTACATCTTTTAAAATTATAAGCTTTATCACTTGACTTCAGAAAATGAGATTATGTATGAGCAATATTATTTTTTTATCAAGTGTTGCTTGCTCTTGAAAAAGAATAAATTTGATTGTTACTCTTTGTTACGTTTAGTTTCTTTCTTTTGTGTTATTCTTATTACTATTTTCATTTAAAAATTTTGAATATATTTTTTATTTAGAAAAGGTAATGCTGATAATCAAATATTTTATAGCTCTTTTATTAACAAACATCTGAGCTCTTTTTTATGTTTCCTGTTTTTAATTACAAAATAATTTTCAAGAGGATTTTGTAATAAAAATTTATTAAGTTTTCTTATATTTTTTCGGTTTAATAGAATTAAAGGTTGGTGGCGGTTACATCACTTCATTACAACTGCTCTTGCTGGAGTGCTAATATTATGGTAAGAAAAAACTGCCTTTAAATTTTTTTTCCTATTTACTCATAAAAAATAATTGTGAAGTTCAATATTATGTGTACTAATTTTATTTTTAATACAAAGTGTAAATATATAATTTATGTTTTTAATAAATATTCAATATTTATAGATTTAATAATTTTCATAATAGATACTTTGAACATTATCTATATTACAATTTAAAAATGGATGAAAAAAGTGCTTGGTATTTAAAGGAACTGAAAAAAACTGTGCAATAATGGATAAAAAAATTATTTACATACTATTTTAAACCTAAATTTGCTTTATTTATTATTATTTCTAATTATATTTTGGGTATATTCATTTATTAAAAATAAAAATATGAAGTGATAAAAGAATTAATTGAAAACGGTTTTTCACTATAAAATTAAGCAAGAGGACTTTTTGATTCTGAATTTTACATTATTTTTCAAATATATACTTTATATTTCTCACTGAAAAAAAGAGATTTTGGTATAAAAATTCTAAAAATGCAAAAAATTTCTTCAAATGTAAAGAAAATTTTTTTTAAGTAAATTAATAAAGTTTTCTTATTATGATATTAATAATTTTCATAATAGATACTTTGAACATTATCTATATTACAATTTAAAAATGGATGAAAAAAGTGCTTGGTATTTAAAGGAACTGAAAAAAACTGTGCAATTGGTTCAAATTAAAAATTTATTTTAAGTCAGATAAACTTTTTAATTAGTGTAATAAGCTCAAAAAAATTTTATTATTCAATTAAAAAATGTATAATGTTATAGTATAAAAAATATTTAATAATATAAACATAGTATTTTCATGTAATTTATATTATTGAATAACATATCGAAGGGCAAAATCTGCTGTATTTTTTAATATAGTGATTATTCCATCATTATCAGGTTATGCAAAAGTATTGCATTTCCTTAATGTAAATTGCTTGAAATGGTTCTTACATTTCTAAAAAACCGTCTAAAATATTGATACAAGATGACAAAAAATTAATGTACACCTAATATTGAATATTAATGTGAAATAATTTTATTGAAGTAGTATAAAATTTTCTATATTAGTATATCATCTAAAATTGTTTGTTATTAATTTTTTAATGAAAATTAAACTGCTTGCATATCATTTTTTAAACAAAACCAGATATCATTTTTTTTAAAACATTTAAAATTTTTTGAGATTGAAATAAAATTCCCTGTAATATATAAGAATCTTTAGTGGATCAGTGTTGATTGTTTATTTAGATGACATTTAAATTGAAACTATTCTTCATCACTAAAGAAAATTCAACCAAGTATCATTACACCAGATCAACATTATATTTAATGAAGTACATTGTTTCCATTTCGAAATAGTTAACCAAAAGATGTTTAGATAGGTATAACATGATTAATTTTTTAATATGTTTTTTGTTCACTTTCTCAGATCTTTTTAAAAATTAATGTTGTAACTGTTAAGTTTTGAAATATGTTCATTTAACAATGATTCTAAATTAATTAGTTAAGAAAATTAAATATTTGGACATAAAAATCTTAATTTTGTGGAAGTTCTTTTTTTTTTATTCAGAAGATCACCTTGCATATCATTGAATTTTTATTCAATTTGAAAAAAATTGCCAAAAGATTATCCTACACTTTTTTAAATAAGATTATAATATTTTCTCTAAGAAAAAATTCTGAATTTGGGTTATTTTATATAGTATTTTTATGTTTCGTGAGCATCCTGTGATATTTTGGTCGAAGTAATAATCTAAAAATTAATTTTTTTTTCACAAAACATTAATTTACTGCATGTAAAAAAATTCTTTCTTTCTAATTGACTGAACTACATTGCTTTCAAAATCAAACTATTAAACCCTTGTATTTTTCATCTAATGATATTAGTGCACATTATTTAATTTCTCTTACAATAGCATTTGTATTTAAATTTATTTTACCAATCTCAATCTCCAATTCAAATCAGCAATTTAAAATTCAAATATGTTACAGTCCTTTGCCAGAATAAGTTTTTTCTTTGAAATAAGTTAGCATGTAAAGTCCCAAAACATTGTGCATGTAATAAATATGTAATGTTCAAGTGTAATGTACAAAGGAATCACTGCCTGATGGTAGGATAGTGCTCTTCAAACAAAAAAGCCTTTTGATGATCCTTTCGCTATGAAAATCACTGTTCAATGATCAATAGAAGTTATATATTTATTTTCTAGCTCCTGAATACGTAATTGTCAAGGTAGGTGATTAAAAGTTTATTGGGTTTCTTTCTCCTTGAAACAATAACTATGAAGCATTGTATAAAAGTCCTCTTGAAAAGAAATAATGAAGTGGTTTTTAAATGGTTTTACAACAGTTATAAGTTGTTATATTGTCCACTCTATGTGATGTCGAAGTACATTATACAAATGTATAAACAAGGAAATGAGATTAAAATGCTCTTAATTCAATGACATAGTGTGTTTTTATATCAAAAATTGCATTCATATGTGTGATATCAAATTTTTCAGAAAATTTGTTTCCTCTACACATGCAATCAAACTAGTAACCAAATGGTCAGTTCTCTTTCTACGGTTCAACAGTTTGTGGGTTCGAATTCCAACTTGGGTTAGGATATTTGTAGTAGTTTAAAATCCCCTTTAAGCCATAACTCCCAGTCTAATTAGTCCACCTGTGCAAAAAATGACAGTTGAGAAACAAATCAAACTTTTACAAATTGTAAAACCATCTAATAAAAAGCTAATTCACAATTACATAGAAAATGTATCCCCAAATTACTTAAAGCCTGAGATTCATGTTGGCTTATTGTTTAGATCACATTTGGAGTGAAACATTCCAAATTTTCTGATTTTGGTTGTACAAAAAAAGAGCTTATTTTTGTGTTTTACTAGTATTTATGTTTAGGTCCATAGTAAAAAGTTTCCAACGCCATATGTGAATATTATCCATTGTTGTTTATGATACTTGGACATTTCAACTTGCTAGCAGACAGCTAAACAAAACTAAGTCTGAACGGTGTGTCTTTTGTTTAACCAAAGTACTACAAAGATGAAAGTACATCTTTGCTCTGAGACTCCTGTGACGGATAGCATCATTAGAGGAACCCTTCCCTCAATTTTGACTTTGATCTGCAAAGATAAAAAATTTTCTCCAGACGATTACACCCATAGTAACTGTTCAATGTCCAACCACAGGACTTTTGATTCCACAAATTTAACAAGCACATATGTTGCATGTACTTGATGGGTCTTTGGCAGTATTGGGAATCAAACCCAGCCATTCTAGACAGAATGTCAATGTCCTAACCACAAGGCTACCATAACTCAAATATCATTTACTTATGATGTCCTTGAAAAGCTGTATATATTTATTGTTCATATGCCTTATAGTAGTTTTCAGCTGTTAGGCTATCCACTATGTGCCATTGGCATTAATAATGTACTGTTTAATGTTTCTTGAGAAACTGCCTAATATCTAAAAAGTATCAACATTGTATTAACTTGGTTTTCTACAATGCATGCATTATTACTAAAGTCTTAAATTTTAAAATTATTCAAATCAGAAAGTACCTCTGTATTTCTAGCATCCGCTATCCTCTTTTTATGCTCTTTGGCATACTTCAGAAACAAATTCAGTCAATGATGTAGGATTTGTTACAACTAAATGTAGGATTTGTTACAACTAAATCCAGTGCCATTTTGTGCTAAGAGTTTACTTACTTAGGTGAAAAATATTAATTCACAGTACTCCATTTAGTTTTGATGAACACAAAATGGCACTGATCCTCATTGCATTTTGTATTATTTATTTTTCTTAGGCATTTTTGTTATTTTATTTCATGATTGTAAGAGATACATGCTTCTTAAATTGGGTTCATTTAATCAGTCACAAGAAATTGTTATTATTTCTTTCATATTAATTGAAATATTCATTTAATTGATAATTATTTTAATTATTCATTTGTGATTATTATTGATTTAAGTATTTTTTAACTATTCAACTGCATATTCAATTAATGTGTCAATGTCTTTGCTAGAACCAATTTAGTTTTAGCTTCTGGTTTGAATTTATTTTAACTTCATATACTGAAATTTATAACTTGTCATTCAAGTGCTCTTTCTTTGAGTATTTCCAATTCAGAAATTGTAGATTAATTTTTCAGAACCACTTTTAAAAAAGATCATGCAGTGATATTAATGTCTGCTTTTAAAAAAAAAAATTTTACTTTCAATTTTTACTTAAAAGTTGTCATTATTTTAGTCTGTTTAGTACTACAATTCAAGCAATAATGCAATTGTTATTATTAAGCTATTACTTTTCCATGATTGAATATTATTTGATAGTTTTAAAGCATAAAGTAAAGTGTTTAAATATATGTAATTTGAGAGAAATTTAATTCTTGACAAAATTTTATTTCTTAATTATGTTTAATTAAAATATTGTCATATCTTTTACTTTTGAATTTTTTTCCTTCAATGTGAAATTCCAAAAATTACTTGAAAAAAATTTTAGTGCCTAAATTATTATCTTTTTGACCTCATATGTGTTTTAAAAAATTTAATGTTATGTAAAAATATGGTTTTATGTTTTGCTTTTAAAAATATTATTTTGTTAGGCATGAGGCAGAATCGTACCAATTATTTAGAAGACAATTTATGTTGTATTCTTGCTATTCGAGTGAGTAGTGATTAAGTTTTATATTTCAATTAAAATTTTTGTTTTTATAAATATATCATTTCTTTCTATATATAGTTATAAGATTCCAAATGAAATAGAAAACTATATGATTTAATGTACTTCTTCCTAGTTAGTTTCTTTCATATATCTGCAAAATATGTTTGTTTGTTAATATAAATTAACCATTTAAATCATATAATTTTTTTTTTTTGTTATGGATTTATAAAATATTATTACTCCTTATATTTACATAAATTTTATATTTAGATCTTATTTTCCATTTCTTTATGTTAAATTAATACAAATATTTGCTTTAGTTTTTTAATGTTTTTGCTTTTATTATTATAATTCACTGATAATTTTGTGCATTACATACAGATATTCTCCAAAAAAAGTAATTTTAAATGTAAAAATATGTACAGTATTTGATAATTTTGGCTGTGTAGAGATTAAACTACACTAATTTCTTGTAGAATGTTTCAATAAAATGCAAATCAGAACAAATAAATTTTAGAATTTCAATAATTGTTCAGACATATTTTCCATTATGCTAATAAATCTTCCAGTGTATAATTTTTCCATTTTCTGATTAAAAATTTTATCTAAAAATAATATAACTGACATTAAATAATTGTGTTGAAATTTTTCATTGTTATTCATATTTTATTCTTGCAATAAACTTTTTCTTTTTAAAGTCTAAAATTGTACGTTGATAATTAATTATCTTGATTATGGTTTGGTTTTTTCTTCCCAGGTTTCTTGCAATTTTTACAATACAAATATCAGCAAGGATGTTTATATCGATTACGAGCGCTAGGAGAACGTTACAATATGGACATCACTGTTGGTAAATGAATTTATTCTGTTCAGTATTCATGAATTCTTTTTCCTGATAAGAAATTATGTATTTTTGTGTAATACTTGCATTCAATTAAATTAATTTATAATTAATATTTTAACTATTATCTTTTACCTAAATTTAGATTTAGTCATTACCTAAATTTATCTGAATGTCATTTTGATAAGTATTATAATATGAAATGCCCTTTTCCAAAAATATAATCATTCTGTCTTAATGTTAATTTTGGATATCAATATTGAAACTGAAATAATTATCTTTAGGAAACTTATCCTCCGTATAATAAAACTGATAAACATCTGACCAAGAAAATGTGGCCTGAATAGTACATATGTATACCTGTATAATATATGCATTTATATAATATTTGATACATATATACATATCTGAAAGTTTTTTTTTTCATTCTTATTTATTATGTTTTCAATAATTTTATTACCCAATAACTTTTATTAACAAATTGCCTCTGAATTCAGATTCAAAAAGTCCTGAAGCAAAATTTTTGCTACCGATTGGCTTTGACATAATTTTTTTTTCTGCGACATCATTCCAAGCATACATTTACAAAAGCATTGCGCCTAGAATATTAATCTCATAAAGCAATTTCAGGATATGATCATTCCTTCCAAAAGTATCTTATGACATTTTCATTTGGAGCTATTGATTGTACTCAGATATGTGTGTTAATATTATGGTTAATTATTACATAAATGTGTTAATATTGTATTTAAAAATAAAAATAATTTGAATTATGTTGTTATTTTTAAAAAATGAACTCCTTTTTTTTTCTGAAGAAGTTTCAGTTAAAACCAGCTATTATCAAACTGCAAGGAATACCTGACTCCCAATTGACTGAGTAATAAATTAGATAAATATTTACAAGAGCTTTATTTGCAAAGAAATGAAAGCCCCTTATTATCATGGGAATCAAGAAAAAATATTTATTCCAATTGGTTTTTAAAAGATTGAGCATCCTTTTTGCACATCAAGGCTGTGTGAAGGAGTTTTTTTACAAAAGCATAACAAATATGCACTGAAAAAAGAAATACTCTTGTGAGAAGTTAAGGTGTATATTATTTTTAAATAATTAATTTTTAGATTAAGTTATTTCATGTGCATTATATAAATTTTTGCTGCTTAATGTAATTTTATAATTTTTAATCATTAGTACAACTTAATTTATAAAATAATGTCAATCTATGTCAATATTATTTTTTCATATATTTAATAAATATTTATTTATTTCAGATGTTTTTTTAATTTGTTTTTATCTATTTGTAATTTAATTCTATGTTAAAAATAAAATTTAGTTTTCAAGAAATAGTTTAAATTTTTCACTAAGGAGTGAATTAGTGAGCCATGAAAAAGAACTGGTTTCATTCAAGTAGTTATCAGCTTAAATCTGATCTAAAAAAGGAACAATTTTGCCTGTCTCTAGTACCTTCGTCATTTTTCTGTTATTTTATTGGAAATACTTGTTAGTAAAAATTATATTAGTAAAAGTTGTGCTTTATTTCAAAAGATGATTGTAATTATAAACTGCCTTAAAATTAATGAACAATTATAATTTGGAAAATTCATGTGAAATGTATAAATTAATTATGGAAAATCCAAGATGTTCCAAGATTTGTTTTCCATTTAACATTATCATTTTACAAATAGAAGCAATGTACATTTTGCATGTTTTAGAATAAGGTTATTTTATATTAATAGAATAAGGTTCATAATTTTTAATAAATTCATTAAATTGTACTGAAGCAATAAATAATTCAGAAATAGTGTGACCAATGAAACTTTGATCAGTAATTAAAGGTATATTTTGATATACACATAGTGTGTCCCTAAATCTAATGCATAATTTTGCTATCCTCTATCTGCAATTTTGAAAAATATCTTGTTATGTGGAATGTTATATGAAATGTTGTTGATTATGTTATATGAAAAATAAGTATATATGTTATGTCTATGTTACGTGGATATTATAAATTGTGTGGCTATTATAAATTTAAAAATATAACTATTGAAAAGTTTTTGAAATTAAACTATGTAGAAATTGTTTTTGCTTCATAAATACAAAATTTATTTATAAGCTTATTTGTAATGTATTAACCCCTTGACTGACGAATTAAATGGAATTTGATGCGACAAAAAAAAAACTATTTAATTTCGCTTAATTGAACTACACCATCAATTTACACCATCATCCCCACTTTCATATAATGCATCCGGCTTATACATGTTACGGGGATTATTTATAATCTTTACTAAACTCAAATATTGGCTAGTATAACATTCACCGTGCGAGACTTCTGCTAAACTGAACTCTTACTTTCAGTGTGTTTTTTTAAATGAGAATCGTCGAACGAGTGAAGCAACTATGTAATCTAATTGTAACTTGCACGGCGTCCGCCGAAAGAAGCGCTTGACGAGTCTGACTCGTCAAAGTCTGTGATGGCCCAGGAAATCAATGACGAGTCAGACTCGTCAAAGTCAGTCAAGGGGTTAATTTAAATTTTTAAACATAATTTGCTTTCTTTCAATTGTGCCTCAAAATGCCGTATTTTTGTTTAAATTATTTTCTTCGAAAATACATATTTTCTTTATTTTCTTGTTGTTATAATTTTATTACTGAAATGAGTATTATGTTCTTTTCTTAGAATGAAAAATTGATTAATTTTTTTGTTAAACTTATACTTTAAGTTTATCAACATTTAAATAAAAGAGAATTGTTTTTTATGCAACTTTTAATTGTTTATTTATCATAAATATTAAAGGCATTAAAAAATTGAGTGCTGTTTTCTCAAATATTTCTAATATTTTATTTTGATGAACAATTAATTGTAGTAGTGGAAGTTGGCAAACATTTATATTGATCATTACTTAGTTTTACAATTAATGCTCAAAACTTATATAACTACAAAAAATTATAAAACAGTTATTTGAATTTTGAAAAGTAAGTTAAAAAATTCTTTATATTATCTCTTGAACAAAAAGAAAGCTTAGGTAATTTTTGTCTATTCTGATTACTAAATATGAAAAGAAAAATATAAAAAATATTTCAAAATATAAAAAGATAACATTGAAAAATATGAGCATTGTTTATGGATTCCTTTGAATCAAAGTATTTTTTAGGAATCATAGTCAAGCATTAACTATTACATTTGCCAGTGTATAATGCACATTTTTTTCCCTTTGAAAATAGATTTGAATAACAGTACATCTCACAAGTCGATATTTAGTTTTTGATTGCATTCATTTTTGAAAATTTGTTCTCTTGTGGAGTGTCAGATTATAGTTACCAGAGTTCATTTAATGTACGTTGTCTATGACAATTGCAGCTAGGTTCGTTTAAACTTTCCAATTTTTATGAATGACTGTTGAATGTGAAATTTCTACTATTCAATTTTCTTAAATTTGTTGGCAAGCTATGGATTGATCAAAAACAACATTGGTATTGCCATACAATAACATTCAATCTAGATGTTATTACATATGCTAAAGAACATGGAAACGAGACTACAGAGAGGTTCAGACCATCCCAACTGGGAAAACTGTAACTTAAAATCAGGAAGTAGATCTGAAAAAAAGCAACTCACTGTCAGCCTAATCTATCAAGAGGAACTGAGCAATAGACTGAACTGGAGGCAGAGCTGAATATTTAGAATTTAGATCAAAGAAAAAAAAGAGTTTTCAATATTTATAAAAATGTTTAGTCATCCAGCAAAAGTGATAGAGGTTAATAGAGAGATTAGTGATTTTACTTGATCAACATCATGATGTTCAAGATTTATGAAAAGAAAATAACTATGATTGTAGATTAAAACCAAAAATATGCCAAAAAAAGCCAGATTAGAAGACCAAATTAAAAGATGTTCTTTCCCAAATGGATTGAGTATTTTCAAAAAATTCATTGCAGTGCAATAAAGTTTTCTCTTTCAAAAATATGTATAAAAAAAAGTGAAGTATCTTATACTCTGGCAAATAATGTACTTCCATGTTAAGTTGAAGTTACAAGTTTTTGTCGAATATATTGTCAGGCATTTATTTAAATGTATTACATTTTGTTTTGAAAGAAAGAAAGTTTGGAATTTATAGAAAATAAGTAGATTAATTTAATTGAAATTTAATATAAAAAATTTTAATTCTAATTTATAGAGCATCAGTATTTGCAGTGTACTATATTTGGTTTCAAAGCTCTGATGCTTCTGTAATAAATGTTGATACATTTTTATAGATAATTTCAAGATTTATTATTCAACTTTTAGATGAATAATGTATTTAATATATGTTTTTAATATATTTCTTGTGCCAGTTAAAAAATAAGTAATTAATGTATAAAAGTATATGACTTTTCTGTGTAAGCTTTTTAGATTAATGTATGATTCTAAATTTTTTGCTTATATGCATTAAGACTAAATTTTTATTTATGGATGAACTAAATTTACTTTTTTTTTTTTTAACTAGATGGTTTTCATTCATGGATGTGGAGAGGTTTACAATTTTTGCTTCCATTTTTACTTGCTGGTTATGTAAGAAAAATTTTCGTAGTTTTTTATATCTTCTAAGATTGTTTATTATTTTTATTTGATGTTTAACATACATATTTATTTAAGGAAGTCCATAGTAAAAGGATGTTTGAAATGAGACTAAAAAGTATTGTTAGAGCTTAGTTAGGAATTTTTTTTAAATTTTACTAAAACCTTAAGTAGCAGTTTTTTTATTTCAAAATTTTAATTTAAATATTAAATTTTCTTTATTTTAAAATCTAAAATTTAAAACCAATATACTAAACTCTAAGTTTCATACAGTTTTTATGAAGAACTAATAGGCTGATGTACTTCTAACTTTTATTCTGGAACTACATAAACAACAGCTGCAAATGCACAAAAAACATGCTTGTAATTCTTGGCAATGGAAAGAAAATGTGTTTTTCAATTTTGTTTTCTCAAAATTATTACAATTAGTTCTTAGTTTTATTTTGGTGCAATGCATGTTTATGTTCAATTTCATATAACCAATAGATATATTTTAAATTTATATTTAAAGACTATAACAATAAGGAAAATAAGTTTTAATGTCACCTTGTCTCTAATTTGACAAATTTTGTTTTGCATATTGAGTTATCAGAAAGAAATTTCTACCACATTATTTACCAAAATTTGAAATAACTAATTATGAAGATAAGCGAATGTATCGTTTTAAAGTTTTCATTTATTTATTTAAAAAAAATAATAATAGTTTAATATTTTTTTTCTTTTTCCTTGTATAAAATTTCCATCTATCAATGGTTTCCTTTGTATAGTTTCATAAAAATTCACAAATGTTAAGATTAGTTATAAAATTGCTTTTGTGTAAATGATATGTAAAGATGTATGTGTAAGGGAAACAATTGATATTCTTATCAAAATATCATATGTTGAATGTAATAAGCTATTCTGATTAAATACATGACTGAAAAATTGTGTTCTCTATAAGTATGCTTATTATTTTAATTTTATGAATGGAAACTTTTGCTTCTATGTTATTCACATTTTATAGTAAAATATCTGTCCTTATTTTCATCCTTATTCAGAATAAAATTTTAAATTAAATTCATAATAGTTTAAATGTTTATTTGCTATTTAGTTTCACTTGAACTCAACATCAAAAAACAAAGAAATTTATTCCAAATTGAAAAATTATGATGTTTGTCAAAAATAGACTGATATATTTTTAAATTCTGTTCAGGATTTTTATTCATCTTGGTGAAAAGAAATATACTAATTAATCATTTTAATCTTAAACTGCTTAACCATCTATATTAAAAATACCTTAAAACAGCGACTAATTTCTTATACTTATAGAAGTTAAAAATTGCATGAATAAAATTTGGAAATTATTTTTTATGCATTGAAATTCTGACTTTAAAAACTATTTCCTTATTTCTTTTTTAAACATTTTTCATTTCTCTTCTAACTTCCTAACATTGAAAAAAGGGGTAATCAGTTTGTCTTGATTACATAAGCAACAAACATTTGAAATAATCAAATAATTTTAAAAATTTTATTGTAAAGTAAGTATAGCATTTCGTATTAGGTAACAAATCAGTGTTTTAAAACAGCTCAATTTTTTGTGTTCATCTGCATTGAATCAAGCTCATTCAGTACTTCCCTTGAACTTATTATTTTAATTTACTTACAACTTTATTTTTTACTTATTTTAATTTACTTATAATTTTTGCATTAACAAAATATTTAGCAGTAGGCTTAAATATTTTTCCATAAATTGATTTTGTGCAATGCTTTATTACTTGCATTTAATTCTAATATTGAAATGAAATTATAAGATATGTGTTGATAAGATACAAATGACTTGGAAAATTTGAAATTTCTATTAAAAGAACAATAAAGTTTAATGTTTTTTAATTTGTTTTTAGTATTGTCCCACAAAGTTAAAACTGATGTTTTATATGTTGATTGAAATTTAGGAATAAATAATACAATTACGTTAAATTAAGCATTTGAAAATATTCTTAACTCAGCTAGTATAACTCAGATTCTGCTAATGACTACTTTTTATTTTGTTTTAATCGCTTATTCATTACAAGTTAAATACATTTTAACTTTATTAAAATATATACACTATTGTAATCTTAATTGAAGGGTAGAAATTAATTTTTTTCGTGAATTTGAACGTTGTGTTCAAATGCTTATAAAATTATCAAGAATTCTCTAAATAAAGTGCATGATTATTTAAATTGATATCAATTGAAATATGGATGTCTTGTTTTAGGCCTTCCAGTTATACAATGCATATACGTTATATAAGGTAACAGTACAATTTCAAGATATAGAGTGGCAAGTAAGTTGTATTTCTTATAACAATTCTAACTTTAAAAAAATGTGCATTTGTGTAATTTTTTAAGATATAATTTATTTTATGGAACTTATTTTCAAATGAAGTTTAATGAATTCTAAAAAAAATAATCTAAACTGAAGAATATATATATACATGTACACACTAACAAATGAATTACAAAACACAAGATCAATAGTTCTTGTAGATCACCTTTTGCACAGATAACAGTTCTTATTTATTTTAACATCAAGCCTACATCCTTCTGGAGTATTTTTTGTCCAGGGAGTACCATACATTAGCTATGAAGCTTTTCAGGTCTTGTAAATTTGATGGAATGGATGAGTTCTCCTTGATGCGCCTTTATTCCATATCCTATTCATTCCCTGTAGAATTAAGATCCAAGCTTTGTAGTGGTCAGGGGAATTGATGAAAATCAGAGTGATGTTCTACAAAGCAATTTTATACACTTCTCACACAATGTATTGTTGCATTATTGTCTATAAAATACCTGTCACCATCAGAGTAAAAACGCAACATTGCAGAGTGCACTTGATCTGTCAGTATATCTAAGCATCTCTTTATTTACTCTCAACAAATTCCATGCTGTTTCCATGATAGCAAAATATGCTCCATATCACGATACTCCCACCAGATTTTTACAAAGTGCAAATAAAAAAGATGGTTTCATGACTTTGTAGGTGCTCTCAAAAAACTCAGTTTCTTCTATCAATGCAATATAAAGTGCAGTGTGATTCATCTTACCATATTACCCATTTCTAAACCTCAAATATCTAGTGTAATCTTTACCAACGATTCTGCTAATGAAGTTTTTCATTTCGGAGAGAAATTAATGATCTCGGCTATCAATTTCATTTTTCTTCTGTTATTCTCTGCTCATATTTGGGTTAAAATCTGTTAAGAAGAGCCTTAATTTGTGTGGTTTTTGCCGTTTGAAGAATAATAGAATCCCTTCTGTTGTACAGTTTTTTAGAGTAATCGCCAATCACACTCTTCGAAAATTTATTGAACCACAGTTACATCTTCTTTGGTTCTGATTCAAACTTTTAGAAACCATTGGATGTGACTGCTTTTGAAAACCCAATGAAGTTTTTTATATTTGAAATTGAAGCTTTTACAGATCCATTAAAAATAAGATCCTTTTCAAATGGTGATAGATCTGTGTTATTTTTCCCATTTTACTGCTTTGATTGTGACTTTTGCTAGCATTCTAATGACATTTGACCAACATCATAAAAAAGTTTCAATTTTCATCTCTTGCAAGCATTTAAATGAAAATTTCAAAGGTTTTCTAATTCATTGTCCAGTGTCAGTCAAAAAAAAAAAAAGTTGTTTCCAGGCAAAATTGTAATGATTTAAAAAATGTTATACGTGGAAATATATTTTTGCAGCGTGTAAGACTTTCAGCTCCATCTCATGCTAAAAAGATTGATTACAATGATTTGTAAACTTGAAAGCAAAAAATCATTTCAATCAATCTTATTTCCATTGTGTGTACATTGTATTGTTATTATATATTGTATCTTGCTGCATGAGAAATAAATCCAGTGTGTCATCTATAGATCTTTGAAAAATGTGCAACATCCATTATTATTTTGGTTTATAAATTACAAATAATATCTCTTCTTATTGATTCAGTCAGATATATTTAAATGAAATTATTATATCCATGAATTGCTTCGGGTTTTACCTTGTTTCTATTTCTTCCCTACAAACATGAAATTTGCAAAAAAAGAACATCTTCTGCGTTACTCTGTGCAACGAGCTTTCTTCCAACTTAATGCTGCATGTATAGTGCAGTGACTTAATTAGCATGGTATTGGCTAGAGCAATTTATTATATCAGTGAAACAATCCATAAAATCAAGGATCAGAGATCAACTTACAGCATATTTTCTTTCCTCCTCAATGTGGTTTTATATTATTGTCTCCAATTAATTATAATTTATGGTAGCATATTTTATAACAATTCTTGACATTTCTGTTCAATATCAGCTTTTTGAGTTTGCTACTTATATATATTTGTGTGTATATAGATTTACAAAATATTTTATTCTAAAATTACTTATATTCTGTTTTAAATAAACATTTTTTATTCTTTCTGGAATTTTAATGTTTTTTTATTTTTTATTTATTTATTTTTTTTTTTTTTTAATAAAAGTCTGTAAAAGTTTGAGTGATATTTCATTGTTTATCTATAATTTATTTTTTCTATTTTAGGTATCTGTGGCTGGTTTGATGTTCCTTATTCTATTTTCTGGAAATTTTATAACTACAGTTTTAACTGTTCACCAAAAATATAATTTAAAAGCTCTACTTCTTCGCAAACTTCAATAATTTTTAAAATTGCATTTTAAAAGTTTGTACAAGTAAATTAGTTTGGCCATAGAACAATACTTTTTTTCAAAACAACGTGTCAATATTTCTGTAATTTGTAATTTAACATGTATTATTTAATTATGAATGTAACTGAAATGTTGGGAAATTTTTGATATCAATTGATATACTTTACTTTTCCATTCAATGGAAAATTGTGATTCTTTATTATGTGATTTTCTAGTAAGTTTTAGACTTATATTTTACTTCAAACAGTGATCAATGAATCAGTTTAGCTTTTATTTACTGTTCATTTTAAAATTTTTAATATGATCCATATTTAATATAAAATTAAATTTTTTAACTAATTTATAATGTTATTGTGTTAACAAACTGTTTTTAGTTTTGCAATTTCAGGTTTTATCTAAATTTTAAATAAGGTCAAATTATTTGCTGAAATTTAAAAAAAAAAAAAAAGAAAAAACCTGAAAATTTTTTTATTGTATTTAAAAAAAATTCATTTGAAATGAATGGAAAAAGTGTTCTTTAAATAATATTATGCTGTGGTATATGTAATGTAGAATTTAAGAATATTAAGTGGTATTTTTTTAGTAATATTCAGTTTTCATTATAATATCTGAATTGAAATATTTAAATCATGTTGATATGTGTGAATCTGTTTTTGTATGTGTGTGTAAAAATGAAAATGTTTGAAAGAACATCAAAAAAGTTTTTAGGAATTTTTATTAAACATTTATTATAATCTTGATAAAATTTTCAATGACAGTTCAGCTTTTACAGGTTTAATATTTTTTTTTCATAATATAATCATTCAGTCATTATATGATGCATATATACATTATCGAGATTTATTTTAAAACAGCATTCTTAATTATTTAACAATACTTAATTTTACTTTACTAATATTTCTTGCTCAATATTGTTTTATTTCTTATTATTCTTTCACAGTATACTGCCATTTCTTTTATAGTGTTTTTTTACATTAAAGAATAGTATCTTTCTTATGGGAACTTAAACATATTGTTAAATAAGTTTTTAGTATAATTGTTTTGTTTTTATACTAGTGAATAAGTATTATTTTACTTTAACTATGTATATAGATTTGGATTATCATTTTATAAGAAAGTACAAGTGTTAGTAATCGAAGGTTAAGTATTTATCAATGCCAAACTAAAATTTTAAATTTATCATTAAATTGCATTAAATGAAATGTATTATCTTTTGTTTATTACAAGAAAGTTGAGAATTAAGTAACCATGAAAAAAATCTAGCTATGTGCTTATAAATTAAGATAGAAATTGCATTTATTTTCTTTTTAATTCATTAAGGTTATGTATTAGTCTATAAATCAGTAATCACCAAAGTTATCAAACCTTTGAGATACTACAACATTTTTAATTATAATATAAACCTACAACCAAAAGAACTTTTAAAATCTTACATTTATTTATTACTTTATTATTTCGAACTTACATTTCGCATAAACAAAATATTAATTTCAATTCACTGAAACAAAACTGAGCAACTTACATAATAAACACTGAAAACTTACATTTCGCATAAACAAAATATTAATTTCAATTCACTGTATATGACAAAAATAATGAAATTGAACTATGCATTAAAAAGATTCATGTTCAGTTAGTTATAACTAACAAAAGTAATTAAAGATAATCAAACTTGTTAGCTTGAAAAAGATGCAAATTTTTCATCATCAAGTTTTTGATGTTGGGGAAATAAGTAGTGGCTGTCATACTTTAATATAGTTAACAAGTGCTTATCAGTGCATCACGCTTTTATAAGTTTCGTTCTGAAATAAGGAATAATACAAAAAATGTAGAGCTTAACATTCCTTATGCTTTGAGATAATCTTGGACCAATAGTGGGTATTTTTTTTTTATTTTTTGAACTTGCCAAATATTTTTAAAGCTTAAAATAAACGATGTTAAGATAAGCCAGTTGGAAAAGCAATCAATTCCAATTCATTTTAACATTGTCTTGAAAATCAAAGTGGTCCATGACATGTATAGAACACTTCAGCATTAATCTCTAAAATTCGATTTGACTAGCTGTCCGAAATTGTTCTAAGCGAATCTTGAAAATGTTTGAATTGATTGGTAGGAAGTCATTTCTCAAATCTGAATAATTTTAATGTGTTTGCTTTTGAAGGTATTGAAATAATTTTAATGTATTAAGGAGAAAAAATTTTTTAGCCAACCAGAGCGTTAATGCAAACTATATGGAATGTCTTTGTATGCTTCTAGTACTCAATCGATGGTTTGGTGATCAATATCTATTGATAATATATAAAAACAGATTTTATTTTATAAATAATATTATTTATAAAAATAAGTATATGAAACTTCCCTTATATTAACTATATAACTTATAACTAACTATATAACTTAGTATATTAACTTGCCCTTGGAACATAATTTAGAATTGCAAAATACATAAAATAATTATAACTATTCAAATTTCTAATTTGTGCTATTTTATCTTCACTACAAGAGAGTTCCCTTTAATATTAGTAATTAAAAGGTATATAAATTTGTCTAGTTTCATCCCTACATAGATTGTAGTAAAATATCTGATTTCATTTTTACTGTATTAGATTAAAAAAAATTCTTTAAGTCTAAATTACTGTTTAAAATCAAATACACGTTCTTTGATTGCTAAGTTATTGAGGTAGTTTAACAACAAATTGTATAACTTTAAACTAAAATTTAAATCTATTTTTGTGGTAGAAAATATCACTCATCTACTATTAATACTAGTGTACAATCAATTAAAAATTTAAATTTTGTGAATCAATTATTGTAACTGTGTAGTTTTTAAATATGTCAACGTTTTTAATCATTGTAGAACAAAAGCAATTACTATTGCTTGTATTTTTAAACATCCGCTGATTAGACTTTCAGAAATTAACTATTAATTCAATATGAAATGTAAATTAAGTGCATTTCTCTATCAAAATTTATTTAATAATACATTTTCTACATGTATTTGTTAATCTTAATTTAACTTAAATAGGTTATTTAAATTACTTGAAATGATAAAAAGTTTTTTTTTTATTTTTTGGAATTTAAAAACTTTATGTAATTAACATATGACTTACAACATGCTTTAATTTTTTAATTTAAATTGTTTTATAATGAATTTTTTTGAATTATTTGAGTTTAAATGTTGCTACAAATATTATATAATGTTTGAATAGTTTTACATATATTTTAAAGGATAGCTAATTCCGTCAATAAATCATTCACTTCAATTAAATACTGTATTTCAAAATTATATTTGACACATTAATTCTGTCATTTTCAAAAATCAAGTTGCTGTGTTTCTGTATTTAACTAAAATTCTCTCCTTCAAATGATCTTCCAAATCATATTCATATTGGAAAATGCAACAGTTTTTATTGAAACTTGTGAATTTTTATATTAAATGATATAATGTATACATTGAAATATTAATGTAATTTTTAATGTGTATGAAATATATTTTGTATTGACATTTGTAAATAATGAATAATTTTAATTTTCATATTTATAGATTATATTTATATAGTTTATCATATTTATACAGTGTGTAGTTATGAATTTCTTAGTATTGAAAGAATTTTTGTAAAGTATTGCCATTTTATTTCGTTATATAGATGAATTTATGTGCAAGTCAAAGAACTTTTGTATTAAAGTTTTAATTGATTTCATTTTTTGAAAAACAATTTTATTTTATTTAATTTTATTATTTTTTTAATTAATAAATGGTATAATGATTAAAATTAGATTTATTTTCTTATGTCCAGAAAATTATTTTAATTTCAAAATTTAATGTATTTTGCTGGTAATTCCATGGAATAAAATTTCAAATTTGTGTGAACTTTACTATGATTCGTAAAAGTTTCAAAAGTTTCGTAGAGTCTTGTAGAACTGCAAATACAATTAAGCGCATATATATATTTGTTAGTCTGTTGTCTAAACTTTTAACTCCTTTTTTAAATTAAGTAATCAGTGTAAAATCATGTTGATTATTTCTACATATTTTATAAAATTTAAATTGAAAAAGTAAATGTACAATGTTTGATATCAAAAGAAAATAATGGATATCAAATTGCAAAAAAATTTTATTCTCTAAAATTTTCACAATTACATTAAAACATAATTTGCTCATTTTTATTAAAAATTAGTTTATAAAAACTAAACTTTTTCAAAGACAGTAAATAAATGGATTTTTTGTTTTTAACTAATTAAGATTATGATTCGATATGACAGTGAAAAACTAAAAGAAATGAATATTTATTTACTTTCAAATTTTTAAGTTAACATTATTTAATGTATTATAAATTATTAATTTTGCATTAATTTAATATTTCCACCACTCAATTTGATCAGGTTTAATTTGAAAAAATTTCATTGTTAATGTCATAAAGTAAAATAATAAGAAATGAAATAATTCAAATATAATTCGCTTAAAAATATTTAAACTTGTAGGTTTTTCAAAATTTTGATTAACCACAGAGGTAAGCAAAGTTTTCAGAAACCTGTATGTTTAAATTTAAATATTTCAAACTGATTGAATTATTTCAGAATGGCAATCAAAATATTATTTTTGTAATATAATATTTGTATTTTTCATTTCAAAACTTTGATAAACGTAAACCATTCTTCTTAATTTTCAAATGTGTAACTTTTTTCTGAATTATTTCATTTGAGTGAGTTTTAAATTAAAAAATAAGTATAATATTATTAGCTTGTTATAATAATTTAAATTTTTATTATTTATTTTGCAATAAATTAGGAAATAAGCAAAATTATTTTTTATTTAATTTACAGACAAATAATTGAGTAATAGTTTAAAAATTAAGCATTAAAACATTTTAATAATTTTGTAAGATTTTGGTATTTAAACTGTATAAATATTATATTTTATGCTTTTCAGTATATCTATCGTTTCCTTTATGACCTCCCCACATAGTTCAATTTTTTTTAAATTTTTTTTTCACTTTCATGCTAGTTGTATATTAAAAAATTTTCTATATATTCTAATTCATTAATGTTGTAAGAGGTTTCCTAATTCTTTCAAAAATAATAGGTACTTAAAAATAGGTTTTTATTATATTCTGTTGCATATAAGCATTGACTCAACAGTATTTGAAAATAAACTAGTCCATGACCGATATTTAATTCCCTTTATGTGTTGTTTTTATTTAACATTCAACTATATTTTCTTGGTTTTTATTGTATTAATGTAGCACAATTTCCTTTATATCTTGTACAAATATAATATTCCTTATATCTGTTTTATTTTTATAAATGTGTTATTGTATCTTTTCTATTTGCCATATTATATACTCATTTTATCCTGAAAAGTAGTTTTACTTGTTAGAAAAACAATTAAAAAAAACTTATTTTGGTTATATAAATTGACTACTTTAAAAAATTTTGTGTTTAACTTGATTTTAAGTTGGCAAAAAGAATTATAAATGTATTGTTTGTGTGATTCTTTTATATTAATGTAATGCATTGAGCTTTATAGATGAAATTTCTAAGCTTCCTTGTGTAAATTTTTACAAGTTTGATATATCTTATGGCAACTATTTTGCAAAAAAATATTTTTCTGTCCATTTAGACAAGTAATTTTTTCTAATGAAAGCAGTATTTTTAAGGTTGTGATATTTCAAATGAGTGCCATAATCTTGTAAAATATTTAGTTTTGTATCAGTACTGCATCAATTTAATATTTAATTAAAGTATTTTAGAAAGTGATTTTGGTAATTTGAGACATCGAATTCTATAATAGATAATATATTGGTGTATAAATATTGTTTAATGCATGGAAAATGTATCTAAGTACTTAAATATGTTCTTATATACTATTATGAGAGATTTAATCAAATCTTAATAAAATTATTTTTTAACATTGTGGTCTCCTTATTTTTGTATTAAGTTTTAATATCTAATTAAATAGTTTTGGTTAAAATGTAACAATGTATTAATATGTACATAATTATGAAATTTTCAATTTTTAAATGCAATTTTCTTAAGCATTTCAAAATAGTTTTGAGTCCCATTTGCTGTAAAAATTATTTTATCTTAAAAGTTATTGTCCTTGTGAGAGCTTTACTTTATAAAAGCCATATCTTATCTGTAATAATTAATGGATGTAATATAATTATTATTACAACAAAAAATTTCAGTTGCATATGCTTGATACTCATTTTATCCTGAAAAACTTGCTTGATATATGTATTCAAGAATGCTTTGAATTTGATTATTCAGAGCAACAAACATATAATTTTATTGTACATAACTATATGGTATAAAGTTACGATGTTGAGACTATTTACTTAACATTTGGATCAGCTTCTTTTTGCAGTCTTATCACCAAGCTGGCAACCGAATGGTAAGTGATCTTGCCTTCGGTTCAACAGTTCGTAGGTTCGAATCCCACCTTGGGTATGGATGCTTGTAGTGGTTCAGAAGCCAATTTAAACCGTAGGTCCCTGTCTAATTAGCCCTCATGTGCAAAAAATGACCGTTGAGCGACAAACAAACCAAACCTTTTACAGTCTTATCAACAGATAAGCAAAGCAATCCGAGAACGATACCATCAGTGTACACTGTTGGGTGGCAAGACCCCTAGGGCAACTAAAGTACTTAATTTTGTCTCCAGTATATACTGGAGACATTAAATTATATGAACAATTAGTCATTAGATCAAAAAAACTGTACTGGATAACATAATACTTACACAAAATTTCTAAACATCTGGTCAAATTGAAATAATTCGAAATAAAGTAATCTATATTTTTAGGTCAAATATATACATGCACTTATGTGAAATTAAAAATCAAACTTTTCGATTTTTTTTTTAAATTAATTTCATTTTTAAATTTTGGAACCATTAATTCTATTTGTCATATATGTCATTAAATTATATGTCATTAATTTTAGACTTTAGACCCATGCAACATTAAACGTTTTTTTTTTTTTTTCCAAAAAAAAAAAAAAAACTCTTGAATAATTTTGGCCCATTGGGTTTACTAAAGCTGAAGAAGGAAGAGCCTAAAATTGAAGGAAGGTTACCCGATACGCTTATAAAACTGAGAAATCTTCACTGCTGTCACAAATCTAAAATATAAATGAGTTAAAATTCTAGGAATATGGAGGAAGAAATGAAATTTTAACTGTTGAAATTCAAATTGTAAATAAATTCATTGGTCAATATTTGGAGTGGTGTCATTAGTCACATGATTGTTTTGTGTTTGGTGGCTATACCAGACGTCATGAATCCTCAAAGCATACTTTTCACAAACAACTCACTGAACTCTAGCGGTGGTAGTATCTACCACGACAGCAGTTCCTCCCGAAGTCCCACGTGGTTTAGTGGTTAGGATGTCTGGCTCTCACCCAGAAGGCCCGGGTTAGATTCCCGGCGTGGGAAGCCTTTTTTTTTTTTACGGAAAACGAGGTAATAATTAAGAGGAACAAACGGGGGCATTCGTACTGTGACGCTAGAGGTAAAATTCTTAGACCGTGGCAAGATGGACTACTGCGAAAGCATTTGCCATGAATGTTTTCATTAATCAATAAAGAAAGTTAGAGGTTCGAAGACGATCAGATACCGCCCTAGTTCTAACCATAAATGATGCCAGCCAGCGGTCCGGCTGTGTTCCTTAAATGATAAGCCGGGTAGCTTTTGGGTTCCGAGGGAAGTATGGTTGCAAAGCTGAAACTTAAATGAATTGACGGAAGGGCACATCAGAAATGTAGCCTGCGGATTAATTTGACTCAACAGTTCTTCCCAGTTGTCTATACCTTTGTGTTTTCATGTCTTGACATGTTCTACTTTCGAGAGAGCTTCTCCTATCTGTGTGTGTGTGTGTGTGTGGCACACGAGAACAACAATATTAATGTAAAGCTCTTGTAAACACCTTAGCATGTAAAATTATTGCCTATTCATTCAATTGATTAAATGTTTATGTTTCTTTTTATGTACTTTTGTAATTATATGTAGTTATAAAAATATGTAATTTTTTCTCCCATTTTTTTAGCATACAATAACTAATTTAATTGGACCCTTTTCTTTAAAAAATGTAATTAACCAAATTTTTGATTATTTGAATGGGGTTCGGTCCCAATTGATTCGGATAATTGGAGTTCTACTGAACATCTTTACAAATTAACTAAATTTTGGACAAAAGTGTGTGCATATATATATATAAAATCTGGAATAAATTCGGAACACCTCTCAAACTGTTAAAAGGCCTCTAGGGGTATATTTGAATAAATTTATTTCTCGGTAAAAGATGAAGAAATTTTAATCGGTTTTATTAATTTAATTGCACTTTTAAGACTCAGAATTTTAAAGGAAAAATTTTTATCTATACTTTCAATGAGAGTTAAATATGAAAAATCAAAGTTTGTCTTTGGAAATTTCTTAAATTACTTATAATTTCCTGAAAAATAAATAACATATTTTTAATGTTTTTGTATTGCAAACTATATACGTTAAAGGAAGTCTTGTATTTCACATTCAACTGAGAAAGACAAAAGTAAGTCCTTTTTAGATGTTTCATTCTTCTCCAGAGCTTACAACTTGTGATCTTGAATCAGTGAATCTTATACTTCATTAAAAATTTTAACTAATAAAAAAATCTAGATGAATTTTCGACGTTTTATTTTTAGCTTGAGCAAATTTTAAATGTATGTGAACGTTTTTTGTTATTATGCTTACATAAATTGGAATATGAATTAAAGATTTTATCTGTTTGTTCCTATGAAAATATCAATTTTCTTTGTTTCCCACTCATATTATTAGAAAGTGGTTAAAATTTGGCTTGAGCTAACTAATATTCATCAAGATTAGAAATGAAGGATAGTAAGATTTTGGCATTAAGCTACATTTATATACATTTTTTGGCAACAATGGTTCACAGAATAATATGCAAGTGCTGATAGTAATTAATGTACGATACATGTCATACAACCCAGTAGTAACCGTCATTCTACAGTGCTTTTTTTCTTGGGTTATTTCGGCGAAACCTACAGCTTAAAATATATAAAATCTCCAGTTTATAACAAACGTCGTCAACTGAAATAAAAGTAGAACGGGGAGGTAGTCAGGAAAAGATGTGATGATATAGCTAATTTGACTTAAAAACTGCTTATTAAATCAGATTTAACATTATTTTTAAGATTTACCATTATGGGCCAACGATAAGATCCAAAACGAAATGATGTAGTAGAGATTAATAACACTCAAATAGGACTTTGATTTGTCCCTCTCCATGTCCAACAAAATATAAAATACACTGAAAAAAAGAAACAATTTTATATATAAATGTAAAACACATACAATAGTACGGGAATTGTTTTACAAATTAATCTGTGCAATGTGAAAAAAAATTTTATCATTACCTAATACACAAGATATAACTTAATATAAAATTGTACATATTAGAGTTTAGTTATATATATTATAGTTTATTTCTAATTATGTACTTAAGGTAATAAATGTTATGTAATTATTACCCTACAAAACGCCATTTAATTATAATATAATTTATTAAAAATTCAAATGCACAGGTATCGCGTAGCACTTTATGTAAAAGGTTTTAAGTTATGACAAAAAGCGATACCTGTGCATTTGTATTTCCTAATTTAAGAGCTTAGTTTTCTTTTTTTCTGATAAGATATGCTAGGCATTATCGTATCGTAAACGGAAAAATCGCAAACACCCGTCAGGTATGCAGGAAAAAAGCAGTATAATATTCTTGTTGTTTAACAGTGGATAGGATTGAACTTAGAATCTTCCGCTCTGAAGAAATGCTGTATCCCAAATTTGCGTATTCCTTTTATTTTCCTGCAAGTTGCATTGAGTTAAGCAAACCATATTCTTACATTCCTGTCATCGATCCAATTGATTTTTTAATATTAATTCTCTCATTTGCTTAATAGTTTTTGATTAATAGTTCAGCATTCTATTTGCAAAAACTTAAACTGATAAACAGAATATCATTTTGCAAGAAACCTCTAATGACTTAATATAATTTTTTCAATTTTTTTGCAAGTTCAAAATATTAACAAAATTTTTATCTGATTTAGACTAAAAGAATTTTAAAATTCTTATCTTATAGTTTTACACATTTAATCACGCGAAATTTTTGGTTCTCATTTATCTTGTCTGTAAAATATATTTTTAATGTTTAATTAGAGAAATCTAACTCTTAAAAACTACTTTCTTATTTATGAACTAAATTAACTGTAATTTATTTTCTAAATTTAATAAAATTTCTGAAAGAATATGAATAAGAACTTTCATATTCTTTTCTTTCAGAAAAGAATATGAAAGTTCAATTCTTGAATAATAATTTTCTAGTTAAAAAATTTATTTATGATTTTGAATGATCAGATAAAAATATTAAGCAACAAGAAACATTTTATATCAATTCTCGGGTAGAAAGCATGTAAAAAATAATTATTTAATATAGCTTAAACCTTCCTTGTTGAAAAAGACTTTTTAAGATAATTTAACATAAGTGTAAATTATTTTTGAAAACAAACATGAAATAATTTGATTATAAATGGACAATTTTAAGTGATGAGGAACTTTATTCTGTCTTACACAAAGCATGAATCAAAAGAAAATCAATATCTTCAAGTACAAATATCTGAAGGTACTTTTGCGAGGAGGACACGACATGAAATCACCTCATGAAATTGACAATATAAGAGCAATGCACCTGTCTATCTATGCTGATGCATTTATCTCTATAAAGAATATTTATCTGTTGATTTAAGTGGAGATGAGGTACTCATGCATGGATTTCGACAAAGAAACTCATTGTTCTTGAATTTCAGTTGAGAAATTTTTGAATTGGATCTTATGCAGGAAGAAATATTTCATGGAAAGAGGAGTGAGAACTTAATGAACAAGAATAAAAAGAACTTTCAGATATAAAACAAGGAGAAAATGATGAAATATTGTGGACGTCTGCAAAAGAAGTACATGAATGGTTAACAACTGACGTACTTTTTTGAGAACAATAATAAAGTATTTTCCAAAATTAAAACAAAGAGAAAGTGCTTAAAAATTATAGTTTCCAAAACTTCATTTTACTACACAGAAGAAATAAGTGATTACTTCGCCTTAGTTTTCATCAATATAATATAAGAATATGTTTTTGAATTTTTTCATTGTCGAACACGTTTTTAGGATATTTATTGATCAAAATAAAATTAATTAAAATAATGAATCCTCAAATGAGGAATACGTGTCAAATGATGAATTAATCATTTGACTCTCGTATTTGTGTATTCATTATTTCATTTGTGTATTCCTCAAATGATGAATTAATTTTTATGAAGAACGAAGTTTACAAATGTTTACCTTCTCAAACATTATATATATTTGTTTTTCTTAGTCCTATTTAATTTTTATTTTTAAGTTTTGCGTTTCTTATGTTTACTTTGAACGGAGTCAGATATTTTAATCAACAGTGACAATAGCAGAAAGAGAAATGGCGCTAAATAAATTGAAATTTATTTATTTCAGACCACAGATAAATTACAAACTACAGCGAGAAATTCCAGTCAAATTTTAAATGCGTTTAAGAGTGCAGTCCGAATGGGGTTCCAAAGCTAAGAGGGAGAGATAATTCATTATAAGCATTTCCGAATTCAAAATAATAAAAATAATACACCACTCAATCATCTGTACCATACAGCAATGTTAAATTATTACAGCAATAAATGATTCCTCTTCAATTCATTATAAATAGTAAATGAATTATTTTTGTTACAATTCATGCAACAAAAATAAGCATTAAAACAAAACCAGCTTACAATAACAGAGGTCATACGTTATGAATAAGTGAATAGTCTCGAATAGTGCGTCATCTAGTGTATAATTATTTAAGTAAATTTTATTTAGTGTGTTCTTTCTTTTTATCACCGCTAAAGATAAACGGAGATTTCCACCTCTATGTACCTGGTTTAAAATGTTTTTGAACTTTTCACTTCCGTAAACAAAGACAGATTGAGATCTTCTCTCTAAGCATGTAAATTTTCATTTAATTTAGTTATAATTATTATGTTTTCATTGATAATATGTATTCATAGTGATTTAATATTTTTATTTGGTGCATAGTTATTTAAAAATTATTTTACATAATAGTATCCTAAATCTAAATTTCATAGGAAATATTTAATTTGGAAGTATTTGTAAAAGGGTTTGATACAAAAGTAAGTGATATTAATATTTTATTCATATTGAAATTGATTAATAATTTTTGAGTTTAATATTTCATTTGAGCAAACCAAATTTTTCTAAATTATAATTTTTTAAATTTAAAATATAATAATTTACATATGATTTTTTACGTCTTTTTTCTGTTTTTCATTGGTTTAAAAGTATTAGAAATCAATATGATAGATCAGGTTTTAGAAAATATCTGTTCATTTTAAAACTCTGGAATGGATCTAAATTTAAATTGTTAATTTAAATTTAAATCCATTCCAAAGTGTAAAAATTTAACCTTGCAGCAGTAAATAAAAATTTCTGTAATGTATTACAAATTTATATTTTTCAGTAATACAGAAGTGACTTTTGATATTATTTCATTCAACTAAGAAATTAATTATAATGAAATAAAATTAATCTATTAACAGAAACTAAATTCGAATGCTAGAAAATTTCTTATTCATTATTTTGAAATTTTAATTCTACTATGTTAGAAATATAGTGTGAAAATTTAATGTTAAAAAATTTTATAAATATGGCTTTTAATAACATATTACTTTTTGCTACATTGATTTCCTTGTGATACTTTGAGTTTACTGCAAGAATCCTGTTTATCACCAAAATTACACATTACAATCTTATGATTTTGGATAAACATTTATTGACAATTCTGGTCTTAAATAGCAGAAAAGTACCAATAAATAAACAGGTAAATTTATAGAACTACTGTTTTAAAAGTATTTCTGAAACTAGATAATAAGCACTGATAATTTAATGCTTTTTATAGTAATGGAAAGATGTCTTACCATTTTGTGCAAACTGCTAAAGTGTAAAGTGTGTTTAGATTCCATATTATCAAATTGTCTTTTTTTAAATTTATTTTAAATGTTTCTATAATGGCAATATAATTTTTATGAAGTTTTTTATTCAGTTTTTGTTCTGACTCTAATTTTGATGTAAGTAACTGCTTTCATGTGATTTTATTTTGTATAAAGTTATAAAATCTTCATTGCAGAACAAAAAGGAATCAGTGAACACACTTAAAATAATTTAAACTGTTTTCAAGAACTAAAAATATCAAGGATTTAGGGAAAATATTGATTATTTAGTATACAAGCAAAATACTTCTTTTAAAAAAATTTTACTGTGTTATATTAACTGTTCGCAGCTAATCAATTGAGTATTGTTTTTAATATCTATAATTTCATCCATTCACAAATTGAATTATTTCTGGCTGAATCGGCTTAAGAATTTCATCAATGATTGATTGGTGTACATATAATAAAATAGTACTTTTTTTCAATGTAACAAAATTAAAGTTTGCTATATTTAGCTGTTTTTTACCCTTGGTGATTTGTGATTGATATGCTTCTTTTAACAGACAAAATTATCACTAAACTCTTTTTTGTGCCAAGTTGCTGAAGCTTTTTTTTTTTTAAATCATACTTCAGTTAATTTTTGCACAAAAAAAAAATCAATTGAAATATATTTAATTTACAATATTATTTTGAGCAATTAAAATCATTGCATATCTACATTATATTATTTTTGATTTTCTGTAAAAAAACATGCTATTTCTTCAGGATTATAAGCAGAGATATAATATAAAAGTGCTGTTTTTCTTTAATGTAAATGATCCTGTAAGCAGTATTTTTGAGTACAAATGTGCCTAATATTTGAATCTAATTATAATTCTTTCATGAAAAAATATCATTTTCAATGCTTCAAGAATTATTTACCATCATGAAGAAACTACTCTTTATCTTCATGATGACCTTGATGATGTAGTAAAGAACAATGCACCATGAAGGCTTCACTAGGAGGAAAATTTCTATTTCTTTAGAAACTTATTTATTACATGTTTTGGCTAGTAATACTTGAGGGAAGTATTTTATCTGATAAGTCAATTCAACTTCATTAAATTTCAGAAGTTCCGGAGGTTACATTAAAGGATATTTCAAATTAGTAATAATAGATATGTAATTTTTGATAGTTTCTTAGTAATTGTTATTATGGTTGAATGTTTTTATGTTGCTAAGAACATTTGTCAAATTGTTAATTTTAAATTTTATTTCAGGTAAATATGTTTCTTGTGGGACTTACTGGTGGCATTGCTACTGGTAAGAGTTCTGTAGCAACTTTTCTTAGAAATATGGGAATTGAAATTATTGATGCTGATATTATAGCACGTGAAGGTATGATCTGATGAATGTTTCATTTATGTTGCTTGATATGGTAATGTTTTTGTCTAACTATATACTTCATTTATAAGCAATTTCTCAAAATTTAATGTTTGCATTAATATTTAATCACACCCTAAAAATATTTTCAATAATATTTTTTGAACTAATTCAATTTTACTCACATTAATAGAAATATATTATTTTATTAAAAGTTTTAATGCAGAAAATTTTGTGCTAAGTTTTTAATATAAGTATGCTTAGTATTATAAAAACTATTTTTCGGTGTCTCAAATATATTTTTGTGACATAGATAAACTATTCTATGTGAAAATTAAATTAAATAAGTTTCTGGTGATGGTACTTAACATGGTTAATGGACGATAAAAATTTGATTTGTCAGATATCTGTATATTTCTTCCTATTTTCTATGTAATTAATATGTATATCTGCCAGTCAAATGGTTATTTCTTTGGTTTAACAGATCATGGGCTCAAATCCCTCTTTAAGCTTGAATGTTTGTAATGCTCCAGATTCAACTGTTATCTGTAAGTCCCAGTCCTTTTAGCCCTCATGTTTGAAAATAACCATTAAGTGACAAACAAACCAATCAATATAACTAATGCTTGATGGTTAGTATTTTGGCTTTCTGTTCACTAGTTAAGCTCCTATCTGAAGGAAGAAAATTAATAGTTTAGAATCCACTTTAAACTTTAAATTCCTGTTGAAAAGCCCTTATGTGTCAGATATAACCATTGAACGGTGAACAAACTGGACAAGATTAAAAATAGGCTCAAATTTGCTCTATAGTAGAAATCTGGAATTTGAATTCAGCAATTTCTGAATAACTGGAAAAGAATATATTGCATTTGTAACCCGCATATGTACATCTTTTAGGGTGAGTATTTGGTTGATTTTCATATTCCCCCCCAAAAAAAAGACAATATGTGACCAATTTACAAATAGTTAGCTACCAAAACTTTTAGACTATTAATTTGATTAATAAAATCATTGTAATAGATTTAACATTTAAAATTCATATCCCCATACCTCTTACACTGATTGATTCTTAATGGTTTATTTTAGAAAATTGAATGGAAGATAAAGATCAACCTTTTGTTGTGCATATCAATTATATTATGAAATATTATGGAATTATGTGTAAGTCAAAGTTATAATTCAATAAATTCATTATGTTCGCCAATGGGCGAATAAAAAAAACCCAACACATCCTCATGAATATTTAAACTACAAACTTTGATTAAAATAATAAAGAAACATAGTATTAAAATTAAACATAGTACATTTAAATATGCTGTATTAACAGCATATTTAAATGCAACAAGCACTGAGTTATTCGCTAAGTCGACTACTGCCAGCTTCAATGATTTACTCCCTATATATATTCTTGACTCTACAACAATGCCACCTATCAATAATGTCATAGCATAATTTAAGTTTGTATTGTTGCCAATTCCACACATTTCAAAATAATTATATTTTACTACATAAGTTATATTGTAGATTATACAAAGGACAGTTATGGGTATTCAGAATTCTACTGTATTTTAAGCACCCCTAAAATTCTGCAAGTAAAAATATATATCCATCATTAAAAGTGTTAGTGTTATTAGCTTATTTAATAATATAATGTGTCTAGTTGTTTTTTTTATACTGTTAATTAATTCTATCTCATTTATAGTTAATCAGTAACCTAGTTTATTTAATTGCATGTGTTATAGTTTTAATAGCTAAAACTGAATAGTTAAATGTCACTCATTATTCTAATCAATCCTAAAATTTGAATTTTTATGTATTAGTAAGAGTAATGTACACTATTTTAAAGTAAAATAACTTTAAATATTTTGCTTGAAAAATAAGCAATTTATTGTTTGAAAGTTGCATAAATTCTAACTATTTAAAGATAATTTTTTTCATAATAAAAAAATATGTATCAATTTACTTGCATTATGAACTGTCTTCAAATAAATAGGGGAAAAAATTGCCTATATTTATATTTTCTGTATTTTGAATATTTTACAAAATTTAAAATTTAATAACATATTTATCTTGTGTCCACTAAAGAATGCTTCTTTCACATAATAATTAATGAGTGAAAAGTTTTTTAAATGAATATTTTTGACATTTCAGTTGTTGAACCTGGTAAAAAAGCAAATAAAAGAATTAGAAAAGAATTTGGAGATGCTTTATTCAATGAAGATGGTACTTTAAATCGCCAAGCTTTGGGTCAAATTGTTTTTACCCAACCTGAGAAAAGAAGCTTACTGAATTCTATTACACATCCAGAAATATATAAATCTATATTATTTAAATGTATTAAGTTATTCTTTTTAGGTAAGTGTTTTGCCTATTTATTTTTTATAATATTTTTTAGAATTATTCATTTCACACATAAATCCTTAAAAAAAAAATATGATATTTGAAGCCCAATTTTTACAAAACCAAGTCATTATTTTCTGTTTCTTATTCCCAGTGAAAATTCCATTTTATAGTTCTCTTTAATAAAATTCCCTATTTTCCCCACATGTCTTCTGAAATCCTTTTCACATACTTCTGAGGAAAAATTGTGTATATTTGTGTTTTATTTTGATCGGTATTAATAAGAATAAGACTTTTGGATACACTGTGATGTATACAATCCAAATTTTTATAAATACTGTTTGGGAATTCAGTGTAGAATTGGGTACCCCTTGGTTTAGTAAAAAATTTGGTGATACATCTTGGCAATAAAATTTCAATTTCTTATAACCCTGGTAACTATATCTTTTTATAGTTCCTGTGTGTAGTGGCCATCTTGTTAGTCATATCTTGGTGTAAAAAAAATTGCCAAAGAATTGAGGGATACCAAATTGTAAACTTTTACTGAAAATTGAATTTATCTGCTCTCTTTTTTTCTAGATTAGCACACAGCAACCAAAGTATTGTTGTCGCATATCCTGCACTAAGGTCAAAAAATTCTTTAGCAATCTTGATATATTTCATTCATTATTTAAAAAGGAATGTCAAAGATTTCTAAAATTTCCATAAACTTATTTTTACTTTCTACAATAAATTTGTATGACATACATATATGTCATACAAATTTATTGTATGACATATATATGACATACATCATATTCTTTAATCATCATAATATCGAAGTGTTTTTTTGTTTCTCATTCTTATGACCAGCAATTCTAAATCAGGTCCTTGAGTTCATTCACCTTGATGAAATCAAGAACTAAAAGGAGTGTTGAACCAGGTCTTGTCTGGTAAGCTCCAGACAAGATAAAATGTGATCTTTGGTGACTTGTTCAGAAGAGAACCTAGAAAAAATTTAGAAGTGTTTAATGCCTCCAACAAAAGTCAGTGATGACAACTGACCACTAATGGAATGGGTAAGAGCAATTTGATCTCGTCTACTGTTGTCCCAAACCAAGTAGCCGCCAGGGCACCTACTCTGATACCATGGATGTAGTAGTGGAACCAACCAAATGGCGTTATTCATTGCCTTATATTAAATTTGGATTAATTTTAGTCCCTCCATAAAATCCATTATTGTTATTAATTTAAATTGACATAATTTTTTTTCTGATTTAAAAATTTTCAGTATAGTTTTTTAAGAACTGAAAAAAAAATTGAAGAGGATAAGAATTCAGATTTGTGTTATTTTTAATGATATAACATTGGTTAGAATGGCTTATTTCACATGAAGTAAATTTTAAATTTAGTATGGCTAAAAATTGTTTATGAAATTCAAAGTAAAATTTTAAAAAAATTGTGAAACATTTGTTGATGTGCTTATTTATTCTAGTGTAACTCATGAATAAAATTAGACCATAAATAATTAATTACATTTGAGTTCCAAAGACTATTTTGATAATTAAAAGTTGCTGTCTGGAAACAAATTTGATTTTTAAAATCGCTGAGTGATTCACAATGAGATCACATATAAGACAAGATCTCGGAACTGGTTGTCTCTAAAATTCCTTGATTCTTTCACTTTTAATTTCTAGCTTTCAATTTAAACACTGTCGGCTTTTAAAGATTACTAGCTTTCAGTTTGTTTTATGTATGTATACTGTAATCAGTGTTCTGAAATAATTTTAAATTTTCTATTTTATTTTTGAAGTGAAAGTTTTCTTACGCAACCATTTATTATCATTGTATTTTTGCCATCGTTAAACTTTTAAAAAATTTCAATTTGTTTACAAATTTTTAATATATTAACTCCATTTCATTAAAAAAACAAGTAGAACTGAAAAAAGTAAAAAGAGTTTTAATGAAAACAGATGGAGAAATACCTTTTTATTGAGGAAAACAGTAAAGCACTTTGCTTTATTTGTAATGACTTAGAGCCAGCTTTTAAAGATTACAATTTGAAACAACATTGTCAAAGCATGCGACAAAATATGAGTCTGAGCAATTTTTTTTTAAAGGCAGCTATTCAAAATAATATTGCAAAAGCGAGTTATATTGTAATCAATTTAATAGCAAAAGAATTCATTGCAAAAAAACCTTTTATTGATGGCGAATTTATAAAAGAATGTAATTTTACTCATTTGCCATAAACGGAAGCATTGATGCGTCTGACACAGCACAATCTTTAACAGAGGAATAGGTAAACATTATAATGTGATGGAAGGAATGGTTGTCTTAGAATCATTAAAAAACACAAGTCAATAGATTTATTTGATGCATTAAAATGATGGTGAAAAGGCTTTTCTTAACTGTGAAAAATCTTTTTCAGCTATCGTGAAAATGGGGGACTTGTTAAAATGATTAATGATGAAGCCGTTGGTACTACAATATTGTCTTGATGATATCATTGCATTGTACATCAGGCCAATTTATGTGGAAAAATTTTAAAACTGGGAAGTGTATTAAATGTTATAAAATCCATTAACTTTATAAGAGCAAAAGGACTTGATCATAGACAATTTCAAAATTTTCGTAAGGTAATGGGCTCTGAATTGGCAGTTATTTGTTATACAAAAATATGATGGCTCAGTAAATGAAAAATTGTCAAAAGATTTTACCATTTAAAAACTGAAATAGAAATGTTTATTGAAACAAAATGGAAACTTATGTCTGAAGAAGATTAGGTTTTAGATTTAGCTTATTTAAGAGACTTAACAAACCGTTTGAATGATTTAAATTTCTAACTTCAAAGAAAAAAACTTTTTCAAGGAATTTCTTTATAATATATTCCAAACAATAACAGTATTTGAAAGAAAGTTAAAATTTTGTCAGTATCAAATAAAAGTAAAAGATTTAATACTTTGGCTGTACATAAATCTGGAAGTTGCTCAAAAATTTTAAAATATGCTGCATTAATTTTTAATTTAAGAGTTTAAAGTAGTAGATCTCAAAATTTAAAAAAAAAAAAAAATCAACATATTTTCTACTTTATTTTTCAAAATATAAATTACCTTCAAATATTTAAATGGAATGCATTTAACTGTAAAATGACATTCAAGGAAAAGAAAAATTTGGAAATGTTTCTTTACTAGAGTTTTATAAAGATTACTTACCCTGTGTTTATCCAAATTTTCTCAATCGTGCATTATTAATGTCTTCAGCTATTGGCAGTACCTAAATTTGTGAACAATTATTTTCAAGAATACAAAAAATAAAGATAGGACAAAGATCACTGACAAGCATCTTGAAAATGCATTAAGAATTGAAACTTGATCTGTTGAACTCAATTGTGATTTGCTTGTTCAACAAATTCATCTTTCTTATAATTTGAATTTTTACAATCTTTATCTTTATGTAACCCAAACTAAATTGACTGAAACATTTTTACAAAGTTAAAATAAATATGTACCTATACATATATATGTATATATAATTCAAATTAAAAAATTAATGATAGAAAGAAGTTAATTTATTTTAATGAAACTACATAAAGTTAATTTTTATTTCAATTTGTTCAAAAAATCTTATATGTGTGGCCCTCAAGCGGTTGTAGTTTAGACACTCATACTGTAAAGTGACAAAGCAAATCAAATCTTTTTTAATATGAATGATTACTTACTCCCATATGTTTTATAAATTGTTATCGAATAACATCTTAATTTTAACTTTGAAATGGAATCAAAAGTCCTTAAACCCCTTCTTTTCAAGAATGTCTACAAAATGTGTCTTGTGATATGTTTCAGTATTGAAGGAAGTAAAATTTAATAAAATTTTGTGGTTTTACATTTTAACTATATCTACTATTGTTTTTCTTATTTATTGAAACATTTCATCATTTATATAAATAAAAAAAAAGAATTATGTCTGTCTTTTTGAACTGCTTGTATTATTATGAAATGATAATTCTAACAAAATTTGAAAAATTATGTGAAAGATTGAAAAATTTTATGGAAATCAGATTTTAATATGTATTTTGCAATTATTTTTTTATTTTGAAATTTGACAGTAGAAATATTTTTTTTTTTTTTAGGGCATCAATTTACTGTTATAGATTTACCTTTACTGTATGAAAGTGGCAAGATGGTTAAATACATGCATAAAACTATTGTTGTCACATGGTAAGTAAGTACTTCCTATTTTACTGTATTTTTTATAGTTTGCCATTTTATATTGATGAATTTTCTTTCTAACAAAACAATTTTGTTCATAAATTCATTCTATTTTATTATGGCAATTAATTTTTTAAATTTTAAATTTTTTGTTTTAAAAACAAAATTATTAAATAAGGGCTAAAAATTATTCAAACAAAATATATACATTTTAAAATTAAGTACCATATTTTCCTGCATTTAATCTGCCTATTTTGTGTTAAAAAGTTTTGAATTTCGCTATGTATATTAAATGTGTGCTACTTATAGTCCAGTTGCTGTTGTTGCATCCACATGCTTCCCTGTACCTAGCCTTGAGTTGGGCTTTACCAGTTAATCGAAACAGCTGGAGGAAACTAAGCAAAAGAACTTCAATGCTTGGCCTACCACTCCCGGAGGTATCATTTCACTTGGAGGATATTGCAATCACTACATATATTTAAAGTGCCATATCCTCCTTTGGCCAATATGACGGATCTCAGGTTAAACCAAGATTCAATCTCACTGTTTTCTGATCATGAGAACGTCGTCCTAACCAATCATGCCACCACAATCTTCACAGATAATCTAGTAATAAAAACATTCTCCCTCAGTAAAGTTTTGAAAGAAATGTTGTTTATGTTTAAGTAAATAACATATGGGGCCATGATTCAACTAAAATATTTCAGCTATAATCAATTTTGTTCATTTGCATTCAAGAATGAATTTGGTTCCTCAGAGAGAGATCACAGTTACTATTGCCAAATGCCTATCTACATTTTACATTTCGTTTTGACTGGAGCTGTTTTATTCTGAAAATATTCAAGTTCGTAAGTTGTCGTGTAGAAGTTAGTCTACCTGTGGTTTATGGAAGAGGCTAAAATTAATGCTCTGGCTCATATTTTACAGTAGTTATAGTTTTATTTCCATTATTTCAAATTTGAGATATCTATCTGCTGAAAATTTTATTGACTCCGAAAACAATAGAAAATATTTCATGATGTTATAAATGATACCTAAGAATTATTTTTCATTTTTAAGATATTTTAAACTGCTCTGTTGATTTGTTTTTAAATTTTGATTTTCTGCATTATATGTGTATGTATTTCATTTGTGTGTTCTTGATTTTTGTGTACACTTTTTTTTAAAAATTACTATGAGACTACATAGAGAATTAGAGCATTAAAAATTCACAATAATGATTACTGTTGTTTTCAATCAGATTGCTACAATACAAAATATTTTTCAAATTAGTATATTTCTTTTAGTGATCCAGAACAACAGTTGCAGCGTCTTATGTCAAGAAACAGCCTCTCTGAAAGTGAAGCTCTTGCCAGAATTGGAGCTCAGATGCCAATGTCAGAGAAAATTAAAAGAGCAGATTTTGTAATTCAGAATAACAGTGACTTAGAAAGCACTAAACAGCAAGTTGAATCAGTCGTTAAGCAGTTAAGAGGACTTAAAGCTCATTGGAAATATCGAATCATTGCAATCAGCTGTTGTGTTGTTACTGTGACTGCATTGTCAGTTGGACCATATGTGTTGTACTCACATTTAAAATGACATTTTGTGAACAATATAGTAATATAATCTTTGAGATCTGTTATTGTTAACACAGAAAATTCTCAAAAATTGATTAATTTTATAAAGAATTTTTATGATATTCAATTTTTCATTAATTTAGGGATATTATATTTATGAAAATCGAGGATATTTATTTCAATGTTTATTCATATAATGGCATTCATTTGCATTAATGAGTTTAATTTTCAAGGTACCATACTAGTTATTGTGCAATATTGTACTGTACTAATTGAAATTTTTACAAATAATTTTTGTTTCTATTGTATAATTGTGAGTTATTTGTATTAATCACATAAAAAATTATTTCTTAACCATTTTTCATTATTAAGTTTTTGAGTAGACAGGTAAAAGGGTAATGTCCTTGCCCTTACTTTATTACCAAATCCTTTGATTGTTAACTTTGTAATAGTTCACAATCCATTTCATACTATGGATTTGAGTTGAAATAACACTTGTGTGAAACAAATGTTGATATCTTGTGAAACAAAAGTGACAAACCAAATCAAGTCCATCTCTAAGTGTCTTGACATATTTGTATACTCTATTCAAAAATAATTTAGGTATGCCATATTCTTGAAGTGAAGATTTCAAACAGGCATTTTTTTCCTCACCAACTATAAACAACCTGTAAATTTCCACGATTTTAATCATTTCTGGATTGCTTAAGTCAAATTGTTTTCAATCTGTTTTCTTTTTTTTTTTTACTATTTTTTATCATGGCTGCAATTGGTCTTAAAATTTTTGCATGTTTCTTTGATAATAAAAATTCTTACCTCAGAAAAAAAATTATTTTTTAGCATATTCTTTTTTTAAAATAGTTGAAATTATAATTACATGCTTGAGAGCTATTACTGTGATATTGAATTTAAATTATCTTTCATAATTATTTGAATTAAATTGTATCTTGCTCTTCAGTTTTATTAAATAAATTTTGTGTCAATTCTAGTATATTTCATTTTTTGAATTGAAACAAATATGTGTATTAGATTTCTAAGATAGTTCAAATATCTCTGTGAAAGTTTAATTATAATGGATTTACTCTTTTAAATTTCTAATATCTATTAACGAATTAGTAATATTTTTATCAGCATAATCATGTATAGTTATTTAATTACTTATTGTTGATGAAAAGAATATTTTGTTTTGTATTATTTATATACTTGTTAAGTATGTTATCTTATTTAAGATCATATTTATTTTTGACAAGATATGTATTTTTATATAAAATATTTTATATCATACAATATATTTTTATATTTTGATGGTGCTGAAATAAAAATTGAAGAAAATAAATTCTTTCATTGAATCTAATCAATATTTTTACAAAATACTCATCTACATTATATATATAATAAGGCAGATCTTAATTTATACCCAACTCCAGTTTCGAGTGGGAAATTCTATGCTAGGTCAGCAAATGCCGCAGTGGATTCCTGAATAAATTTGGATATTAATTGATAGCGACTTTATAACAACTTTCAACATGCATGCGAGTTGATTATTGGCCTGACAACCTTCCCATCTTTGCAATGTGGTTTACATGTTTTAATGTTAAGTGTTTTTTAAAGTTGAGTTTGAAAGTTTCAAATTGTAATTTTTCAATTTAATCATTAAATTTGGATTTATAGTTAATTTATTTTGAAACTAGGAACATTGTTTATTTTGAAAGCCGGATTTATTAATTTTAAATCTTAAATAAAATTTGGAAAAGTGAAATTTATTCATATTTGCATGTTGCGAGTGACATTTTTTTAAAAATTGGTGCTTCGGAAAGACACTTAACTGGGAAATTTTCTTAAATTGTATGTATGAGTATATTATGCAATGAATATTTTATTAGCTATAGTATAAAATATATTGCTTAGAAATTTTGAAATAATATTCTATTATTTCAACCTGTCAAGAAGGACTACAATGGGTATTTTTTTAGATATCTGTCTATGTTGGATTAATTCAAATGAAATATTACTTAAATAATAATAACACACAATCACAAATCAACTTTATATTATTGATAGAGAGAGAAAAAAAACAGCCATTTTTTTTTAGTTATATCTTGCTTTATTGTATTTTCTAATATATATCGTAAATGATGAAAAATTAGTTTTCTAGCGTTTTGTCACGATGCTTAGTGTGATCGAAAAATGAAAGGAAATATTTAAAATCGCAATATTTATGCTCTGAAATTTCATAAAATCATAATTTTATTGAAAGAAAAACTAGAAATAAAAAGAAATAAAGATTCAATTTTATTGTTTAACAGTTTTCTGAACTGAAATCGCTTACATCAGTTTTTTACATGAATACATCCTATCACCAGATTTCTAATCCCTTCAAAGTTACTATCACACAACAAAAATGGGAACGTTTAAACTTCACAACTTATAAAATTACTGATACAGTCAGTATCTGTGCTGTGTTTTAATATATTTTTTTTTAATTTCAATATTATTTTTTTTTAACTAAATTTGTCAAATAGAAAATTTTTTTGAAAATAAATATTAAATGCATGTAATGCATAAAATTTTCCTCACATTGCAGATTGATATTTTGTAATTCCAAATCACACATTTATAAAATTCTAATTTATGAAATGTTACAAGTAAATTAATGTATTTAAATTTTTTTATGAAATTATGCTTAAATTTAACATTTATCTCTGCTAAAATTATCTGAAGTGAAATTCGTAGGATTGTATGGATTATACAGTTTTGATATTTCTTTTCCAACTAAAATTTGATTGAAAATTTCTAATTTAAAGTAGTTACATAATTAATATATTTTCACTATTTTATTTATTTATTTTTTTGGAAAGTAATTTTTAATATGATAAACTTCCTCTATAATGATATAATTTCCTTTGAACTTTTAATTATAAGATAAAAGAAAACTAGATTTAGGGAAATGTTATAGATTTATTAATCACAGCTATGCCAAAGACAAAATCTTAAGATTACTTTATTTATAATTCATTCAGTGAATAAGAATATTTAGTGATTAACTTAACCGTTGAAATTAATAGTGATTGTGATGTATATGATTAGAAATCGTTTACATCAGTTTTTTACATGAATACATCCTATCACCAGATTTCTAATTCCTTCAAAGTTACTATCACACAACAAAAATGGGAACGTTTAAACTTCACAACTTATAAAATTACTGATACAGTCAGTATCTGTGCTGTGTTTTAATATATTTTTTTTTAATTTCAATTTTTTATTTCACAATTGTGGTATTTATTCCATAACACCTTGTTACGAAATTTTGCTTAAATTAAGAAATTCAATATTAGAATATTGAAAAAATGTAATTTTAGTTTGATGAAAACATGTTTTTTTTGTTTACCTACTTATAGCTGATTACATATATAAATTTCTAATCTGTAAATATTGACATTAATTTCTCTCTGATTAATTTCATCTAATCTTTTCAATCAGGATTGTTTTTTAGTAATTTGTCATAAAGCGCGTCCCAAAAGTTTATAGACAGGTGTTTTTTTCAAGTGTAAGCGACCAATAAGCGAGTGCGAATGACGAAATAATTTATGCAAATACATAAAAGGTTAATTCAAGTAATAAAATTCTCAAACAACTGTGAAAGTTCATAAATTTATTTTTAAAAATTAAAAACGAAAAAATGATGTCCCAAAAGTTTATGGACAAAAGTTCTTTAGAGCTTTTTTTGGAAATAAAAATACAAATTTGCATATTCCACTATTTGTACACGTGACGTAATAGCTTCCTGAGATAAAAACTAGTGGGTGGTTCCTTTTTCAATTGATTGCAAAGATGCCTGCCAACGCGCAATTTACGAAAGCTGAAATTTTACAAATTTATCGTTTAAAAGCTCGTGGGTTGAGAGCTGTAGATATTGCTAGAAAAATTAAGCGCAGCAAAGCTGGAATTTATCAAATCCTAGCGAAAGGTAACAACTTCGAACCAAAATCTCGTTCTGGAAGACCGAAAAAAACAACAAAGAGGCAAGACAGAGAAATTGTGAGACTTGTTTCGACCGAAAATTTGTCTGTACGATCTACAGCCAAAAAAATTACAGCTTCAGTATCGAAATCTACAGTCCACCGAAGGCTAAAAGTAAGTAAGTTTTAAAATATCATAAAATGCGACACACGCCAATGCTTACGAAACGCCATAAGGATGCTCGAGTTAAGTGGGCAAGAAACTACATGCATTATAAGGACAAATGGCTAAGTGTTGTTTTTAGCGACGAAAAAGTTTAATTTAGATGGCCCCGATGGGTGGAAGTACTATTGGCACGATCTTCGGAAGGAACCAAGGTCCTTTTTCAACAGGCAACAAGGAGGGGGTTCAGTAATGGTGTGGGGAGCCTTCTCCTTCAACGGAACAACTGATATTGCTTTTTTGAACGGTCGACAATATTCTGATGATTATCAAGAAACTCTTGAAGCCCACTTACTTCCATTTGGGGAGTTGTTAGGGGGTAAAAAATGGGAATACCAACAAGACAACTGTTCGATTCATGTGTCTAACTCCACTATGCAGTGGTTTAGACGCCACAATGTTAAAGTTATGGAGTGGCCAGCTTTAAGTCCTGACCTGAACCCCATGGAGAACCTCTGGGGAATACTTTCAAGGGACGTTTACGCAAATGGGCGCCAATTTGCAACAGTTCAAGATCTGAAGATGCAAATCGAACAAAGTTGGTTTAATTTGAAGCCCGAAATTCTCCAAACTCTTGTTTTAAGCATGCCTGATCGAGTTTTTCAAGTGATAAAGAAGAACGGTTTAAAAATTTGAACAACAGTGCAAAATTAAATGAAAAAAATCGACTTGTCTATAAACTTTTGGGACACCAAAATCGAACTTTTTTAATTTTTCACGAAATGTGTGATGTTTTTATTTTATTTGTATACAGTATTAGTATTGTATTGGTTTTTTTGATAATTAAAAATTAAAAAAAATTCTTGCAAAACGTTTCCTACTATAAAATTAAAAAAACACAGCAGTCCATAAACTTTTGGGACGCACTTTATTATAATATAAATCCTTATAAATAAGGACTTTACTATAGAAACAAGATGAAGTGTGTAATTGTTATTCTAAAATTAAAGTTTTCAAGGATTAAAATTTTAGAATAGATTTTATGGTCTGAAAAAAATAAATTCTAATGTGAAAATTTGTATTTAAAACTATTTTTTGTTAAATTTATAAAGATCTGCAAGAACCATTTCTTTTTAACTAAAATTTTTTTCCTAGATTATTGAATAATTAATTGGACATTTAATTCTGTTTTTTAATGTCGTAAAGTCAGAATTTTTAAGAACATCTAGTTTAACAAAAGAACACGAGTTTTTTCATTTTCAGTGTGTATTATAATAACATTAAAAAAATTTTAAGTAAAAAAAAATTTTAGTATAGAATCTTATGTAGGAATGAGGTATTAAGGAGAATCATATTCGCCAAGCCACTTCTTAAAAATAACTTTTTAACTAATCAATCAAAAAAGAAATATATTTTGCTTTTTTTTATATAATCTTACATCAACCAAAGTTAATTTTTAAGTATACATTAAAGTATTATTTGATAAAAATAGGCAATTTTAAATAAAAATATTTTTAATTGTGTCGTCTAATGAATTGGAATAAAATTCTTATAGTCAATTTATTTTACTTGGATTGCATGCTGAAATATGACGCAAGGTATTTTAGTTCGCGATATTCCCTAAATAGTCATTCAACATTACTTAATTGTGTAGTTAAGTTAACGTTAGATAGATAGCGCCACTATATAATTACTTTCACTAAGTGCTCTCATAAATATTTTATTGTCATAAATATTCCCTAGAGAGCAAGTTATGTGTGTTAGTAACCGCCGAGAATTTCGTTTAATTTTTTTATAAAAATGAGTGTACCTAATATTAATTTGGTATAAGTTCAGTATCCCCATATATGATTTCTCGCCAAATCTGCCGCCCTTTGTTTACTTCGTAGTGTTGCCGATTTCAGCTTTTGTTTTAATTGTAGTGTTGCCAAATTCTGTTTTAGTTACTATTTCTTTTTCTTTTTTTTTTTTTTTTTTTGTTGTCACTATTCACTTTTCTTGTGTTTTACATAAATTTTACAGCTATTTAAATTTTACTTCGACTTTCATTGTTCTAGAACATTCTTTGTTCCACGTTTCTATTGGAATTGGACGGGATTTTCCCTCAGTTGGGCTTCGTTGTCACCAGCGTCTAATCATCGAAAATTCTTCTTTTTTACAATTTCTTTTACATTATTTCATTTTATTTGGTTAATTATTATATATATTTATTATCTTATTAATTTAATTTATTATTATCTTTTACATTTTTGTTAAATACAATAAATAATTACAGATTTTAAATTTTACCTTGCAATGTATATGTTTCATAAAGCTTGCATAGCTGCAAATGAAAATTGTTTTAATAAATTTGTTGAAATCGTTTCGGGAATTAATTGGGATGAGTACCAAATTTCGCAGAAGGTGTAATTATTTTATTTAAATTCTGAATGTGTATTTTTTTTATTGTATTAGTGTTTTATCTTTATTTACTTTAAAAGTGTATATATTTAAAAAAATATTTTTTGCATGCTTATCTTAAAATTTATAAAGTGTATATATTTAGAAAAATATTTTTGAATGCTTTTTTTTTCAATTTTATAAAGTAATTTATATTTAAAATAATATTTTTTGCATGTCTTTTTTTGCTTTTTTTAAAATTTTATAAAGTGTAAATATTTAGAAAAATATTTTTTGCATGCCTTTTTAAAAAAAAAAAAAAAAAAACTGAAATGTGACACTGGTGACAATGTAAAAAATGTCGAAATAAACATACCAATCGGCATATCAGCTAAACTTCATATCAAGTAAGTCCATCATTTATATTTATTTCCCTTTTTTAATTTTCTAAAATGCTTATTTTCCATCGAACTTCGGAAAATTTCCCGCTTACTTTGGCGATTTGGCGACGAAAAAATTCGCCGCGTTCGCCAATATATGGGGATACTGAACTAGTTCCATTAAATTATCACTAATATATGTATATATATATACACATGTGTGTGTTCGTTCAGGTACATGCTTTTAACTTATCACTTATAAAACTAAACTATACCTAGCTCTCATAAAACAAGATTTATATTCGGATTTGTGATTTGATTCACTTAACTACTGATTGAAATAAACTTTGGATTGTGTCTTTTTTTTTTTATTGAGGGTTACTGGAAACATATAATAGACATATCAATAATTGTATTAATGTATTAATTTTAATAATAAATTAAGGTATTCGAACAAGTTCAGAGCACTTTTTTTTTAAATACACTGCATATATACATTATAACGATTTTTTCTTATTTCACTTTAGGAAACATTAATATTGAGCTACTAAAATTTGATATATTGCAATATTATATTCTTCAGAAATGTTAAATATGTCTACAATTTTAAGCATTTTTTTAAAAACTTTAAAAAATGCTACATCAAAAACAATTAAACATATTTGAAAAAAATTAATACCAAATAACCTATATGTTGTTATCTAGAGCATGTACTAAAATTTTAAGTTTTTGTTAAAAAATAAAAAAATTACGGACAGTTGAATATTTATACTGAAATTTTAGCCAAATTTTCTGTGCCATTTTTCAAATAACAGGCCATAATTTGGGAAATATTTTAGTGATTAAAATTCTTTTAGAGTACATTCCCTAGAAAACAATATACAGATCACGCTCATGAAATTCCACAGCGATATAATAAAAATATTTTGAGTTATCGTTTTTGAAGCGTACAAATTATAGGTAAAAGACAGTTCGGAGAAAATTGCATTTAAAGATTAAAGTGTTGTGTCTTTATAAGAAATTCTCATATTTGCTGATTAATTTTTTTTATTTGATTTTCTGATTGATTTCCGGAATAGTAATTATTTTATGTATCTTTTAAAAGTTTACTAAATTTATATTTCAAAATTAAACATTGTTTAAACTAATTTTTAGCATCATTGACCCTTTAAACGCTCACTTCCGGTCCTTTAAATATGTCCACTTTTGGTTTCCTAATCTTTACGAAATCCTTTATATCTCGGAATCTAATTAACGTAGACACAAAAACAAACCTGTTACAGAAAGCTATTTAAATTCCTTATTTAACGAAAAAATAAAATAAATTTATCATTTTTGGTCGAAATTAACGTTTTCAACGTGTACAAGTACCTTAAAAGAAAATTTTATTTATTGTTGACTTTATCGTAAAATGTGTTTATCTACTTCTAAAGGGGATTAAGATTTCTGTTTTTAGTATCGAAATGCAGTGTATTTTTAAATATATTACAACTTTAATATAGTAAATGTTATTTATTTTATAAAAAATATATGAATTTCATTTCTTTATAAAAAAATTTATAAATAGTAACTAAATTGCCACATTTCTGAAATAAGATAAATTAAAATGCATTTAAAAAAGGTGCAATGAATGATAAAGTAGATTAAAATACATTTATTTATTGCAAATATATAAATTCACTGCAATGTAAAATTAAAATTTTAATTGAGTTCATCATTTCTGCATATAAATAAAGCATTTAATACTTTTGACTTTCTTCAAACCTGTTATAGAAAAATATTGAGTAACTTATAAAAAATATTCATTAATATACAAATAAAATTTAATATCATTTAAATAAATTTCAAATTTTTTCATTTTAGTAAGTCATTTATGCTTTTTATTTTTATCCGATTATTTATAGATAAATGAGGAAAGGCACAAAATTATCGATGTATATCAAAATAAGTGTACTAATTATCCTTAATTCAGGTATAGTTGAAAAGATAAATATTTCAAACAATGTAATATAAATGTTAATTTTAAATTTCAATAAATTTTAAATGGACATCTAAAAATGTGTTTTATAACGAAGGTAATATAATTTTTGTGTTTCGACTAAACACAATAATTGCATTACTATCATCAAAAGAGTGATATCATTTTATGGAACGCAAGTTTCTCCATCGCAATAGCACTTCTAATGGTTATTAAAAATTTTTGAACTGTTCAAGTGGTGATAATACTCAAAAATTAGAATGATCTTGTTATAATTTCAATATTGGCGATATGAGAAGTATGACCAAACTTCCCAATGTTAGACTTCCCAATAGCGAAGCGAAGATTTTTACTATGTTCTTCAGCATAGTAAAGAACATATCTTTATCAGATAAAAAAAGTCTTATTTTGTTTACAATTATTTCAATTAAATTTATAATTTTACTTAATTTTATATATTTTTATAATTATATGAACTATTTAAAATTTATGTTTCCAGTATTTAAAAAAAAGTATTATAAAATCATTTTTATTAAAAGTTTAGTGGTGCCATCTATTGATTTGTAACATAACTACACATTTAAGTATGGCATAGATTCCCTATTGGCATAAAACCAAATTCAGAAACCAATAATTTTGTGCTGTGAATTAATTTTTTAAAATAAAATCACGCGGGTAAACAATCTATTACACTTTAAAATGAGTCAAGATAATTATGTGAAATCCAATTATTTATTGAAATTTTTATTGACAATTATTTATTGAAATTTACCAAATTTATTGAATATTCATGAAATAAAATGAAATTTTCATTTTATTTAATGTGCATCGTTATTGAGGTTAACTACCAATCATACATACCTTGTAGTAATTAGATCACTGATAAAAAATGGAATATGGACGATATATCTTTTCAATATGGATTTTTTTTTTTTTTTGATTCGGAACAAGTGAATTAATAGATATACATGTAATTTCTGTATTTTTACTCATCAGGATAAATAAATTATATTATAAAATCAATCACAAGAAATAACTTTCTTTATTATAAAAATTCTTTAGATAAATACTTAATCTTTTAAGTATTTCTTTAAAATATTCTATAGCCTTATTTAATGTTTTACTTATTATCATAATAATTAATAATTAAATTGTATTGTTGCACATTGTAATAAACACATAGACAATAGATGGCGCCACTATTTGAATGTGTGTATGTATTTTCGGAATAAATACAAATATCTTTGGTTTTTTCTACTAGTGTTTTTAATTTATTAACCCCTTGTCAGTGTCCCCCGAATTCAGTTCGGGCAATTACTGCGTGCAACATTTGTGATGCCCGAACTCAGTTCGGGCAGAAGAAAAATTAACGTTTCTGTTTTGTGAAGTCCGAGTTGAGTTCGCTTCTACTTTAGGATACTTAATTCCCTATTTTCCTAATAAATGACACAAGTGGTCCTAGTTTTTTACCAATTCCAACTTTGGTTCTGAAGGTAGTCCATGACTACAACAACACTATGGGAGGTGATGTTAAAGTCGATCAACATCTTACAGACTTCCCGATTTCTATAGAAAAGGAGGTAAAAAATGTTACTAGAAAATATTTTTTCATCTCCTTCACCAGGTGTTACTCCTTTATTTTGTATACTGCAGCAGGAGGTGCGAAAAATATGAGCTTCAGAAAATCAATTGTTGAACTAAATAAACCGAATGTTCAACTACCAGGACCAGGGCGTCCTAGTGTAAGCTTACTGCGTCTCACAGGTCGACACTTTCCAGAACACATCCCATTCAATGGGGTAAAAATCTACTCCAACCAGGCAGTGTTTTATATGCTTTCGTAAAACCGATGAACAAGGAAAGAGAATAAGGCATAAGAGAAGAGTTTATTGTAAAAAGTGCAATATATAGGCTTTTGAGCAGAACTTTCTTTTGGGACATCAATTACTGTAAAAGATTTGTAAAATTTATGTATTGAAAATCATATTGTTGTGTTTTTATATTATACAAATTTATATACTAGTTATATATTTAGCTTCAAAATTTCATTTAATTTCCTCAATATGAATAACATGTACGTGTAATCAATGTTTTATGTGTATGTAAAAATTATAGTAATTGTATTTAAAACTTTATTTTTGTAATAAAAAAGCCTTTTCTAACTCTCATAATCATAAAAAGAATAAAATTAAACAGTCAAAAATATTTTCCATTTTTGGTCAATTTCTCTGAAATATATGTCACAGTTAAGGGGTTAAATTAAACTGTCACAATAATAGGTTAAATATTTTGTGTAACTAATGAAATTTGTTCATTATATCAACATTTCGTTGCAATGAAATAACCATCAAATAACTTTAAAAAAAGAAATATTTTATAAGCCAATTATAAATGCTTTATGTATAGTTTTTATTACCCCTATTTATACTTAATATAAATTTTCCTCGTCGTTATATAGTAAAATTAATCTTAACAACGCTTTTTAATAAACGAGATTAAGAGATCGTTCAAAAATAAAGAGTAGAAAAATTGATTTTACTATTGAGATCTTTACAAAAATTTGTGTATGTGTAGATTAATTTTATGTGTGCACCTGTTTGCATCAATAGATAAGAATATTTTGTTAAAAGGAAATAATCAGAATCCAAAATTTTAAAGGAAAATGTTTAATAACATTTTTCAATTTCCTAGGCTTATGTTTTTCGGCTTCTTGGACGTAGTTTACTTCAAACATTGTTTTTAAAAAAGTGATTTTTTTTTCAAAGTTAAATAATTAAATACGAATTATCGTCCCTAAAAAACTTTTTTTGTAAGGTAATTTTAATTTTTATGCGACAAATATAAGTAGGATAGACCATTGGTGTAGGGATAGCACTTCGCGCTTTTAAATCACAAGTCCGAAGTTCGATCCTCGCGCTACGCATTTCGACCCAATATTTCAACCCATCTGTGTGTCGATAAAAACTGAGTTCCAAGCGTGTAGGTAACTATATATACTGCGTTTTGCTTTAGGCTAAGCACCTTACTGGGCCAAATGCTTCTCATTCCAATGCCCTTGGTCACGAAAACAGATATGGACCTTGTAGGCTTTGGCCTCTGAGTTTAGTCTTTTATTAGTAGAAATAATTATAATACAAATGTAATAAATTGTTTGTCTTGTTTTATTTTCTCGAATGGTGAAATGTCTATGCATTATGGCTATTAATTTTAGTTTTAAAAAAATTATTGACACTTGGTTTTCATTTCTTCAAAAATGATTGACACTTGGTTTTCATTTCTTCAAAAATGATTGACACTTGGTTTTCATTTCAGCTATTTTTCTCCCTTCACAATTATACACATATAAGGTAACATGATTAAAATCTTCTAAGTTTTATTAGTGGGAAAGTGGGGTATTTATTATTTATTTCAATAAAAATTTTATAAATTCCATATTTGGAGATTATAATTTTGAAAAACTTATTTTCAATTTATTATTTCAATTTCCTGTCAAATAAAAAAATGATTCTCAGCCCACTTTTGATTGAACTATCAGAAACGGAAATTTTTAACATTCAGGTTGTGTTCTTTTCACTATTAATTTCTGTTCATATGACAGTTACGATGATTTCGTTTCTTTATAGCAGTGTTTAATGGATGATGTTAAGTTTCTTCATTTCATTTTCATGCATATTTCTGTTTAAAAATCAATTTGTAATCAAAGATACTAGTTTAAAAAATATGTTTATTGAAGATATAATAAGAATTAATGTATACTATTTATATTAAATAAATCTAAATAAAAGTACTTAAGTAGAAACATTAATCAAGTTGAGAAATTAATTAACACATTTATTAAATTTCTGTATTTAATAAAAAGTAAACTGTAATCACATAAATTAATTTACTCTAACATTTATAATTATCGTATCTAGGCTTGAATCCTCTCAATCTAAGTCACAATTGTGACTTTTGTTAAGCGATTGGGTTGAAAGCATAGTTAGCACCAATTTCTCCACAGGAGGAACTTCTAACATACATAGTCGCTCGCAGCATAATGGTCTCCATCTGGGCCAAGAATCGAACCCAATACCTTCTTCACCATACTACCGCGAACCTGCAATCATGGAAATCAAGCATTATCGGATGATTCGATATAACATAGATATTTTTTCACTCTATACTCATGTTGACTGTCAAGTTTCCTTTGCATTTGTTGTGAGGAAAAATGGAAACGACGATTCTTCAGACCATATTACATTCTTCCACTTATCAATCCATCTCATTTTATGAATAGAAAACCACTGTAGAAAACGTCTAGTATTAACATCTGTAACAAGTTGCTTGGGAATTGTTGCTCTGCAGTATATATTCTGTTTTATGAAGATGTCTTTTGCTTGTAACCTTTAACACAGGGAAATCCAGATGCTAACTGAGCTCTGTGGCAATTTTTACTGCAGTTGTTCGCTTTTTAAAACATTACACAATCCATTTCAATATCCATCTCTTTCACTGAATTCCTCTTTCTGTCCACTGTTTTGCTTTACCGAGCTTGTTTTGTCACACTGTGTGTATTCTGTTATGATCTTAGGCACCGTACCTCTGGAAGGGCCCCAAAGCTGAGACCACTAGTGCTCCAGATAAACAGGATCCAACATTTAGGCCCTTTGAAAATCTGAGAAACATTTAACATGCTTTTGAATACAATCCCAGAATTAGAGAACGTAAATAAAGCTACCACACTCTTTACCAGAACATATACATTTCCATTTATAAGAAAAGTAGCAGCTATTATTATATTTTAATGCATACAAATTGCATTTAAAAATGTCATTTTTATTCACACTTGTTTCTATTATTTTTATATAACCACCTGTATCTATAAAATAAACCCGTGAGTAAAATATCATACATTCTGCTAGAAATACTGTAAAAAAATTATTAAAAATGACAGGAAACAAACATAAAACCACGAACACAACAAATTCGGAATTTATTTAAAATTATGCTTATAATTTTAGAAATATAATTATATTTAGGATAATTTAAATACATTCAATTAAAATAAAAATCAGTCATTCCCCAAAAAAGGTGGAGATAGTTTGTGTCATTCGTTTTTTAATCAAAGTGGTAATTGCCTGTACGCACTGCACTTTTTAAATCAATTTAAAGTTAAATCTGATTTAACTTTAAACACCAGGCTAGAAATAGCATTCGCACCAGCTTACACTAAAAACTGATTTAAGAAATATTGGTTTTTATTCAAAGCTTTATTTTTTGTTTGTTGTTATAAATTATACGATATTTTCGAACATTTTCTGTAATTGAGCACGTATATTAAACATTTACAAAGTAAAATGACATTAATTAAGATTATAATATTTCTAATGAGAAATACGAAACCAAAGATTGTTGTTAAGAATCTATTTCTTCTCAAACTTAATATAAATTTTGTATGCCGATTTAATTATTTTGTAAGTATTTCTGTTTAAATATTTTTTTTAAAATTTTTCTTCCCTTGTATTTATTTGATTAGTTTTAATTATTTCAAATCAGTTGAAACCTATATAAATCAGTTCGCTAAACTGATTTAAGGTAAATCATTTCGCTAAACACATTTATGGTAAATCAGTTCGCTAAACTGATTTAAGATAAATCAGTTCGCTAAATTGATTTAAGGTAAATCAGTTCACTAAACGCATTTATGATAAATCAATTCGCTAAACTGATTTAAGGTAAATCAGTTCGCTAAACTGATTTAAGGTAAATCAGTTCACTAAACGCATTTATGGTAAATCAATTCGCTAAACTGATTTAAGGTAAATCAGTTCGTTAAACTGATTTAAGATAAATCAGTTCGCTAAACTGATTTAAGGTAAATCAGTTCACTAAACGCATTTATGATAAATCAATTCGCTAAACTGATTTAAGGTAAATCAGTTCGCTAAACTGATTTAAGGTAAATCAGTTCACTAAACGCATTTATGGTAAATCAGTTCGCTAAACTGATTTAAGATAAATCAGTTCACTAAACTGATTTAAGGTAAATCAGTTCACTAAACGCATTTATGATAAATCAATTCGCTAAACTGATTTAAGGTAAATCAGTTCGCTAAACTGATTTAAGGTAAATCAGTTCACTAAACGCATTTATGGTAAATCAATTCGCTAAACTGATTTAAGGTAAATCAGTTCGTTAAACTGATTTAAGATAAATCAGTTCGCTAAACTGATTTAAGGTAAATCAGTTCACTAAACGCATTTATGATAAATCAATTCGCTAAACTGATTTAAGGTAAATCAGTTCGCTAAACTGATTTAAGGTAAATCAGTTCACTAAACGCATTTATGGTAAATCAGTTCGCTAAACTGATTTAAGATAAATCAGTTCACTAAACGCATTTATAGTAAAACAATTCGTTAAACTGATTTAAGGTAAATCAGTTCGCTAAACTGATTTAAGGTAAATCAGTTCACTAAACGCATTTATGGTAAATCAATTCGCTGAACTGATTTAAAGTAAATCAGTTCGCTAAACTGATTTAAGGTAAATCAGTTCACTAAACGCATTTATGGTAAATCAATTCGCTGAACTGATTTAAGGTAAATCAGTTCGCTAAACTGATTTAAGATAAATCAGTTCGCTAAACTGATTTAAGATAAATCAGTTCGCTAAACTAATTTAAGGTAAATCAGTTCACTAAACGCATTTATGGTAAATCAATTCGCTAAACTGATTTAAGGTAAATCAGTTCACTAAACGCATTTATGGTAAATCAATTCGCTAAACTGCTTTAAGGTAAATCAGTTCGCTAAACTGATTTAAGATAAATCGGTTCGCTAAACTGATTTAAGATAAATCAGTTCGCTAAACTAATTTAAGGTAAATCAGTTCACTAAACGCATTTATGGTAAATCAATTCGCTGAACTGATTTAAGGTAAATCAGTTCACTAAACGCATTTATGGTAAATCAGTTCGCTAAACTGATTTAAGATAAATCAGTTCACTAAACGCATATATGGTAAAACAGTTCGTTAAACTGATTTAAGGTAAATCAGTTCACTAAACTGATTCAATGTAAACCACTTTGCTAAACTGATTTAAGGTAAATCAGTTCCAACTTACTTAAATCATAAGTTGCCATAGCTGGAAAGTTCAGTTGAGATTTAACCGTGTTTAAAAATGCAGTACGAACGAGGTATAATTAGTAAGAGGGGATGACATAACAGATAGTGAAGATTAGAGCCATAACATGTTATCCGAATAATGAAGCAATCCTTTTCCGGTGAAGTAAGTTTTTCATTTTTAAAAAAATATTTTCTTATTAGAAGCTAGTAATGATAACTTGACTATGCTTTTGTTGTCTAAGAAGTTTTTTAGGTTAACCTGATAAGAATTTCTTATCAGATAAGACACGAATAAGAATATTGTTATTTTTGTTTCTGGGCTTTATTTTATTGCAATATTATCTGTTTATTTTACTTTAGAATTTTACTAATAATTATCTACTTTTTTTCCCTTCAAGTGAAGAGACATACTTTGAAAAAAAAATGATTCCATCTTTGATTGGAATGATATTTTTTTTAATTAATGCGCAAGATAGGTAGATTATATTAATGCAATAGAATGTAGATACGATAATCTCAAAACACGAGGAAAAAAGGTTGTTGATAGAACAGAATTCCATGTCGATTAACCGTACCACGCTCATCGCCCGCTGCTTCAATCAAAAATGGCGAGGTAAGACACCAGACCATATTTATAGCTGACAATTTTTAAGAAATATCTAGTTGATATTCATAACACCGCTCTTCATTATTTTCTGTAAATTTTGACTAAAGCTGATAAATAAATGATAAAATATCAAGATGATGACCTAACCCTGCACTGCCAGGCAAACCCAAAACTGCTATCTTATTTTCTGTGAAGATACTTCTGCGGTCTGTAGAAAGAAATAGAACAGAATTAATGGGCTATGGGTTCACGGAATTAATGGGCTAAGTATATCAGTATAGTTTGAACTGGAATATTACCATGCTCATGTCTACTCCTAAATCCATTGCCAAGGTACTACAATGCATTGCCAAAATTAAGCGATTATGGCAGAACATAGTATTTTAGCTATTTCTGACATAAGTTTTATTTTATTTTTGTAGGGACATACGAAAATGGAAGTTAGAATTAGGCAAAAACATTTATTACGACATTACACATGATTAAAATAGATATACAAAAGAAAATAATTAATAATAATAAACAAGGCTATATATAAGGTTAGAAGATATATTACAACTAAATAAACAAAGTTATTTATAAACCGTATGGTTCATCTTCCACTTCTCACATCTCACTTCTAACTCTATTGGATATTATAAGTTGTAAGTCTATTGGGCAGTAACACCATCTCTTCTCAGTAGAGTTAACATAGGACTGTTCCATTATAAATTTGTTTTTACTTTTTTTAATGATTTGAAAATAAATAATGAATTTCAAATTTGTTTTATCATCTGAATTTTTTAATTTTTCTTAAAGAATTGTTGTTGTTGTTTCAAACCTCCAATTGGTCCGCAAAGCTAGACCAGATCCATGGTGCCACCACTAATTCTTAAAAAATCTAAAACGAGTAACGGTCTTAGGTATATATTAGAAGTATATATCTTCCTGAGAAAGCGTCAAACAATCCAAAATGTGGTCGGGAGAGGCCTGGTTAATATTGCACTTGTTGCAGATCGGGAAGATTTTTACACCGTTAGAAAAAAACAGCGATCTGAGGTGGCCGGTGATCAATCTACTTATGGCTGTTTGATCACTTCTACAACATGGAGGTGACAGAGCACCGCCCGGATACCGTCCCCTGTACCACTGTTGCACTGGTGCAGTGGTCCAAATGACTCTATCAATCTGTTTTGCCTTTGAAAATAGTTCGAGATAGGTCAGAGAGTCAGGAGTAACCAAAGGCTCAGCAGAACCATGTTTAGCCAAGGCGTCCGCAATCTCATTGCCGAAAATATCCACATGAGAGGGTACCCATTGAAGATGTATTTCCCGAGAGGAAGAAAATTGCTTCAGCTTGTCTAGAATTGCCACGCTAATTTCATCTCCTACTTTGTGCCAATTAGACAGGTGTTGAATGGAACTTCGACTGTCCGATAGAATCCAAATTCTTAAAGAATTATTGAATATGTAGCCTACAAATATGGAGAGAATGAAATTGTTAATGTAAAGAAATTTAATAGAATTATTTACATGATTTTTAAATAAAGTAATTGATGATACATTACGTTATAAGGAAAAAAAGAAATTCATAATTATCTCGGTAGATACCTGTGATGATCGATATCGCGTAAAGTATCGATCAAAAAATTTCCGATTTATGCCCGTTGGAACAGTGGAATATCGCACTAAAAATTATTTTTGTGTTTTTGTTTGGTCCATTCAGTTTTGAGTTACCTGGGTGTTAAAAATAGAAGTCAACAAAGAGACAATTAAATACATTTTAACAGTTTTTCTTTGACAAAGGCGAGCAAGCCTCATGAAACTGCGAATGGTGCTTGTAATATTGATACTGCAACAGACAATTGCTGGTACTTCTAATGTTAAAGATGAACCTCGCACAGGAAAACCAGTGGTTAGGTTGGTTAGAGAATTCGTTCTCGTTATTGGAAGCTAGTGGGTTTGAACCTCAACCTAACTGAAGATACCTCGTGTTAAATACGTCGTGGTAGAAATGTCCTACAAGTGAAATGATACCTGTGGAGGTGACAGGTCAAGTATTAGGAGCTCTTCTGCTTAATCCCTGCTTTCAAATTACGAAGATTTCCACCGGCTACTTCCATCTAACTGGTAGAGCCCATATCAGAGCTAGGTACAGGTTGCTGGTGGCAACAACAGTCGTCGAAATTATTAATAAAATCATAGAAATGTTTGAAGTTGGCCAGCATGCTAGAAGTCAGTGGAGCTGAAGATCGATCATAAAACAATTTTAATCCATTTACACAAACTATATTAAAAAAAGGAGCTTGGTGTTTCAGTGTCGTACCGTTTTTTTAGTGTTCACGAGTGTCTAGTGTTTACGAAACCTTGGCTAAACGGAAAACGGAATAAAATCGACCCATTTCCTAAATGGATGGTTTTTGTGGGAAACAGATCAAATATATATATATATTTGACTCGTTTCCTATGGGTACATATAGGTCTCTATATATGGATCAAATAGATGAGTCAAAATATGACTGAGACTATATATGGTTCAAATATGTGTCAATTGGTAAACGATCATGATTGCTTACACACAAATGGACTGCATTGTGAAAAGTTAGCATTGTGTTGAAAAATTACATTACAAAGCGTGGTGAAATGTTAGCATTGTAAAATTACTTTGGTGATTATATAGAAATTTGCACCAAGAGAAAATCGTGAAAATCGATTACTAGAGTTTTTCGCCAATAAGGATCAAGAAATCCATGAGAGAGGCATCTTTAAAATGGCAACAAATTATAGAACAAAATGGTACATATTTGACCAAAATTGGTTATGTGAAACATGTTAAATTAAGTTAACATACAAGGTAATGGATTTTTCTGTGTGTTCTGTTTCTCCAACTTAATATACAAATATAAATATTATAATATTAGCAATAGTTAAAAAATTATGTTTCCTTATTTTAGAATTAATTCCAATTATAATTTTTAATATACAATTGCAAAATAAAATAATTTTTATCAGCGTTCTATTTCATAAACTGAATTTCGAAACTGCATGAATGAATATTTTATTTAAATATATTATTAAAAATGCAAAAATGTAAAAATATATTATAATAACCGATTTCAAATATTATAGAATTTTCAAATATTATAGAAGTATGATTATTTTTTATTGTTGATTTTTTGTAATAATTAATGCTTATAATTTCCTATAACCACAAGTATTATTTTAATAAATAGGACACAAGAAAATATGCTACTTTTTTTCTTAACATCCTCAATTTAGGGTGATGTTTCTTAGGAGTTTTGGGAATAGAGTAGAAATGTAGCAGCAGGGGGTCTACCGAAAATAGTAAAACTTTGAAAATGGTCCACGAGAAAAAAAGTTTGGGAACCTAAGGTTTATAGCATCCACTAATCCAGTTGAATGCTCTTAGAGTTACGTAAAAAAACAATAATTTTATACTTAATGGCCTATGACCATGTTTTTCGGAGTGATAGATTTTGTGTTAGATTCTAGTTACAGTTGAGCAATAAAAGACGGAGTTTTGTAGGTAGATATATATAGAAGAATTTGTGTTTAACCGTGTGCGAAAATGAAAATATAAGTAATTATAATTCCATCTACTGAGCGAATTCTTAAATCTCTCAAAACAAAATATAATACACATAAAATTAACAAAATATAACAAAAAAAATACCAGAGACAATTTAATGCTGAGGATTTTATCATGTTTGATAACTCTGAATTTAAGGAATAAAAATCTCTATCGAGATAAGGTTTATTCTGCTGTTTATTCTTACTTCTATTAAGAAATATACTTTATGTAGGATTATTAGGTTTTAAAGAGAGGAGAGGAGGGTCACAGCTCATGTGTTCACCTCCTCAGCAGAGCGTGGTTTAAAATTATGAGTTGCTTGAAATATATTATGTAAGCTGTGTATGTATATTAAAGTAAAAAGACAAGTTAGATATCATAAATATATGGTAAAAGTTTACTTATGGGTACCTCTTAATTTCTTGGAGATATATATTTTTTTTGAAGCCAAGATAAGCGCCAAAATGTAAATAACAAAATTGCAACCCTAAAACTACGTTAATTAAAGCGATAAAAATACTAGGATTATCAGAAATTAATTTTTTGCCAAACCAAGATGTACTCTTGGCGAACCCAAATATTTATTGTGAGTAATTAGAGTAAATTTAAAGAGAATTGAAATTCTACGCATCAAAGTTTTTACCAACCAAACCTCAAAAAGTTAATGTGGATATTAAAGAAAATCTATTTACCAAGCTCCGATTGCTAAAATATTTTGCTATGTGTTTAATATAAATTTATATTAAAATAATACAGAACATTTTAGGTCTCACAAAACAGAGACCCGAAATACAGTTCTAATGGTTTTTGTAGAATATCAACGCTATAAGTACGATATATCCTCCCCAAGAGAAATTTCTAGCCAAATCTGGTGTCGTTTGTTTTGATTATTAGTGTTGCCAATTTAAGTCTTTGCTGTCATGTTTGGTTTCATTTTATTTATTTATTTTTTAATTGTCATTTTTGCGTTATATTTATGATCTTTTTAGCTTCAACAGCGTCTGAGATTGGCGATTTTTTGGTGGATTTTCTTATGTATCTGGCACCCTCATTTTTATTACGTCATCCATATGGAGACCTATAAGAATTATGCAGACAATTCTATTTTGGTAACCCTAGTATTTACGTCATGTTGCACGTCACGATGCGTTATCTTGGCAACATTTCTTCATTCAAAAATTCAGAATTTGGAATCATGGATTATACGGCACCTGTGTCCATAAAGATAATTGATCAAGAGTTAATGACATAAGAAAACAATTACTAAGGTTATCACCGATATTTACTATTTGTTTTATTGCGTTTATTTCGGGTCGTCTGTTTCTGCCAATCGATGAGCCCGGTCAACCGTCTTTTAACTTTGAGACATAATCAAATGACGTGGGGGACACCAGAGCTTCCATCCTCTTTATACCGAGTTTCCAAGTCCCATCAACGGAAGACATAAGATCCAATGAAATGTTCTGCTTTTTCTTCATCTAAAAAATCTTTGGTGTTAGGATGTATCAAATGCGTATCTTCCTGCCCACGAGAAAATCCAGTTGTCTTAAAATTGAAAAGAATAAATCACAGAGAAAAATTACAGCAGATTTTAAAAACAAAAATTATCGTGTTAGTTTTTAATTTAACATTCTGGGTGTTTATAAAAGACTCATTTTGGTTCTGAATAATTCGTAAAATAATGAAGATAAATTTAAATTGATTAATGGTTTCATAAGCTCCAAAGGTTTTATTGCCTTGTCAATTTACAATTTATTTCCCCTTTATTGTATGTTAATTTCATAGCACGTACGAACAACTATATCGACATCTACAGAGTTTATTAAGATTGGAATTCTGGCCTTTAAGTAATCAACAGATGATACTTTCCTTTTGCAAACGATATTCTTTATGAACCGCCTAAAGGGATTCATAAAGGACATAGTCATAATGGTCGTTATAAAAGATTTATTTTGTTAATTTTAGACCACATATGGAGAAGTATATCTACATCTACAGAGTTTAATACTACTGGAATCCTGATGTTTAAGTATTCAACAGTTCACTTTCCTTTTGTAAATGATTTCCTTTATCAACCGCCTAAAGGGATTCATAAAGGATATTGTCATAATGGTCGTTATAAAGGATATTGTACCGAGCTTCAGCGTTCGTGGGGATTGACAGTTGAATAAAGCAACCACTCAATGAACACAAGACTTTTATTCGCAAAAATTCCACTAGATATACCAGCTGTAATGATCACAATTATACTGCTCCAATTCGTCAGATACAATAAGTAACAGCTTTCAATCACAGGTCTCAAATACCTCATTCAGAGAACAGCTTCTCTAGACTAGCAGTCACGACTAATCGTCTTCACTCACTGACTGCCTTCACAAAAACTCCTGCCTTCTATGTCAGGCTGCGGTATTTATACCTGACTTGGCGGTGAAATCTACCAGTTTCACCAAGGTTCTGGAAGCTTCTAGGCTATCTCGCTAAATATTGGTCCTAGAGCTTAGGTGATGGATGTTTCCAGAAATATCTATTTCTCGCCAAGTCGCCAAGAATCTCACAAACTGTCGCGAAATCGCCAAGTTTTCTCGCCAAAGCATCGCCAAGTCACCAAATCATTAGAAAACCCGCTTTTAACGTATAACACATCTAAATACCGCAATTTTTGCCCTAAATGTGGGTATTTCCGATCTGTCAGATATTTTAAGACAAATACAATATTTATAAATTTGTAACAATATATTTTGTTAATTTCAGACCACATATGGACAAGTATATCTACATCTACAGAGTTTATTATGACTGGAATCCTGGTCTTTAAGTATTCAACAGTTGACACTTTCCTTTTGTAAACGATATCTTTTATGACCCGCCTAAAGGCATTTCTTAAGTATATCGTCGTTATAAACGATATTTGCATGAGAAGATATCGCTTATAACGACAGATGTATATGCAGATGTCCTTTAGAAATCCTGAAAAAGGTTTCATAAAGATTGTTATAAAAGATATTTGAGTGCCCATCCCAATTGGTATACTCTCAAATGTTCTTTATGAATCCCTTTTGGGGGTTCATAAAGGGCGTCGTTTACAGAAGTGGCCCTCCTTGATCAGGTAGTTGACAGTCAAATAAAAAAGCTTTTTACTTTCCTAATCTGTTGTCTTTCGAGAGAAATTTTCAAAGATAGTAAGCCGGATTATTGTGTAGCAAAGGAGAAAACCTGGAAAGTCCCATTCTATCTATCATCTCCGTCACGCAGAAGAATAACATTCCCTTCCCATTGTTCAAAATAAACTGGAATCGAACCAGGACCTACCACGCCGGAGAACTCGGATTTATTACTAGATCTCTGACAGAGCCATTTGATAAAATTTGGATCAATAATATTGATTAATCTTTTTCATAACTGTGCCGTAATGCGTAATTTTAGAATCAGTACTTGGTTTTACTATATTCTCATTTTTTGCAAAAGGGGGTTAATTTCAGCTAGTGATTTATAATCCGAAAGATAACACATACTCACCATTTTCAGCTAAAACTGAACTATTTAGTTGAAAATGAAAAATACTATCATTTATCACCTCGGCTTTATAGATAACGTGCCATAATAATGTGCAACAATAAACAATGATTTCATTTAATAATTTCCAAAAATCGATGCGTTAATTCTCGTTTCGTTACAATAATGATAAGACAAGTCATTATCTCTAACGATTAAAATACAGAATTTGTCACTTTTTCGATTAAGAGTCTTAATAAGAACATCCACATTAAATAGGTTATAAAGCTTCTTAGATTTCATAACAGAATGCTCAACACCCTCTGGTTTTCTTTTAAAAGGCGTTTTAAGTTTCGGCTAAATTTTCCCGCGGTGGCAACTGGCGATGTGAGTCGTAAGAATTGATTTATCTTAAATGAATTTGGTGACACGCTTCAACTGATCTTATTTTCTGCAACTATTGTCAGTGTTTGTTGAAATGACAGAAGTCCATCTAATTAATTTACAAAAAGCAAAAAATTGTTAAAAAATTCTCTTTAAAAAAAATATTAAAGAGAATTGTGTGTGTGTTTATAAAAATAAATATTAAGTATCACAAAATTATGTTAGGTTTCAAAAGAAATAGGTTTGCGCCAACATCAGTCTTTCTCATTTGAGTTATCACATTAGGTACCAACATGTTGGTCTATAAATGTTTTAATATTTTAAAAAGCGTGCTCAACTATAAAATATTCAACACATAAATATAATTTGTTGTATCAAGGAGCTTTAAACAAGCCTCGAAACATCATCCTAAACCTAAATTCATTTCGAGATCTAAATCGAGATTAAGATTCTGCTAACGCAGTTTTCAGCGTGTTCTTTGGATTAAATCAAGTTTAACTGCAGTCATCTCTGAAAAAGGAATCGAATACGCAAGCTATTAAACTGAAGGCCAAATTACTAACTATGCATCTGCCAGTTCTGGAGATTCCTATCGAACTTGTCCTAATGATACAAAAAGCTACCGAGTAACAAACCAAATTGAACTTTGATTTTGAAAACTGTATAAAATTCAGCCTTATGGTTGGAAAACGCTCTTCAAACCATGTCTCGTGTTCAACTCCAGCTACTGTTCAACAACGAGAAATGGACGTTTTTCTACCTTCTGTACGCATGCTTGCCAAATTGGGTGCTTGAGAATTTTCCTCCTTTGTGACACATGAATACGGCCCATTATCTGTGGGGGGAAAAATTCAGAAAGACTTTTTTCCAGAAAGATCATGAAAGACATTTTTCGCAGCGGATGATGAAATGCCTTACAACGATTTTTAACCGTTAGGAAATCTACCAACTGGTGTCAATAAAGTTAGATAAATTATTTAATTAATATAGTTATTAATATAATTTAAGGAATAATAACAGATAATGAGTGAAATTGAAAACTCATGATACCAATTAAAGAATACTACAATTATAACAAAAATTCTCAACCTACTTTTTATAACTATAACTGTGATAAAATTATCAATATTTAAGTTCTTCTCTAAACAATTCTATAAGAATTATTATTAAGAATGAAAAGCTTTTTTTAAAGGAACAGTAAATTACTTTTCGAACATCCATACCATAAAAAGGTACTAAACACCTAATTTCTGCCTTTCAATAGAGCCGACTCCATTATCTCCCCCCCCCCTCCCGCAAGGTACACACAGTTCTAAATTACACCAGGCTACCACGAGCGGCATTTCTACCAAAATACAAACATAAATTGCAATCCGTTTATAGGAAAGACGAAAAAGAGAGAGAAAAAAATGCATAAAACCTTGAACTTGAATTCGCTATGTGCTTCTGACAAGCGATTGGATAAAGAAAGGGGAAGAAAATACGCGGGAGATCAAAAGGAACCGCTTGCATTTCTTTGATAGTCCAGCTGGGGAACTTGGTATTGAAAATGTAGCCAGTTCGGACGCCAAACAGTGAATTTCAAATCAAATCCTCGTGGATTCACCTTACTTCAATTCATCAGTGAAAAGAACTGCTTTTCAAGTTGTTTGACGCTGAAAAATACGTTTAGTATTTCCCTTTTTATATTCAATAGATTCGCTTCCCCACCAACAATTCAGCTCCAAACGAGTGTTTACCCTAGGAATTTTCGCGCCTAGTTGGAATTGTAAAGAATTTAGAATTTCTCCTTTTACGCTTTTTGTTGGCAAAAAAATTTTTTTTTTCGAACAAAATCCATAGAACTAAATTATTTTCTTTTTATTTTATTATTATTTTTGTACAGTTATATTTTTACAAAGTGATACGATTTAAAATTTTCCCGCCAAGTTGAAATTATATATATATATATAAACCGTAGATTTTTCCCGCTTTTTTGTCCTGGGGTGTTTTTTTACACTCTCAAAGTTGTGGATGAATTAGTTCATTTTTTTTATTTTAATATCCTCAATAAGAAGAATAAGTAAAATATAATGCATCACGCTTAATTGGATGCTTAAAGAATTTCGAATCTTTTCTTACCTTTGGCACATTCTTTTGTAAGTGAAAGTAGAACTACATGGTTTTCCACTTAATTTTTTCGATATTCATAATAAAGGAAATGTGATTTAAAATTGTCATTCCTGATTGAAATCATAAAATATTTTAAAAAGAATTATATTTATTGTTATTATAATAATTCATTTTCTCTTCTAGCATATTCTTTTACTTACGAAATCGGATGGCTTATAGTTCTTTTCTTGCTTAATTTCTTCAATGAGTAAAATATGGGAAATAATATTATGTCGTATTTTCACGCCTTGTTTGCGTAAAGGACTCATAAATTATTTGTTTCGTTCTTTCTGACACATTCTTTTACTCGTAAATTCTCGGTGGAAAAAAATAGTGTTCATTTTAATTTTCTGGCAAACCACAGTATGGAAAGTTGTGGTTGGCGAGGAAATTTAATAAGATTTAAAAATTTAGTTCTCAGTTAAAATTGCAAAATTTTTTATATTTATTTATTTTTATTATTTATTTTTCTTTCCTGATACTTTCTTTTACTTATGAAATCGGCTGACTTAATTATTTTTTCGTTTAATTTCTTCAGGATATGTGAAATGATACAATGTGACGCTTTCACGCTTGTTTGAATGCTTCAAGAACTTAAAAATTTTTTAAGTATTCTTTTAACCACAATATTTTACATATAAATTTGGTTGAACTAAATTGTTGTCATTTTTAATTTTTTTCGATGACGAAAATATATGAAGTAATGTAATTTAGAATTGTAATTGCAAAGAACTTGAAATTGTTTTTCTTATTCCATGTTGGCCCAGATTCATTACGGACTTAGTCTTACAATGTCAGAATATAAAATCATTATTTTAATTTATTTTATTATATGTCAATGTAAAATATGATATTATATAGATTTTTTTTTCTAATGTGAAACTGCAAAAATCTAAGAATTCCTTATATGTGTTTTGGTTTTCTTTTATGTACAAACTGTTGAATTAAATTGTTTTTCGTTGAATGAAACTGGTAATCAGAATATGACATGTGTTGTGTAAAGGCAATAAAGTCTCCGCGAGAGCATTTCGCTCATAAAAAGAAGAAAATAAGCAATCAAATTTAGGAATGCAAATTTTCACAACCTACCTGCTTACCTGCTTAGAAATTGGCATAATTTTCCACCAAAGTAAAACGTTATTTCACCAATTATCCACAACGTGTGCTCCAATTTTTTTAGAAGACATTTCAAAATAATATAATTGTAAATGAGATTAAATTATAAAAAAGTTATTTCAACTTGCAACACAATTTATGTATTTATGTCATTATTATCATTGAAATTTATCGTCTGCATATTGTATTAATCGATTAATTTTTATCGTCTCTGTTTTATTTGACTTAAAAGTGTAGTATAACACGGTCGCATATTTTTACTTTTTGTAGAAGGACTTTCATGCGCTGTTAAATTTTATTTTATTTTTAAAATTTTAACTTTTATCTTATTGAAAAATTTTATTTTATGTGAAATTAATAGTTATTTATTTATTTATGTTTTTGAAATTTAAGCAACATTTTTATATTTAATAGTTATAAGTAAAAATCAAAACTATCCATATTTTAGAAAAACAAAATTTATAAAGCATCAATTTCTTTAAGTGGTTATATGAACTACAGTATTTTAACTACGACACATTTATTCATTTTTGGAAAAAACAATCCATTCGTAAATGGAAGATCCTTCAGTTTTTTAAACCCATAATTGTGGTTTGTTTGTCGCCCATTTTTTGAATCAAAGTCCTGATTAGACCGGGATTTAATGTTTAATATTGATTTCAAAAGACTGCAAGCACATAAAAGCGATGGGATGTATACCTACCAAATTCTTTAACGGAAAGGCACAGCGTTAACTACTCGTCACCAATTGCGCGGTATTGATTTATTAGTTTTTTTAGCGCAATTCAAAAGAAGAGTTTTTAAATATTTTTTTTTAAAAACAAATAGATAATTTGGAAACAATAATCATTAAGAGAATCCACGAAATTATTCTCCGCATATTGAGAAATATTTTGCAATCTATGAGCAAAAAATTAAAGGAAAATGCAAATATTGAGAATTTATTATGAACACTGTAAGAGAGCATAAGAAAAGGGAAATGAGAAAATTACAAAACAAAACATTTATTAAGACATTCCATACGATTAAAACAGTCGCAAAAGAAAATATATAATAATAATAAACAACGTATACTACCAATATGGTACTAATAATAAACAAAGTTATTTATGAACTGAATGGTTCGTCTCTTTCATTTCTTTACAACTTTTTTATTTCTATCTTTACTGTCTAATTGGATATTGAATATTTTATAAGTTCACTCTATTGGGCAGTAACGCCATCCCTTGTCAGTGGAGTTAAAATTGATCGAATTTTTCCAATACACATTTCTTTTAATAAGTAACCAGTGTTTATTTTAAATTAGAAAAAATTATTGTATTTGGTAATTTTTGTTCAATTTAATAAATGTTAACTAAAAAGAATATAAAGAATTCGTTTTATACAGGTTTCATGCAGGCTACAAAAATTATATCTTCAGTATAACATTTCAAAAATAACTTTTTTCCAATTAAAGATACTGATAAACCTTTATAAAAATGTTATTGTTACTTGGTATTTATTAACTTTCACATTAAATTTTTACCTTTCATAATTTATACTTATTTTCTTTTCACATCTTCTGCAAAATACTCCTTAGGTTAAATTTACTTGAGTTTTTTCGCAGTTAAAACTGTTAATTCTTTTTTTCTAAATACAGTGTTTGTCCATCATAAAAATACTTTAAATAACTTAACCGGCATCATTTTTTATTTTTAAAACTCAAATATATTGCAGTGTATTATCTTTCGTTGTAATTCCTGTATATTATAAATGTTCAATAAGATAAATCATCAATAAGAAATCAATAATTACACTACTGGCCATTAAAATTGCTACACCAGGAAGAAATGCAGATAACAAAATGATATTTATTGGACAAATATATTATACTAGAAATAACAAGTGATTAAATTTTCAAAAAATTTGGCTGGATATATATAGATCCTGAGAAATCAGTATCCAGAACAACCACCTCTGGCAGTAATAACAGCAGTTATACGCCTGGGCATTGAGTCAAACAGAGATTGGATTGCATGTACAGGTACAGATGCCCATGCAGCTTCAACACGATACCACAGTTCATCAACCGTAGTGACTGGCGTTTGGTGATGAGCCAGTCGCTCGGCAACCATTGACCAGACGTTTTCTATTGGTGAAAGATCTGAAGAACGTGCTGGCCAGGGCAACAGCCGAACATGTTCCGTATCAAGGAAGGTCCGTACAATACCGGCAACATGCAGTCGGGCATTATCCTGCTGAAACGTAGGGTTTCGCAGGGCTCGAATAAAGGGTAGAGCCACGGGTCGTAACACACCAGAAATGTAACGTGCACTGCTCAAAGCACCGTCAATGCGAACAAGAGGTGACCGAGACGTGTATCCAATGGCACCCCATACCATCACGTTAGGTGATGGGCCAGTATGACGATGACGAATGTACGCTGCCAGTGTGCGTTCACCACGATGCCGCCAAACACGGATGATGCGACCATCATGATGCTGTACACAGAACCTGGATTCATCTGAAAAGATGACGTCTCGCCATTCGTGCGCCCAGGTTCGTCGTTGATCACACCATTGAAGGCGCTCTTGTCTATGACGCAGCGTCAAGGGAAGCCGCAGCCATGGTCTCCGAGCTGAGAGTCCATGCTGCTGCAAACGTCGTCGAACTGTTCGTGCAGACACTTGTTGTCTTCCAAACGATCCCGTTTCTTGACTTACGGCTCGTGACGTGGTTGCACGATCCATTACGGCCATGCGGATAATATGCCTGTCTTCTCGGCTGCTAGTAATAGGTGGCCGTTGAGATCCCGCATGGCGTTCCGTATTACCGTTCTGAACCCATCGATTCAATATGCTGCTAACAGTCATTGGATCTCGACCGACGCGAGCAGCAATACTGCGATAAGATAAACCGCAATCCCGGTACGTTACAATTCGACCTTTATCAAAGTCAGAAACGTGCTGGCACGCATTTCTCCTTCTTACACGAGGCATCACAACAACTTTTCACCAGGCAACAACGCAATGCAATTTGTGTATGAGGAACCGGCTGAACAATTTCCTCATTTAAACACAATGTAGGTGTCGCTACTGGCGCCTGCTTTGTCTGAATGCGCTGAAAAGCTAATCATTTGCATATCACAGCACCTTCTTCCTTTCGTATAAATTTTACGTCTGTAGCATGTCACCTTCTTGATGTAGCAATTTTAATGGCCAGTAGTGTATATTTTATTTAAGGCGAAAAAGTGGACATTCACGTTTCAGGAATTACATTTATAATAAATATATTATCTATTAAAAAATAAAGTAAACCACACACACACACACAAATGTGGAAAACTTAACTGACAATGTGTGTGTGTGTGTGACAAATTAATTTAAGATTCTTTTATTTAAAATATATGCAGACCGGGGGGTGTATTGTTAAAAAATAAAATGGTTTTTAATGACCACCGGACTTTATATTGATTTTGGTTTGAGGAATTCATTAAAACAGATATTAATAACCAATTTTTTTTTTATTTGCGCAATTAGCATAAAAAACGTAGTGTATTTTCATTGATGCAAATTGTTTCATTCTTAAATAAAGAAATGGAAAATTGATTTTACAAAGCAGATTTACTCTTTGTTAACTTTATGAAGAACATGTCAATATTATATGTAAAGTGTAATTTTTGTGGAAGGAGGATTATTTACTTCTTTATTTCAAGCACTCAGACACATAAGGGACAAACAGGGGAGCGCGGCTGTGCGACAACACCCCCAAATATTTGAGTGATTAAAATAAATAAAAGATTGATTTAAAATGATGAAAAATAATTATGGTGTTTCAATTGCAAAGGATATTCCATCTGGCTTATTGCATTGCATTGAAAAAAGACATTTTGTTAAGAAATAAAATTCTAATTAAGATCATTTATTCTAGTTAAGATCATTAGTTCAGATTTTATCTTTATAACATGTATTTAAAAGTATTCATTACTTGAAAAACGAGTATTTTTTAAATAAATAATATTAAACAGAGTTCTAATCAAGATATTTATTTAGAAAACACAATGTTTATATTTTCTAAATAAATATATTAATTAGAATTCTATTTAATATTTTATATATTAAATGGAATTCTAAGATCATCCGTTAAATAACACGTTAATTATTTAAAAAAAAACTTTTAATATATAATTTACTAGTTAATAAAATGTAATAAAATTTATTAAAATTTCGTGCAGTTTTGATATGCAGTTAATTATATCATTTTACAAGTAGGAAAAATTCAGTAAAATTTAAGAATTCTTAGGTGTTTTAGTGAATAAAATCCACGAATTCTTAATAAAGAAAATAAAGCACAGTTTTTATAACATTTATTAAAAACATAAGAAAATATGAAAGAATAGATGGTTATCCAATTTTAATTTATAACGAAATACAATTAGGTAGTTTTCATAACAATGAAAACACTTTTAAATTAAATAAAAATTTACTTTTGAAAATAAATACTTATTTAAATAAAATTCTAATTACATATATAACAGATTTAATGATTAAAATATTAATCAATTACGCTAATAAACTATTACTATATTTTAAAAATTATTTAAATACTATTAAGTATTTTAATGTTAATGAAATGCTATAAAATATTTTAAATGTAAATAAATTATGCAAAAAGTAATTAACACTTTATTGAAATTCCCTCCTATAAATTGAGCGTAGAACTTTTTGAAATGTCCATTCTCATTTATAAGAACTTGTATAAATCAAAATAATATTTTGACAATAAATATTAATAGATATGTTCATCACCTTATATTTCTGATCCATTTACAGCCGAGTTGGCAGCCGAATGTTTAGCGCTCTAGCCTTCGGTTCAACAGTTCATGGGTTCGAATCCCACCTTGGGCATGGATGTTTGTAGTGGTTCGGAATCTACTTTAAATCGTGGGTTCCGGTCTAATTAGCCCTCGTGTGCAAAAAATGACCGTTGTGCGAGAAACAAACCGATCCATTTATAACTTAACTTTAAACTTTTCATAATAACACATAAAACGAAAAATTTTGCCTCGTGATAACAGATGCAAATGAAACTAATAAAATGGTGTGACTTTAGGATAAAAAAGCAAACGATAATTCCAGCAAATTGAAATGCATGCCAGAGAGTGGCGAGGTATTTTCTCCCAAACAATTCTATAGTAAAATTTACTGTAATCTTTATAACATTGCTTTGATCATTATTTATGTAAAAGTGATTTTTTTTTATTGGTCATTAGTTAAGTTAAGGAAGTTCTTCAAATGAGACAAATAGCAACATATTTTATTTCAGGCTTTTTTACTGTGATAAATTTAGAAAGCGCGATAAGAATTAGAAACTCCCTCAATAAATACCTTTCATAAGATAGCATACCTTGAAAGAAATTTTAAATTTCTTCATTTGCAGCAGCATTTCGTTTTTACTTGTGAGAAGAGAATGCCAACTAAGTTGTCAACTTCGTTATTTGATTTGATCTAAAATTATGAAATGATGTATAAAAGAGCTAATCTTCTTAAATTATTTATTACTTAACTTGGAAGAGACAAATAGCCTCCAAATGGCTATTCGAATAGTTAGAACTGTGGCTTTCCGTTCAATAGTTCGCAGGTTGGAATCCGATCTCAGTTGTGCTTTTATCAGTTGAATCTGTTTTAAACTGTAGGCTCTGGTCCAGTTGTCTGATGCATGACACAAAAAAGGCTAATATAAAATAAATAAAATTATTTACTCCAATATATATATATATATATATATATATATATATATATATATATATATATATATATATATATATATATATATATATATATATATTTATAAATAATATTATTTTGTTTAACTAATATATAAAAAAAAACTAAATATTTCGAGAGCCAAGTAAGTTTTGTTTCCATTGTGAATTCCTCTGATTTTTCTAATAATTTTGTACATAGCAGTTATCTTCCAAAGAAATCATTCTCACTTGCTATTTCGTTTGCTCTCCGTTTATCCGGTTTTCTAGCTTTGCGAATCGTAAACAGGGGTTGCTTTACCTGTAAGAATCTTGCCAGATGAGTGGCGAATACAAATAGCTGAGCATCCGTCTGCAATTAAGTAGGCTGTCCGCCAGCGGCAATCAATTAATCAATCACTGTAGTAGGATGATGATAGCCCTTTTGGGTGGTCTATGAATCAACTTTTTTTTAGGACATAATAACTTTGAACTGTCTAGAGCCCTAATAAAGAAATAGCAGGATATCAGAAGGTCCGGATGCTAGTCACAGTTTCTGCTTGCAATATATAGTTATTCCTCCTTCAGCATGAGTAACATCTCAATACGACAGACTAGTCGTCTGACTGGTATTTATACTGAATCGTAAGAACATCGTCAAAATCGATAAACACATAATCATGAATAGCACATTAAATTCTTCAAATTATCAATAATATAAAAATTAGAGTTTATGAATGCCAATCTACTAATTGATGGCAATTTATATAGCAACATACAGATTATTTTTAACATATGTAACAGTTGATTAACTTTAAATGGGGAAAAATGACTTGGGTTAAGTAATTATTTTTTATATGAGTTATATCTATATATATAACATTGAAAAAACACTTGTACGATTTGGCCTCACGCATGTGGGTTTGAGTATGTAGCTGCAAGTCTGCTAATTAAAAATTTAATTTAAAACTTCATATTTACTCTGCCTTTTAGTATAAATGTGATAAACAGGTTAGAGAACTATTTCTCGTGGGCCGCAGTTTTCAGTGAAAAACGTAATTAGCTTTTATTTGAAAAATGGGATTTGGAAAAATAACGATATTTATAATTTTGTAACTTCGATTGAAAGATTGTTGTACTTTAGGGGGGAAATGAAGTCCTGCGTATAGATAACCTAAAAAATAAGTTTTGAATATTTGAAAATTTCCTTTAGTCATGAAATATATAAGTTAGGACTCCTTTCATCCACGTTTTAATGCATTTCAGATCGGGAGGGCATTGGAAAAAGCGTAAACATATACACTGACGAAGGCAAAAACAATACACTTTCAAAAGTCAAAAAAAGTAATATATATATATATATATATATATATATATATATATATATATATAATGGTGGAAGTGTAGAAAGAAAGGAGATCCTTGAATTTGTTTGTTTGCATGCATATACAAGTACCTTTATTTATATAGAAGCAAAAATTATAACTACTTTCCACTAACTTGTAAAACTGCTAGCTCATTTTATTAAAATCGTATTTAAATACCACTTGCTTTGTAATTGCAGTTATTTATAGCGAAATTCCTAAAAACTATTTTCATGTATTTTATTTATATGGTTCTAACTAATTGAATATACATATATATATATATATATATAATTATTTAACCTTTATAAATCCACATATAAATCGATTTTGTGGTTGAGATATTGTGGATGATCTGATCCAGTAAAGAGGATCATTCTAAGGGACATAATTTCTTTGTTGATATGGCGTTAAATGGAAAGTGCTAACTCAGATGTCGACCTCGTCACTTGAACTGTAAATTGTATAAACTCACAAATTATATAAACCTGAAACGGCATAAGAACCGTAAATAACAAACATTGTTGTTCCGAGATGATTCTGTTAAATAGAAAATAAAAGTTTATCTGCAAATACCAAATGTAATCTAAGTAGTTAATAATTTTACATTAATATTTTCGAATTCCATTCTATGAAAAAATTATTTTCTTTCATATTCGTCTCCTTCAAATGTAGTAATTTATAAATTATCAGCGGTATCTATTAATGAAAAAAAATTCACTAAAATTATATTCTTAATTTCAAAAAAGGCAAAAAAAAAAAAATTTATAAATTACTATTTTTATGGATTCTGAAGGGAAGAAAAATTTGGAATACCATTTTCAAGAGCGTTATGTAATTACAACACAGAAAGTCAGACATTCAGGCATGATGTGCAACATTCCCATTAATTATTAATATTTGCAATACTGTATTACAAAGGATAAAACTCGGAAAACTGTCAGGCACATATTCCAATGAACGATTATACAAGGAACTGAAGCGCCATATCCATTTAATGCCGTTAAATAGCTATTCGAAATATGCTTCGAATTTTCTATATCAAAGAAGTCCGCTAGAATATGGTGATATGTATATGAACTACATTCACTTATGACAATAGAGGACAGCCGGAAGACTTTCAAGTATCCACTGCGATAGATGATGGATATGCCGAAAGATAAAATATGGCTCCATTCTTCAACAGCAGTTGGAATTGAACAAGCAATCGTCTGTATGTTAGATCACAGTTCTAACAGTACACTCTAGAATGCCTTTATGGAAGTATGTGAAAATTCATTCTTTGTTTAATTTCTTTGAAAATGAAGATATAAAACTTAATGCACACTTATATTATCGAATACTCTCTCTCTCTCTAATACATATGAAAATTTCTTAACGTGTTTACATCAAGGAAAAATCATTTCTGCGGAAAAGTGCTTACAATAGAAACGTCCGATTATTCCTGTAACTGAGTGGTACAGCCATTACGGATAAGTCAATTTTATAGATAATCCACAAAGTTTATGAAAAAAAAATGAAGAAATCAACGTAGATATGTGTATTTAGATTATTTAAAATATATAACATAGCAAAGATATTTATTACTTGAGGAATGATGCCCACACTGTTTAATGGTCAGCGTGCCTGGATGCGGATAGGGAGGTCCTGGGTTCGAATCCCAGATCGGGCAAGGATTTACTCTGTCTATATCCTGTCTTTGTCCTTTCTGTGTATGAATGGGTCGTGAATGGTTGCCTCCCCTAAAAACGGGCACCTATGGCATGAGTGTACAGAGGAAGTCGGACTCCACACCAAATGACGGTTCAGTTGGTAAAGCGGAGCGGCGCACCCTATATTGCTAGCATAACTAGCACAAGACAACTTGAGAAATAATGTAATCATTCATGACTTAAGAATTTACATAGATTTACCACTTCTTTTTCGAAAATCAGCTAAAAAGTATTTTTTATTAAAATATTTTATTTTCATAAATTTTTTTTTTTTTTTTTTTTTAATGTAGACATTTCGGATAACCTTCGGGATGGTTGATTTATTGTTCAACGATCACTGTTTGCACACGGGGATAATAGATAGGATCAACAGGTTAAAATGCATTTTAAACCAGTGCAAACAAACAGTTCCGAGGCGGGATTCGATACCAGGATGTGAAAACGAAGAAAAACACATTTTTAACGGCTCTAATCAACCTGAAAAACATTTAATAATAATGTCGTGGTTCGATGTAACGTGGTGATTTCTATTTATCTTCTTATTTGTGAACGAGGCTTTTAAAGAAAATACAACTCAGGCCACAAATACCAACGCTTCATAACAAGTCAAGAAATCATTCCCATTATTGACCACGTTTTATTTGTATTTATTTTAATCAATAATAAATCCAGTAGATTTCCTAGGGCAAAAAAAACATTCACCATCTATCAAAAAAAAAATTCCATCAGATTAAGCTGCATAAAGATTTGTGTCTACAATAGGGAAAAAATCTAAGGGAAAAATAAGTGGGAATGAGGAACAGGGGAAAAAAAGGCAAATAAATGATGTGCTGTTGTGGAGGCCTCCTGTCGGGAGCATCTGACCCCGCTGGGCACTTTTCCCTTCGCGAGGGGAAACAAAACAAAAAGTAAAAGATGAAACATAAACATCAACCTCAGGGTAGAAAAAAAAGAGGAAAGAAAGCTCTGGCAAGGTCGTGGTCCTCTTTTCGAAGAAAAATCAGAGAGGAAAAAAATGTGATGTAGTCCTGCTGTTTGGTTTTTTTGACAGGACATCCACAAGTCTCGTGTTTCAAACGTTTTTTCTTCCCTTTCTTCCCCTATCTCAATCGTTTTTCTGTTTTCGGAGCTAAAATAATGCGCCGGGGGAGAAAGGTTATTCATGTACTATAGGTTGCTTCGGTGTAATCGAAAGTTGCCCGCAGCTTGAGTAATCGAGCAATTTTTGGCGTCGTGGGGGATGAGGTATATTTCTTCCCTCACCCCCCGGTGCGCGCTAAACTGACACTGCAATTCATCCTCAACTGCCCGTCACAGCTGCTCTTGTTTTGTTATTTTATTTAAAAAAAATAATTTATTCCATGATCAAATATGCAACAATACTGACCCGGATGATGGTAAATGTCTCGAGGAAAATTTGCATGCCCCATTAATCAGAACTCAAATCGATTACGATTTGAAATTATTAAAATAAATCGATTTATCATTAGGAATGATGTTAAATAAATTAACAACATTGCGATTATAAATTACGATTAATTCTGACTCAAATTCTTTGGATTCGATTCCACTCTCACTGTCAAGAAAGTTAAGTTAGATTAATCCAATAGGTTTTCGCGCGCGGTTCTTCATTTCTATTAACTGAAGCTATTAATCGCAACTAAAGCTATGCAGTTTTGAATCATGGTCATCACGAGGTCAACCCCTGAGTTGGCATATTAATCTCCAAACTTTCACATCATTGCAACAGAAAAATATTAGAATCTATGAATTAATCTTAATTTTTTTAAGAAGATTTCTTTTACATTCAAGCCAACGAATCTGCAACTTCTCAAACAAGAAAAGGCGGTATTTTACTTCTCTGAAAATTAACATTTCTCATAATAAATGTATAAAAAATCATATTATGACTACAAACAGAAAAAAGTGTGGAATAAAAGACACGATAAATGATTTTTTATTTAAACCCCAAAAATGCTGGCCGTTCTAGTGCACCATGACCAATATAAATACTACAAATATTTTATTTAAATATCATTAAATATTTACTAATGAGTCATTATTATAAACTTTTTGTATTAATCCGAAAATATCAAGATTTATGCTTTAAGTTTAAGTGACTCAGAATCTCGAATCAAATATGTTTTGGATATAATTATGGGAAAAGTAGTTTAATTAACTATAGTTAAAAATAAACAAGACTTTTACATCAAATTAAAATAACTCTATACTAAAAAATAAAATTAAGTCTCTTTGAAAAGGGCTTATTACTCAATGATTTTCACTGCTGAATGCATATTCGACAGTCCCTTATAATTTAAAGTTCGTAGCGAACTGCTACAAACAGTTACATCAGAAGCGAGTATCAAACCAACAAACCGCTAAACTGAAGATACAGTCTTCAATGATTCAACTAGAGCTAAAGAATGTAGCGTCCATTAAAATTAAAATCGATTTTAATGCTTATAGAGCCTATGAATATTAGCATAAAAATGCATTGTTCAAATTTACTATTATTAAAACATCAAATAAAACCATACATAAAATAACAATAGGAAATTAGTACAATATCAATGCTTAACTATATTCAAACTTATTTCACAAATGATCAAGATCATTTGTAACATTTAAAATAAAATAATAATAGTATGAATTAGTTTGAATACAAATAGTATTTTTAACCTGAATGTTTTTACATAGTTTTTGAAGAAAACCTTGAACAGGAAAATCTCAATAATTGAAATATTTTGACTTTAAAACAGTGTGATAAATAGCTCAAGAGCTGAAAGATATAGTGAGGCTTTATCCAGAATCCTTTGAGAATTTATCTTCCAGAAAGATTTTATTTAGGTAGTGGACCATATTCAAAGAATCGCAAGGGAGGAAACTCGGAAAACTCCCAATCACGCATGCCGATAGTTGTAATTGCAAAATCGTGATGACTGACTCTTGTACTTACATAGACTTGAATAGGACATAAAACCTTCCATTCTAAAAAAACATAGTCTGACTTCTAAATCACTATACATTCAAGTACTGGAATATATGTGATTTTAAGAATACATAACTGAATGAATAAATCATACTAAGTCATGTTTTATAACATACCGGGAAAATAAAACACCAAAATAACTTATAATTAAAATATGATTATAATGCAACACACGGGAAATATATCACAGTTAATATATTTTATAAAGTGTGTAAAATGACTAATTGTCCTGTTAAAAATAAAATCAAATATAAATTTTTTTCCTTTAAAGAAATTTATTTATCCAATAAATTTTTTTTTAGAAAACTTTCTGCGTTACCGGAGGACTTGTTATCGATAGTAGGTTATATTCAGGAGTTACATCCCCAACACCCTAGAAATAGGACAGCACTGTTCAGAGCGAAAAGTCTCAGGATCGATACCAGCCACGGCTAAGCAACGAAATATAAATTTTGCATGTATAAATGCTTGCTGACTATTATATGAAGAGGAAAAATGAATGAATTCTACCTGCATTTTTATCAGGGTGAATGCTCGAAAGTTTTCCTTCTTTCCTCCCTTGCATCCTCCTTCCTTTGGTCATTAGGTTGTCCCTTGCGTAATATTAAGGTGTTTAAAATACAATTGTGTTATGTCTTCACAGTCAACAGGAACCGGTAATCGGATACATTGCAATAAACTAACCTCATAGTGACAGTATTTATAAGCCTTATTTATAATTATATTTAATATAAGGTTTTAGTTTTCTATTTATTATGGTCAATTAATGGTTAGAATGGCAGTTGAGTTCTGAGGACCCGCAAATACTTGGTAAGGAATATGGACAGAGTGACCAACCAAAGTCCTATTAAGTAAGGATATCTTCCCGTTACGGTTTAAATATTCGTAAATCAAATTTATGTTTATTCATACCACATAATGTAACTTAGATGTTTCCGAGTTCGATACCTGACACAACCTTTAACCCAAATTAATTGCAATAATGTATGATTGATCACTAGGACATATTTGGCAAAAATTGGCTCAATTAAAGACTGATTTTATTAAAAGGTGACTTTCTGAAATAAAAAAAAATTATTGAAAATATGTCGTTATAAGTTTTATATTTTTATATATTTTTTTTATATATATTTCCCATACTTCTATAACGCGAAAAAAATTAGACTACATTTTTTTTGGCAACTCAAAAGGACTATTTGAAAATAAGGTTGCAACAGAAATGTTCTCTATAATTTTAGTGAAAAAAAATTATTCCATGGAAAGAAAAAAAAGCTTAATTATTACATGCACGCGCTGAAATAAGTGCTGGAGAGACATGGCGGCAAAAGGGAAACAAGAGATAAAAAAAAATTAAATAAAAATAAAAAGCTGAAAGAAGTACAAATCTTTTCCTGTTTTTTCAGCATCGGCGTTGACATGATAATTGCTCCATATTTTAGAGAACGCGACATTTTGCGACGAGTCATAAAATGTAACACAGTGATGATAAAAAGGCCGTTAAATTACTTTTCTTGGAAGAGACGATAAAAACCATTCGTCAAAATTAATGATGATTTCATTCGTGCAGAAATATTGTTGCTAAAATTGTTTGTGGAAAGAAGCCAACTCCTTTTCAAATTTCCGAATTTCGGAACAAAATATAATTAGGAAATAGAATGGAATCACAAAAACATGTTCAAAGGAAAAACATCCGAACTGACAGTTAAATGGTTTCTGTCTTGGCGTTCAGTACAGCAGCTTGTAGATTCGATTCCTAATTCAGTCGTGGATGATTATGGTATTTGGAAATGCACTTTAAAATTCGACACTTCATCGAATTAACCTTCATGCGTTAAAGATAACCAAAGATCTACAAACTAAATAAAACGGTAGGAAAAGTCATAAGCATCTGATACAGAAGCCTCAGCCGACCGCCCTGTCTAGTGGTCAGAGTGCCTGACTGCTGATAGGGAGGTCGTGGGTCTGAATCCCGGTTCAGGCATGGATGTACTTTCTCTCTCTGTCTTGTCTTTATCCTTTCTGTGTATGAATGGGGTGTGAATGGTTGCCTACCCTATAAACGGTTCTCTATGGAAAAAGTGGAGCAGCGCACCCCATATTGTCAGCTTAGCTGACACAAGGCACAAAAAAAAGAAAAGAAAAGAAACAGAAGCCTCAAAATTAATTATAAATGTTGTTATAAGTGGCACTCCATGCTCTAATTTTGGAATACATCTTCATTCTTTTATCGATGTTCACTTTATTTCAAAACAAAGGAACTCTTTTCACACAACTTAGGGGACAATATAACTTCTGAAGACTATTGCAAAGGCCTTTTGTAAATAATTGCCTTTCGAGTGGACTTTTGATATATTTTGTAGTTTAATCAAATGTTGCCATGGTTATGTATCCTAGAAAATTCCCAAGTACGCACCTGGGTAAATATTATGAGGAAAGTAGAGACACGAAACCCATTTATTATTGTATAGTAGCTGAAATCGAACCTAGACTTACCGTTCCACAAAGCATTGTTCAACACTAAGTCATGGTGATCTTTGAAGAGGTAAATAGTGAAGCACCGAACTTTTCGAAACATATTTTCTAGCATGAGAATATCGTAAAAGTCAAAGGTTGCAAGTTCCGATACCTGATTTCGCAGGAAATTATCATGGTGCGTATAAAAATTTAGTAGGATATAATACCCCTCCCTTAGTGTAGTATGCAAATTTGGAGAAGAGGTTATGATCAAATGCTGATGTTGCCATTTGACTATAATTCAAAACGACGAGAGGTAAAGATTCAAATTTGTGTAGACCGGAATTGCCGTGCGTCAGTGATTTTTATAAGTGGAAGTAAGCATTTTTAAGTGAATACAATAAAATAAATAAACATAACAATGAGCATGAAACAAACTTGGAGTGGACTAGTAGTAAGTAAAAAAATTAATGGTCTTTTTTTAATACATTCATTATTTAAAAACACTTACGTTTTGGAAAATTCGTATATAAATCTTCATTTTAATCAACTTCAACAAATATTGGTGAGAATTCTCCGTGGTCTAACCATTAGACCAATCACTTCGGTCTCAACAGAGATCCTAACAACAAGATTAGATGTTGGGTTTCTTGTGGTGAGTGCTTGAGAGTATTCTTGTTTATTCCTTTAGAATATGTGAAGGAAATGTCCTCTCTAAAGGCAAATATCCATTCTTTCTGAAGGCAAAAATCCATTCTTTGAAGTCAATATCTACTATGAAATTAAATATCCTTTCCGATGGCAAAATTCCTATCTGAAGCCAATATCCACTCTCACGGCTAATATCCACTCTGGAGGCAAATATCCATTCAGAAATCAATATCCACTCTAAAGACAAATATTTACTCTGAAGACAAATATCCTCTCTGAAGGCAAAAATATCCTTTCGGAAGGCAAAAATTCTATCTGAAGCCCATATCCACTCTCACAGAAAAATCCTATCTGAAGTCAATATTCACTCTCACGGCAAATATACTCTGAAGGCAAAAATCCATTCTGAAATCCATATCCACTCTGAAGGCAAAAATCCATTCTGAAGTCAATATCCACTCTGAAGGCAAAAATCCATTCTGAAGTCAATATCCACTCTGAAGGCAAAAATCCATTCTGAAGTCAATATCCACTCTGAAAACAAATATTCCCTCTGGAAGCAAATATCATTTCTGAAGGTAAAAATCCATTCTGAATTCAATATCCATTTTGAAAGCTAATACCATCTCGGAAGGCAAATATCTACTCTGTAGAAAACATCTTCTCTTAAGGAAAATGCATAAGAAAACTTTTAAAACAGATTTTTGATGACAGCTGTTAAACATGACACAAAGTAAATGTTAGTAAATAAAATAGATTATTTTACAATGACCATAGCATAATGTTTCAAATTTGGCCATCATTAATGTTTAAGAATAAAATAAAAATAAAAAAAGAACTAAATCTGAACTAACTTTTAAAAAAAGTAATTTTTTTCTGCTTTCATAAAAAATTAAATGTTAAGTAAGAAATCAAATATAATTTAATTCATATTGCTTTTATTTGTAAGTTAAAAAAATAATTTCCAAGGAAAAAAAACAGTATTTTTAATATATGAACTATAGCTTTAGATTTGTTTTATATGAGAATATAAAACACACCTACACACACAAAACCGACAGAGCACTTTTCGACATTAGTGTTATGTACCTGCATTCTATGTGCGCATTTGACAAGGTGGGTTCTTGGAAATATTTCAGGTCATATTTTCATAGGTCGCGAGTTTATTCCCACGTGACAAGTGAATACGATCCACCCTCTGTGAAAAGCTCCTGAAAATAAATAAACAATATATATTTAAATGAATCATTACTAAAGCCCCTTCTCTCGTTGCACTTTAATTCATATATAATTTCCTACCATAACAACAAATTCTATCATATAAATAAATGCATTTTCTCTTAATAAGAATTTCTTAAATTTATGGCATATGATTATTCTTTCTTGGAAAAGCAACATCTAAGGTTTTGTAAAAGAAAGGGCTTTAAAAAAATATTTTATTTAAATTTAAAATTCTATAAAATTTTATTTTAAGGAATCCGTTTTATCTGAAGTTTATTTGGCAAATATCAGAATGATGTTATAAAAGGCTTTTTTTAAATAGCTTATTTCCATTCATAAACTAAAATCAATATTGGTGTTGTACCAGAATGCTTCCCTGTACGTGAATGTATGAATCACTATTTGAAGGTAATGTTAATTAACATTTCCAAACGTGGAAATTCTTCTTAGATTATTTGTGATAATTACAATTTCGATCCATATCATTAAGAGGTTCTCGATGAGACCCGAACTCCTGATTTAAAAGCTAAAATGTTAACCACTCTGCATCTAGCTTCAAATCTTAATAAAAATTATAGATAATCTTAATACTGGTTTTGTGTTTTTTAACTAAAAAAAAAATGTCGCAATTACCTTAAATAATCAGCCATATAAATAAATAAAAGAAAGCACATAAAAGACGCATTTTTCTGTAAAATTCAGTAATTCATTTATAAAGTTCAGAAATTCACATGAAATGTAGACTTTGTTATCCTTTTAAGAGTCTCGGATGTTTTTCAATATTAGAAGGATAAGAAAATCTCTCTGAAATTCCATCACAACAATCGTTGAGTAGTTTAATTGAATTTTTACGAGAAATTTTCTTATCTATCTTATCATTTTCAGGTCCTTTAAAAGAGACACCGAAGGATTTTGCAGGGTATACGAATATTTGGCACAGATGCCGTATAATCCATGATGCTAACTTCTGAGTTTGGTGATTTTTTGGTGGATTTTCTTTGTATCTGGCAATCTGGTTTTTATTACGTTATAGATATGAAGACCTATAAAAATTATGCAGAAAATTCTATTTTGGCAACCCTAGTACTTACGACATTGTGCACGTTACAATATGTCATCTTGGCAATATTTCTTCTCTCATCGCCAAAAAATTCAGAATTTTTATAATCCTGGATTATACGGCATCTCTGCCGTATATTTTCTTCACATCTCTCATTATTTCTTCTTATTCATAGAGAAAATTTTATTTAAAATGCTGATTCAGTTTTATGCGAAAGTATACATGTGATTTTAAGCAAAAATTTTATAGTGTAATTCTTATGACAATGGTTGGTTGGTTGTCGCTCATCGGTCATTTTTGCAGACGAGGGCTAATTAGACCAGGACCTACATTGTCGTTTGATGAAGAAAGACGTTGTGTCATGACCAGGAGGTAATGGGTTCGTTACCTGATCCAGTCGAAGATCAGCCGTATTCACTAATGGGGATTGGAGTACTTAAATTAAATTAGATTGCAAGGTATGTCCCTAGCTGGTGTGAAATAATGTCGAAAGAAAAGTGCCAACTCGAATGTCGACTTTATCACTTGACTAGGATTCAAAATGATGAGCTGAGTTTAGCGATTTTTCAATTCACAAAAATAGATAGGCGGAAACGAATTGTAAGCAAATAAAAATTAATGCAAATACAGTTTATGTAGTCATATATACTATCTGTCTACCATAAGATTCGTTCTCGCCAAGAAGTATGGTCAGCATTGGTTTCTATAGTAACAAGCGATGTCCATTTTGAATGGCAGTTAAGAGAGTTATGCATTAGCGGTATTCAATATACTCTATGTTATTTCAAGGCTTTCAGTAAGAAAAGCAGGAGCTTTTCTTTTCTTCTAATCTCTTTTTATCAAAAATGAAACGTAATCTGTTACCATGGCAACAGAGAGGCATGACAAATTGGCGAGAGAAATTTTCGTGGTAGACTGACTCTAAGTATTATTTTAATGTAAATTACCCTACGGCTTATAATCTTGAATTTCATAAAGTAATATTTAATAATTTCAAACTTTTAGATCATACAGTTTCATTTCACTAATAAATAATCCTATTTGTGTTATAAATTAAAAACAAAGTATCAAATTCTCAAAACCAATTATAATGAACCTGCCAAACGATAAATAGCAGAATTTATTGTTACATTATATCAATTTATTTTTCTCCATATAATATCGCTTGCACAAACTAATGGAATGAAGCCATTCACTCTGATTAAATTAGAACAAATTTATTCCTAATTATTTTCCTTTCTTCATAATGCATTTCAATATTATTTCTCTGTTAAATTAATGCTGAAATTGTTTTCTTTTAATCTATTTCAATTTATAAATTCTAATCACTAAAAGTCATATATTAGCAGATTTGTTTTATCTTTTATCTATGCTTTTCGCTGTAGAAAAGAGCTAATCTGCTTAAAGTGGATCTTGATTCAACAACTATATACACTTGAAGTATGATTTAAACCCATGAACTATGAAATTGAAGGCTAATGTTTTGAACAATCAACATTTCGCTTAGTTTAAAGTAACAGAAGCGAAACAACATTGAATTGCATTAGGCAAAGTCGCATTCTAATATTTTAGGATATGAAGTGGAGTGCTAGGCTTTTTTTTTACAGCTATTTATTAAAACTTGTAAATGTCGAGATAATAAAACAATTTTGTATCTTTTGATGAAGTGTCCAAGCCCTACTTTAGATGCGTGTGCTTCGAATATTATGAATAAATAAAAACAGCGGCTTCAAATTAAGTGGGTCCAAAATCACGACTTGTCATGGAGTAGACATATCATGATGTATTTCTTCAAACATTAAGGAAAGAGTATGAATATTAATCCTTTAAATGACAAATTATTAGCTTCGTGTAGCAACTCCACCTTTTCTACTTTGCAGAGTTGCAACCCCATATAATGTCTCTTAATTATACGTCTGGTTGGTAGAAAAACCAACACAATTACGCAAATTACTCAGAAGAATGGCTGGCGCTGACATCGCGCATGCCCAGACGTTCAATTCATCATAGACGATTTTAATTCGTGCAGACAAAAAAACAAAAAAAAAGCTATCACGGCAAATTTCTTTTTAATGATTATTTCGCTTGGGGAAGGCTTTGTCGACGTATTCATAAATTCCTCTGAGGTTTCTAGTAAATAAAAAAAAATCATTTTGAAAAAAAGAATAATATCCCAACTCATCATTATCATTATCATCAGCGCTCTTCAACTGTTTTCACCACCGCCAGGGGGCGTTTTGTTTCAACATTGTCATTTGTTTGATGATGGATAATTTTTGGAAGCTTTTGAGTGGCTGCACCTCTGAGGCCGGTTTCCCACCATAAATTAAGACCGGCGGAAAGATTGGGAGGGGGGTAGAGAACGGATAGAGAAGATGATTGGTTCGTGTGCGTGTGCGAAGGTAGTGAAGCATTCCATCACGCTCCAATGGGGGCAAAATGGAAGGGGGAGGCTGATGTTAACAAGGACCTAACGACTCTATGATTATCTGCGATGTTATTCAAACAAACCTGCCACATCACATGCATCCGGCTCATCACCTTTGCCCCCGTCAGAGGTAAAAAGAGAACAAAATTTTTCATCCCCCAAAATCAATCTTGACTACATCATCGAGCAAATTGTGAGAATATGGCTCACAAGATAAATTGCACACGTTTGTTTAACTCCCCCTTCCCTCCCAACAATTTCTACCCCCTTTCTCATAAGCAAAATTCTTGCTAAAATTGAATAAGACCAAGGCGATTTAGTTGATCATGATTGGATTACTGGAATCATTACCAGCAGAAAGGTGACCCCGTTCATAACTTTACCTCTTGTTGATTGAAACAAAATCGTTGCCAGATACACTTTACTAATAATGAAAGATGCATTAAAAAATTCGAAATTGCTTTGCCAACTTCTCACAATAGGTAAAAAACTCCTGTATAAGTTAGAATATAGGGAAAAATCCTGATAAAAAATCAATTTCTTTTCTGTTTTCACGGAAATCGATAAACGGGTAAATATCTGCTGACGATATGTCTCTCCATCTTCAGATCTAAAAATTATGCACAATATAAGAAACGAAGGTAATATAATTCATATCCAAAACATTCCTAGATGTGTTGTTTCAGATCTTCTGAAATCCTTTTTCATCATCAATAAGTTTCTTAACGCTGGAAATGTAAGCAATGGGGTTCCATTCGCTTAGAGTTATGAAAGTATTCACTAGTGAGTCTTTTTCTGTACTTATAATACAAAAATTTTTATACTGGAAACAGTAATCTCACACATTGATGTAGTATTGAATGTTGCTTTCATTTTGCGACAAATCTGGACACTTATCTTTAGGAACAAGAATCGAAATACGCTCACGGCTTGAAGAAAACGATTTTATAAATAAATCATTATGAGAGAAAATAATTAGTTGCTACTCCACTCCTGCATCATTTTTTTAAATCAAAATTTTCCATCAATAAGAGGTAACTTATCAGCATTAATTATTCGAAAAATTATTGTTTAGATTATAAAAATGGTAAGGAATTGCACTTACTTTTTTTATCAAGTATATTACAACCAGGAACTTAAGAAAAATTTCAAACTTGTAAATAATTTTTTAATTTATTTGAAAATTCTATATAATCACAGTTTTTATGAAAATAATATTAAATCTGCTAAAACTTGCTAAAAAATTACATCATATTATTAAAATCATTTTCCTGAAATTAAAATAAGATTAAGATTAAAACTGTCTTCCGTATCAAAATTTTTTTATATATATTTGTAATTTTGATTATTTGCGATTTGAATTCTTTTATATATGAATATTTAAGAAGAAAGAGAATAATGTTCTCTATTACGTATCACATAGTTAGATTTTCAATTTGATTCCCAAATTAAAATTAAAATTAATTTAATAGAAAATTGCACTAAAATTTAATTTATGAAAACGAGGAAATTTTTTCTAAGAGAAAAATTTACGGTGCATTATTAAACTATTTTATTTTCTATACTAAAACAACATTTATTTAAATTAGTTTTTGCATTAGAATTACTTCAGTAATAAAAAATGAAAGATAAATTTTAAAAACTCAATTCACACAAACTAAATACCTGTAGTTTCATTTGTTTTAACTAGGGATGAAAAATTGAGTATTATTGTGATTTAAGGATTTTATAAACTGTATTTGTCGAGAGCATAATTCATTTTTTAATTTAATAGATTTACTAATTTGTAATAGTTTAAAAAATTGGGTGAATGTACAAGTACATTTATTTTTCAGTTGAATTTATTAATCAGTTCAATGATATTTTAATTATATTATTTACCAATTTATAAGCTATTTCATCATAATAATTTGTCATATAATATAATAGGATGCAGCTACTTTTTTCCTCCCTTAAAACAAATAAAGGAAATGAAAAATAAAAGTTAAGAAAAAGTTTAAGAAATTCGTCGTTTTCACAACATAACCAAATAAAATTTCTATCCCCATATCACACTTTCAACTCCTTATACAATATGTATATTTTCCTAAAATTCTTATATATATATATATATATATACTATTTAAAATTGTATTATTTCTTATGATCTTCAGGAACAACGAATTAAAAATTTTTTTTGAAATAAACATTTGTTAAATAGTAATTATATTAAGAATTAAAAAATATCTGCTGGTCAGTTACAACAACGCGAAATATTAAACCAATCCAATAAAATGCTGTAAAAAACTTTCGAAATAATTTTAAAAAACAGTTATGCATCGTATGTTCTGGAAATTATAGATTTTGAACTATGTATATTTGTATAAACAAAAACTCGCTTCATTTAATCGATAGGAAATAAATTTATTTATAATCAAACAAATTTTAAATAATTTCACCCTTAACTGTGGATAACATAATGATTAAAAGATATTGTTATGGCTTTTATAAGTTTATATTGATTATCTCTTTCTTGCAAGAAATATATTTAAATTGTAGTTCGTATTCATTCCTCCCAAGGGCTTAAATTGAAAAATTTCAAGCCCCCACTTAATATTCATCAGTACGGCATTAAAATAGAAGGTATAATTTTGGTACACTACTATTCAACTATTAATCAAAAATTATTACAACGTTCGAATACATACATACATAGCGAGTGCAGGCGAGCCTCGGACCCAGTTAAAGGGTTTGGAATATTCGCCTAACAAGTGATTTTGAAGCATACTCAGGTGACGAGGTCACACCTGACCTGTCACCTTCCTCTCAGCATCAACGCCCCACCAGCGACGTCTAAGCGCAACTTTTCTAAAAGATGACGTGTGCTAAAAGATTGAAATGGTTTCCTTGCGTGGGAAATGTAATCATTTGAATATCACAGAAGCCTACTGATGATTGAGTGGTTAGAGACCCAGTTGGCGCATGGACTCCTAGGCTGTGGGTCTAGGGTTCGAACCCCAGTTGGCGCATGGATGTTTCTTTCTCTTTGTGTTTCTCTGTCTTTTCTTCTGAGGTGATGCATGAACGTATAACCCTATAAACGAGTTTCTGGTGGTAACGCGCCTCCATGATTTGGTTCACAGTTTCCCACCTGGTAACAATAAATGAGTAACAGTTTCCGGCCTTGTTGTTGTGAAGAGTTAGTCACCCAATGTCCGCCGTTCTAATATATATATATATATACATATATATATATATATATATATATATATATATATATATATATATATATACATATATATATATATATATATATATATATATATATATATATATATATATATATATATATATATATATATATATATATATATATATATATATATATATATATATATATATATATATATATATATATATATATATATATATATAAGCACACACACTACAGAACGGTGGATTAGCCACGCAAATTTTGCGGACATAGCATGTTACTTTTTTGGCTTATAAACATATATCTCATCTCACACAAACACATCTAAAAACATATTTATGTAAATATATGCATGAAATTTCCGAAAGATTCGCCTTTGCTTTTACATGTTTAAAAGCTAACTGCTTAGCAAAGTGATTTTTCATGATTCTGTCTGCAGTCACTTGAAAAGATAGAAATATTTCCATATGGTTAGAAAAACAAGCAAAAGATCGGTGGAAATATTGCCCATAGACTTAAGATTGAAAAACAAATGATTAAAATTATATCTTTAGATATAATTTAAGCACTTTTTAAGGGATAAAGATTTGAAAAATGCATAAATTATTTCTCTAGATAAAGATGTATTGTACAAGGAAGAGCATGCGTGCCCGGGTTCACACGGATAATTTAGATTCTAATTTCGATCAGGATTTGTCGGGAATATTAAATTAGATAGTGAATAATATTTCGAAGACTGATATATAGTATAGTTTAATAACTTTTGTCAGCAAAAGTAAAATTTAAGACATTATTATTATGCAATTCTTCATGACATTGTATGAGATATGGATTATATAAGTTCTGAGTCCATAAGTCATAAGATATTTTAAAATTTTGGGACTGTGATGCCGGCGAAGACAATCGAAATTTAGCTAGCTTTATTTGGGTTTTTTCTATTTTAAAGTAACATTAATATAAATATATATATATATATATATATATATATATATATATATATATATATATATATATATATATATATATATATATATATATATATATATATATATATATAAATATATATATATATATATATCATGATGAATAATTCAGAATATCAAACAGAAAATAATAACTGAAGTAAAATTGAAAAATTAAAATACAAGAATAAATTAAATTAAAGTGAAATTTAACAACCAGCAAATTTTAAACAAATATTGAAATAGAGCTTTTTCTTTTACACCAAGAAAATTGGGCACAAATAAAAGGATAGTTTATAAACTTAGTTTTATTATTTGAAATATCTTTGTTGGAAGTTTTGCAAGAAAAAGTATTAAAATTTAATTTGGTTTAAAACTAATTACTACAAGTCATACAAAGATTATTTATGAAAATTTAAATTCTTAGTACTAGAAAGACAATTAATTTACTTTAGGTTGCTTGCCTTACGAAAGCTAAATTTCCAAATTTAAAAAAGTAAATATTCTTTGTCAAAAAAAAGCGAAGTTAAAATATTTTGAATAATATTAAAAGATTATTTAAGTAGTGAAAGTCACAAAAATATCCTAATAGCAAATAAATATTGAAACAGAATTAAAGAATATAAATAATCATACCCTGACAGTCCAATAAAATGACTATAAAATTTCTTATATTTATGTTTGTTAACGCTGTACAACTTGTAGTATATAATATTATAAAATACCATTACTACTAAAATATTTTAATATATTGTATGTATTTTTAAAGTGCTAAGATTTTTTAACTATCGTTTTGGGAAAACAGGAAAAAAAATAAATAAATAAAATAATTCGCTTAGGAATATATAGTTTGTCAAAAAAACACTTTGGAAGGAAAGAATCGAAGGCATTTTTTTTCCTTGTTGCTTGATCGAGAGCATTTTAGATACACACATTTCTTACGAAAGTGACATTTGAAGAATACAGATTGTTATGTCACTTCAGTGCTAAGTATGAATTGTATTACAAATGTGCAACAAAATTTTTTATAATAATTGTCTATTGTGTTTAGAGCGTATAAACTAAAGAAAAAAAATTCTGCAAATCTATTTTTGAAGTTATGGGAAAAAATATTAAAATGCACAGTTTAAAAAAAAAACAAATTATTAATTGCAAATTAATTTGTTTTATTCATTAATTAGAGCGAATCGTTCTCCATTAATTCGAGCAAAGCATATTGCATGACATAAGCAATTTAAGGTCGTGTGTAAAAATAAATTTCTTGAATTATCGTTTGGCAAATCCATTAAAATTACTTTTGAAAATCATATCTATTCTTTTCAATTACAAATTGACATGCCTTAATTTGTTTTTAAATTAAACAAAGTTATGGTATGGAATAATTTAACATAATTGGCTAATATATTATAAAATGTAAAATGGCAACATATATTTTTGCGAAACCCCCCTCCAATCAAACATTTAGACGTTTCATATATTTTATTAATTGCATCCGACTTGTGGAAAAATGAATGATGCCCTTGTTCGAAACGTACCAAGAAATTTCCGAACAATCCTTTTTCTTCTTGTTAACTCCGCCCATTTAAATAAGGGTAATAAATCAAAAATAAATATTGAATTAAAGGAAAGCCACCTGCAGCTTTGTTGTCTCTTATTGTTTTTGTTATTATGGACAGTAGAACTTTAGCATGAGATTTCCGACAAATAATTCGCTTCACCTGTTGCAAAGTTTACTTAGATTTCATGGTAGTTTACAATGATGTTTAAATAATATTATGGAAGAATAAATGCCTCAATAAAAATGTCATTTTCAAATGTTTAGTTTTAAATTCCCTCATTTTCTATTTGTTTTCTTGTCTATAAAAAGTATGTATTAAATATTCAAACTTGTCACACGCTTGTTTTAATACAAATCTTCTTAAACTGAATGCTACAAGACAAAAAATATTGCAAAATACATTGTTGTTCAAGCAAATCCTTTTTAATAATTCTTTTAAAACTGAAAAGTAACAAATACACTGGTTAAATTAAATGCAGCATAAGATTCGGGATGATTTATTAAATAAATTTATGACGAGAAGGAGAAGAGATAAAATTAAAACATAAATTTGCAAAAATATTTTTTTGCGGTTGTTATGGTATTCTGGTTGAAAAAAATAGAAATAACAAAACTTTAAAGTTTACATAGTCTTTTTCTTATCAACAAAGCTAATAAATCAGTTGGATTCAAGTTGAAATCGTGTTATTCGTTTCTGGACCAGTATAGTTAAACCAGAAAGCATACTTTTGTTGGTTCGTTACTTGATACACAGCATGCTTCTCTAGCTCTGAGTTGAGCTTTACCAATTAATAGAAGCAACTCGGTAAGTATTTTCAATAATCTAAAAGCAGGGATCAAGAAGAAGACCCCTGATACATGACCTACCACTTCCTGAGGTATCATTTCACTTGGAAGATATTGAGACCACGACCTATTAAACGTGACTCAGCCGCTTTTAGCGAATATGACGGGTCTTCTGTTAAGCCAGGGTTCGAACTCACTGCCTTCCTATAGTGAAAGCGATGCCTTAGCCATCCGGGTAATTGGATTTGTACAATATAGCATTTAAGTATTTAGTATGTTATTAATTCATTTTTTGAATCAATAAAATAATTAATGTGCCAGTGGTTTCCCTTTGAATAAGCATAATTCAACTTGAGAGTTTATTACTTGTTAACACTTTTTCTCAGGTTCAGCCAACTAGAAGACATTTAACAATGGTTGGCCATTAAAATGGTTTTTCTCTAAATTAGTAAAGGTTTTCTGAATAAGTATGGTTCATCAATATAATTTAGTTTGTATCAGTATAGTAGTTCAGTATAAATCCTAATTTTCTTCGGAATCAATTTCACGAAGCATAAGAAAACAAAAAAAAAAGTACTTTGGAATGAAATAATCAAAACAATTTTTTTCGTAGCTTAAAAAAGAACATTTTAGACAATCTAACATAAATAACACCTTTTTTTAAGGTTACTGTAGCTTGTATTTGATTCAGTACAATTCAGACATAACGTACGCAATATGTTATGAGTTAAACACTATGGATCAATACAATTGAATACTGAAGTTATACTCATTTAACATATTATTGTGATCTATTGGGTTCTTCGGAAAGTAATTTCGTTTTCCCCACATGGATCAGTTTTTTGCTAGTAAAAACCAACCACTGTTTGGTAGTAGAATCGTGCTACTACCAGAAAGATGGTAAAAGCTATTGGTCTAGAATAGACAAATGTCTAATGCAATACAATATTTATTTGATGCACGTTTTTCATTTTCACGAAAAACGAAATGAATTTCCAAACAACCCATTAGTTATAACACTAAGACTATTTGTAAATAAAATACTCACTACATTGAATTTAGACTAAGAACAAAGAAATTAAAACTTAGCTTAAACTAATTACTGAGTCAGTGCAAAAATAGGACATATTTATTTTTTTTTTTTAAATATATATGAGAAATTTCTATATATTTCAGCTATTTCCTTTTCCCGTTAACTTAATTCTGCTGAAACATTTGCTGAAATTTGACCGAATCATTAGGTTAATAGTTTAGGTTTAGTTCAACAGTCTTGGGGATTTAAATCCCACCAAAAGTAGAGGAATTTGTTATTACTCACTCTTAGAACACTCGTAAACTATAGACCAAAGAAATAGCTTCCAAGTACCAAAAGCAACAGCAAAACGACAAATCAACTCGAACACAACTTAAATACACAAAACATTTCTTAAAAGCATTACGATCACTAAAAATAATAAAATTTTAATTATATATTAAATCCCGATTTTACGAACTTATAAAGACCGAAAAAACAGTTCGTAAAGCTTGCAGAATGTAAATGTATAAATGATAAAGTTGTTGATCTTTGAAAACAAAGTGCTACGAATTTTTTGATATTACGAAATTAGTGGCATCAGTGACAATAGAAATTGGCGAAAAAGATACAAAACTTTGAACTTTACAAACTCTTTAGAGAAGGTGACATTTTAAAATTTATATATATATTAAACTGAACAGAAGGTGATGGACTGGTGATCTTGTGAAAACGGAATGAGACACAACTGTCTTGAAAGTTTTCAATGCAATCTCTTGTTGACAATGACCAAGAGATAGACTGAAAAAGAGGTGGGTCGACTGTTTGGACTCCGATACTTAAAAGTTATAAAAATCAAAAACTGGAGGTCCACGGTCAAGAGGAGAACACCCTGGTTGGATCTTTTAAAGTAAGCTTAAGCCCACAACAACATATCCAGCCACTTATGAATATAAACTAAAACTCTGTGGCACGACAGCTCATGTTAGACAAGGTCGATAGCACCCATCTCTGTTTTCTTGCCCGAGAGGCCCTGTAGTGCGAAGCCTATGTCCTGATTAGGTGGTCAGCCTAATGCGAAATCCACAGTGCTTAGTTCTCAAACATGCTTGGTACTCAGTTTGTCGATCCACTGAAGGCTCGAGAGGCTGAGTCAACTTTGCCCATCCCGAGGATCGAATCTCAGAACTGTGTCTTGCGAGCGTGAAACGCTACCACTAAGCTACCGGGCTTCAGTTGTGCTAATGATAAATGTTGGATCTTAAAGTGTTAATTTTTCTCAAACTGTTCTTTCTTTATAAATAAAATATAATTAGAGAAAATTATTTATCATGGCACCGTATGCGAGACATGCATACTTAAAGACAATTCTTAGTTTCATTTTATTGATGAGAAACAAGGCAAGAAATTATTTTACTTTTTATTCTTATTTCAAAATTACATTTTTAAAAACACATTTTTTTCCATTTTTGTCATTGCAGTAAAGCGTTTCTCTGTTGTTTCTCCCAAAAAATTCTGGTTGGTCATTTATTCCTATACTTTCATCATTTTCTTCCTGTTTGGTATCTGTGTACGTAAAAGCTCATTTTCATTCTCATTCATTATATTCTCATTCCTTTAATCACCCCAATATAATTCTTACGTATAAATAACATCCGAATCCATGTTCTAAATGTTCTGAAATAGAATTTCGTGCAGAAGTTGATGTCTTTATCGAAATTCTTGAATGAGCAACTCGTGCTTACTTAAATTGTTAGTAAATGTTCCTCTGTTCTGATGCTTTTTCTAATAAATGTTCTTCTGTTCTGGTGCTTTTTCTAATAAATGTTTTCTTCAGTTCTGGTCCTTTTTTCTAATAAATGTTCCTCTGTTTTGGTGCTTTTTCTAATAAATGTTCTATTCTGTTGCTTTCTTCTATTCTGGTAATAATAAAGGCAGCATGTCAAAATGACCCAGATATCGTTGTTTCTGGAACATCATTCTAAATATGATTGATAACTGCTTTGATCTTTGAACATCGATTTCATGAGTCGATTCCATACCATGATCTCTCCTTTCAACTGCACCATCTTACGATATTTGTATTTGAAAAATTTCTCAGGAAGTGCTTTAAAATAATCTGGTATTTCAAAATCAGCAGTTCTGTTTATTATCCTCAATTCGAAGAGCTTATGTTTGTCTAAGGAATACGTTGATCCAAGTTTTTAATCATAAAACACATAAAAAATTAAAGTAAAAAATGAGTTCGCAAAAAAAAAATTTCGAAGTTTTCAATCAAGATATTTTTTAAAATTTTAATTCGTAAATGGGACTTAAAATTATTAGTCGAGTACATGAGATATACGTTCTCGTTGAACTTTGAAAGGAGGATCATTATTTCTTTAAAAATGAATTCAGACGAAAATATTTGGGCTTTGTGCCTCTTATTCCACTAGCTTTTATATTTTTATGAGAAGTGCAACTTTTGACGAATGCAGCCAAGTTTGTAATGTTAAAAACTGATTTTTTTTAACAATTGAGATATTTCAATCACGAACCTAGCACTACTTCCGTATTTGAGCACATATTTTAAAAAGTAATGACGAATATTGCATTCTTCGATGACTTAACTAAACCGAGGAAACTTCAAAACATTCAAATCATTTTTGGCAACTGTGTAGGTTTGGTTTGGTTTGATTTTTTGTTTCCCTACGGTTAACTTTTTAGGAATTAAGGCTAAATAGACTGAGGCCTGCTGCTTAAAATTCCGAACCCCTAGAATACTTCATCCACGTTCTAAATGGAAGTCGAATCAATGAATGGAAATGTGTAAGACATGGTGCTATTAGTTTCTAATAATTTCTATAGCACATTAAAGGAATTTTATCTCTATTCAAGCTCTCTATCTAATGGCATAGGGTGCTTGGCTTGTCCAAATGTTATAAGTAAAAACATCATTTCATAACTAGGCTGAATCTTAATTTCATAACTAGCCCTCATAAAATGTAAATTAAATAAAAATGCAATCACTTAGGTATAAACCCTATATTCATAAAAATCAGATGCAAAATTATTTAGAAAACAGTGAATTGGTTATTTAAATATTTCTGAAATTTTTATCAAGTTATTTATAATCTCATGAAAGTATGGTATTGCGCCAGTACATGTACTATACTTCCATGAGATTATAAATTACCTTTCCTGATGTATTGTTGTTACTAATTCCAGATGGTCCAATTCCAATACTAGACCAACTCCACACGTCCATAAGCAGCCAGGAAATCCAAAAACATAAGGGGCTTTGGAAAAGCCTCATTCAAGTTAAAATTCAAGCAGCTTCAAGATATGCTCAGGCGATGCCTGTCCAGCTTTACACTTAACCTTTCATAATATGGCGGAAATAAGCCTTACTGTAAGAATGATTGTAGTCCTTGTACTAATTCAAAAATATAAAAAATCATCAAAAAATATCGGGCTACCATATGCAAATTTGGGGTTGTCAATGATTTAAGTAAATCTTCACTAATTTTTAACCCAATTTGCATGATTATATACTCAATTCTAATCTTCATTTCATTAGAACACCTGTCAAACGAATTATAAGCGCTCTGGTTTTCGGTTTAACAGATCGTTGGTTCGAATCTATCCTCGAACTTGGGTGTATGTAGTATTTCGGAATCCACTTTAAACTCAAATCTTTATTAAATAGCCCTCGTGTGCTAAAAATGATTATTGAGTGATAAACAAAATATCCTGCCTTAAATGGGAAATACCTGTTGCTTTTCATCCACAGAGCGTTTCCATTCAATTTTCTGTTTATTATGGTGGCTGCTAGAACTGTTCCTGTATTAGAAAAATGTCAGCCGAGAATTAATCTCAGGTAGATTTCACATGCAGGTAAGTGCACTTAGTCGCATGTACAGTCGTCTGCAAAAGAATCAATTCTTGTTCTACTTTTGTTAAAACTTCGAGAGACTTAATTATCAGTTACAAATCCATTTCCTTGTCTTCTTACCTCAGAATGATCGACATTCAGCCATCTTGCCATTGAGATGTTTTAAGTGTCATGTGATTTTAGAAGATAATTTTACTCGAAAATTTGGCTCTGAACTAATTTTTTATAATTTGCAGTTTCAAAAGAGTTGGACATAATATTATTCATTAAATAACGAGTTCCATGCATGGCTAGTTTAACATAGGAAACATAGAAGTATTACTAAAAGAACATTCTTTAATTTACCATCCACCAATGTTTCATTCACAGAAGTTGTTTCTATCTTACTTTCGGCAAAACCAAGTTTCTTCAACTATGGTGTACCAAGAATTTATAATTTACTAAATAAAACTGTGGATACACTCAGTGCACTTACTCGAATAGCAAAACGAGACTATTTGAATGCCAAAATTGAAGGAGAGGTGGTGCCATCTATCGGAGGAGTCTTTGAGCAAAGTCTTACTTTTACCTTCGTGATGCTCTGGTTAAACGAAGGACGCATATTACTGATTTAGCCTTCAGCAGAGCGAACTTGACTTGTCCAAGTATCATAAGCAACAACAACAGATGGTAGCAGTGAGGTCGAAAGATTTCTTAGTTTTGCTATCTTTTAGTAATCCCCAGCATAAATTTGTACTCCTATTGCAGATTCAAAATAAACGCAGTTGTCAACTATTAAAGATGAAAAAACCATTTTCTTCAACAAGAGCTCATGAAAGTACTTTAACACGCAGTGGCAAGACAGCCCATATAGGCCGTGGGCTCAACACTCTTATCTTGCATGTTTGTCCCCGCAACTTGGGGGCAATTTAATTTCATTCGCATTTTATTATTCAATGTTAAATATTACTATTTACATAAAGTTCTGCGTTCGTAGAGTGCACATTATTTTAAGAATTTTAAAAAATTGTAGAACTACTTCCATACAAAAGCTATGTTCATCCGCAAATTAAGCCAATCAAATTTCTTCTACCATGTTCCTTGCTCCAAAGTTATCCAATGAGAAACGCGGTTACAAAAATAACGCGCTTTACACATGGTTCTGATTGTAAACAAACAAGTTTGTATGTTTTGTTGACAATTATAACGCTAAACTTAATCACTGTTAATACTTGAATTTTTAACGATGACTTCAATTTTAAATTGTTGTTTACATTGTGGGAAGGAAAATCTAGGAATTGTCTCTCCTTTTTCTGGAAAAAAGTTGGAGCAAAGTAAAAGATTGCATTCACAAATGGATATTGCTTGATTGTTATGAGCGTACAATTTCTGAGAACTTAATGCTTCAGGAAGAAGACGAATGTTTCTCTGGTTTACTTCACTGATAAAACTCTTGGATATCATAAAAATGTTACCAACTGTTTACCGATAAGACTAGAATTTGTGCTGCTGAAAAAGGATGTAAAATTCATCAGAAGGTAATGAAAAGATTGCTTTAGAAAACACACCTAACCGTGTAACACGAAGCAAAAGTAATCCTGCTTTTCAAAGTCGATCTCATATATTGCCAGAAATATGTATTATATGCCAAGGAGAAAATTTGTGAAAGAGAAACATTCCGGGAAAAGGAAAAGAGAAAAACTAAGTAAATGTGAAACAAATACAAATAACTTGTTATCTGCAGCATTGAAAAAATGATGAAAACTTGTTGCATCACTTAAGAAATCAGGATATTGTGGCCATAGAAGTAAGATACCATCGTTCATGTTATAAACATTATACAAAGTTTTTAACTGTAAAACTTGTGAATCTGAAACTTGAAATTCTCTATATGAAAAGTCCTTTAAAATTTTTTGCAAGGAAATCATACAGGATAAAATTATAAATCAGCATGCAATTTATGAAATGACTAAACTTACAGATTTATTTGTAAAAATTGTTCTTAGGGAGGAAGAAGAAGATATAAAAGGATATAGAAATGATAGATTAAAAATATAGAATACAAAAATTGTATCCACAAATTGAATTTGTCAAAAGATCAGCCAAATACCTTTCTGAACTTGTTGTTTGTTCCTCTACATCAAATAATGTTATCGAATTAAATACCCATAGCTCTACAAAATAGCTCTACCAAAGTGTCCCTGAATTAGAATGTGACCACGAGGAAGCTGATACACGTATATTTTTACATGCTGCTCATGCTTCAGCCTCCCTTAAAAATATAATTATTAAAAGTTCTGACACTGATGTATTAGTATTAGGTATTTCCTTGGCTCAAAATTTAAATTCTCAATTGTTTTTTGCCTCAGGAACAACATCTGAATTGAAATTTTTAAATATAAATTTAATTAGTGAAAATTTAGGAACTAATGTTTCTAATGCTTTGATAGCTTTACATGTATTTACCGGGTGTGATTCTGTGAGTTCATTTCAGGAAAAGCAAAGTAAAAGCACTGAAAACATGATGAAATCAGACGATCATACATTAGCTTTTCAAAATCTTGGTAAGTCGTGGGAATCTAAAACCTGATATTATAGAAAATTGGAAGAATTTACATGTGAACTCTATGGGCATGCTAACTGCAACGACATTGATAAATGCAGATAAGGATTGGTTGCGTTAGGATATGTAACAGATAATATGCTACCACCAAATAAAGATTCTCTAATAAAGCATGCTTTACGTGCAAACTATCAAACTGCTATATTTCGCAGAAGTCTTTTGAAAAAATCAGCAAGCCATCTCCAACTGGTCATGGGTGGAATATACGAGACAACGTGACATACATTGATTGGATGTCATTAGAAGCTGTTCCTTCCAGTATCAGAGAGCACATATTCTGCAAAATGTAAAAAGACTGCTTGTGTTGTAGCATCATGTTCATGCTACCGTTCTAAAGTGAAATGCACTGAAATTTGTGCTTGTTATGGATGCAAAAATTGTCAATTAGAAGCTGATATGGATTTTGAGGGTGATTAATCTTGATCAAAATTGTGTTTAACTAATGAGATTTTTTCTTTCTTTTTATTCAAGAAATTATAAGAATTATTTCTGTAAGTACATAAAATTTCAATATTTTAATCAATGATTTTCAAATGCTGTTTTTATTTGTTTTATTATATTTATTTGTTTAATAGTAATTTGTTTTTTAGAGTAAAAAAATGCATGTTGAAGTAATTTATAATTTAAAATAATGTGTTATTCATTTAAATGTAATTCTGTTAGTCAAAATAATCATTATTTTAGAAAGTTGAATATTATATTGAAGTAAACTTGCATGGATTTGGGATAAATATTGTGTCTGCATTTCAATACTGTATATTTTCTCCTTCACTTTAAAAATATTTATAAAATTATATATCTAATGTTTAATAAGTTATTAAATTAATTATTTATTCTATTGTACAGTGTCAATCATGTTGATATATAAATTAAGTAAAATATATATATTTCTTGATTTGGATTATTAAATCCATGATATTCTATATTTTGCTGAACAGCATTGATTCAAACTTTTATTATTTTAAAGATAAACATTGAAATGTGTAAGACTTTTTCTGCCATCTTCCTTATTACTATAAAGACTATTTGTATGAATTTGTCCTATCTTATTTTAACATGTAGCTATAAAAAGAAAAGAACACATTAACAATGAAGTTTGGTCATTATGCATTATTTATTGAAACTTCAATTCCAATGTAATTTATCAATTTATGTTTTATAGTAATAAATATCATTGTAAATATTAGTTGAAATAATGATGTGTGATGAATAAATTCTACTTTTCTCATAAATATTTAATTTAAAAGGATGATTCTAAAGGTAGAATTTATTTTTATCTATCATTTTATCTACTTATGAATATTTGATTACTTATTTATTGCTGTGTAAACTGAAAAAATCAAAATAACAGTTTTGGATTTTATTGCATTTATTGAACTAAAAATGTTAAATTACATATAATCAATATCCATGTTTTTGAATGAAATTTAAAAAGTTGTTTGTGTTTGTTTTTAGTTTTGTTTTGGGCTAAAATGTGTGTACATTTTATTTATCCAGTACTTTATTCTATGTTTATATTTTTATTATTATTTGTAATGAAATAATATAGTCATAATATTTATGATTATGGAAAATTGAATCTTATTATATTGCATATTGTGTTACGGTGTATATACTTTTTTCACCTAAAGGTAAATAAACAAGAGTGAAATACTGCATGTGATTGGCTGAATGAATGTGTAACAATGCGCGTGTGTTCAAAGGCACAATGAAAAAAGTGCAATGAATTTTTTTATTTATAAAAAAGGAGCAACTATTTTTCCAGAACTTTTTGCATTTATGTTTGCCACATATAAATCAAGTATAATTTTATGTTTTTAAATTGCCCCCAAAGAAGTGGTACAAAACTCAATTTTTAAGCCCCTTAACTGGCTTCAGCCCACGGTCTAATATACACACTTAAAAAAATCGAGTGGTTTTTCACCACTCGATGAGCGATGGATATTTTGAACTCCAAAAAGATTCAAAATGAATCCTTTTGTACTTAACTGGGTAGAGAAGATCTCTTTCAATGACTCCATTCAAGATACAAGGCAATTTTCACTCTTTTTTTGACGTGTTTTATAGCACAAAACAAATGTGATGTGCTTTGATTGGATTAAACCATCACGTGGCTCTATGCTTTGGGTTTAATTTTGTTAAAAATGGAAGAAATTAATGCTTCATTTTGCAAAAGCGATCTATTTGAATTAAAATGTATATATAATTGGACAAGAAGGAACGCAGAAACATTACGGTAATTCATTATTTCTTATATTAATTGAATGATTAAATCAATTCTTCATATGTGATATTTCACCATGATATAAGCTTTCGGTTTCGAAAGTGTGATTGAATGAATTCTATTGAGTTCATATTCATGTAATATTTATAATATTTGAAATTACTGATTAATTGATAATGTTTAATAATATAAAAATATGTTTAGAAATTTTATTTTTTATTTCCAATACTTTTTTCTACCAAAATTTAATTTATTATAAATTTAATGGTAAATTATAATGAATGCATTTTTGGATTCTTTTACTTTCGAAACTTCGTGAATATGATTGTTAATTTTCTTGTTGATTTAAATATTCAATGTATATAATAGAAATATTATTTAATATAGTTTATTGTACTGAACTGACACTGCGTTAATATCAAATAAAAAATTTTCCAATGAATAAGAATAAATTTTTTCATAAATAAAATTCGAAGATTTTTAATTTAAATGTTAATACAATATAAAGCAAGTATTAATTTACAGAATATTACTTGACAGTATGTATTGTACTTATTAAAATTTCACTGACAATATGTATTTTATTTATTAAAATTTCACTGACAATATGTATTTTATTTATTAAAATTTCACTGACAATTTTTGATTTCATTGTTACTAAGTAAAAGCATTCGTTGATAAAACGAAAACAAAATTGTATGTATCAAAATTTACTATTAATTTGTATATTTTAGAATTTCCAACTGAAAATTTTATCAATGGAAATATAATTTATAATCGTATTTTATGATTGTCATTGTCATCAGCTAAGAAAAAAATAAAAAACAAAATTAGCAAAAGCAAATGTGAAACATAGAGTTCTTTTGAAAATGATGAAATGCGATATAAGGAAGAAATGGCTGATCAGGCATATTCTGCATAATATGTAATCAAAATAAGTTTTATGGAGATTGAGAAAATGTTAATCATTGTTATTGCAATAAGTATTAATTTTATTTTGCTTGTAAAATGTGTTTAAAAGTTTGAAGTAAAATTCTATGTTTAATGTATGAACGTAGTAACTTAATTAATTGACATGAAAATTCCAATCAATATTTTCAGTTAAAATCTCTTATTAAAGTTTTTGATTTTTAAAGTTTATTTTAAAATAATGACAAGTAATTATTCATTAAATTATTATTACTTGGTAAATTAGCTTAAGAAATTTTAATAATGTTTTTAAATCTATTTTGAATTAAAGTTTTGTTTGTTTTATTCTGCTAAAACCAAATTATAATTAACTTTATAGTAAATTTATAATGCACTTAAAATTTTCTTCTGTTTTAAAATTAAAAATTTTTAATTTGAATTGAATTGTTTAAAAAAATAAATATCCAGTATTTATGATTCATTTGACCATAACTAGTTTTTACATGTATAATATTATTGAGTAAACATATATGTGTATATGTATGTATTTTTCCTTTCAGATAAAATTATTACAATTTGAAATGCCTTATGAAATTCCTCGAGAAAAAATATTTGAACTTGTGAAGAAAATTTTTAGTATAAAATAGCATTTTGTGATGAAAAATGGACCTTCTGTTTTCTATTCTATAACCGAATTTATTTCTCTAAGTATTCAAAATCGGCTGCTTTCAATGAAACATTGGTAGTATAAAACCTGTATATTTTTTAAATATTTGAAAATGAATTTTAAAATATTCATGAAGGTACTAAACTTTTATATCAACATTATTTTCTAATGATGCCACAATGACTTAGGCACTCCAAAAAGAAAAAAAAAATTTACAATCCCTAGCATTATTTGTATATCTGGATTTTTAATGGTAGAACATGAAACATGCTGTTCATGCATTTCCAAGTTTATTTTATTTTTTTATTGCACGTGAATAAGATGTTTTAAATTATTTTGATGCCAAAAACATTTAGTTGAAATTTTACAGAGAAAGGATTTTCTTATATAAAAATGGAAGAAAAATCTCATTGTTATTTTGATATTTGTTTAATGATTGCAAGATCCAAAAGAAAGTAATTAAAATCTATATTTTATAAAATATGCAGTATTGCTTATGTTTTTTATTATATTGTAGTTTTATATCTTGTATTTTTAAAAATCATTTTACTTGCAATGTATTTGAATATTAGTATATGTGATACAAAAGCATAGTTTCAAAAATTATTCATTTATTTAGTTTCACCTGCTTTTAAGCTCTATTTAATTGATTCAAAAATGCATAACATTAAAAATAAATTTATGTATGAAGGTATAAATTTTTATTTGATGTTTAACAATCCATTTTGTAAATTATGATAGAGGCTATATCTACTTCATAACAAAGAAAAATCCAAAATTATGTAGTATTTGTTTCATTGTGTATCAATAATTTATCACATTCTTATAAAAAACTTTAAAAACTACTATGTAATCATTAAAATTTACGAAAATCAGTTACTAAGCTTTAATTAATTAATGAGAATACCTTTTTGTAACAAATTACACTTGCTTTAAATTACAATATAAAGTTCTATTATATATTAATATAAATGATTATGCTCTTTATTACAGATAGATTTGGAATTTGATATCCAGAGAACTTGTAAGTGTAGAGTGACTGTTTTCTCAGTAAATATCCTGCATTCTATGCTCCTAGAATATTATCATATATTCAAAAACTTGTCCTACAATATGAAATAAAAACGTGAAAATTCAGGATGATAGTATTTTTTAGGCTAATAATAATTTTAATACAGAATATAATTACGTAGACATATGATTCCTTGCAGCTTTATTTTTTTGAAGTATTGTTCATATGAAATTTTGTTATTAAACTTTATATAGACATTAAAGAGAGAATACAAATATTATAGAAATTTTAGTTATTATGTTAATTTTTTCGAATTAGGTGAAGAGGTCTTTAGAAGAAGAAGAACGCTCAAAACTTTGCTGTGGTCATAAGCAAAACCAGAATATGAAATATTTTTATCTGTGGATAGTGGATTCATTGATGTCGGATATGCAAGATCAATGCATTCTTATTATAATCTATCAAGATCTAAATTTTGTAAAATGCATGTATTAAAATGCATATTATCTTTTTTATTCTTATTTTAATAATATTCTTATTTTGTTTTATTAAACTGTCAATTAAAAAAAATTAAGCTCCAGTATTGATTTGACGTCATAAACTTAAGAATTTCTGTATACATATTTTTATTTAATTCTTTTTTCTCTATTAAAAATTCAATAAATGTTTTTTGTATAATCTTGCATTTTATTTTTAATTTCATTCATAGTTTCATTGATATTTAAATAATCTGTAATAATCTCTAAATATGTCTTTATCCTCCTGTAACTCCAAAAATGCATATTATCAATATTCAAAAATAAATATTTACTTATTTAAAATATTTATGTATTTTTTAAATTGTGTACAATTTGTTGTACTATTAATGTTTGTAAAAGTTACTTTTGTACTTAATGGGCTCTTAATAAACTAAACTGAAAAATAAGTAATGTGACTATTTTTTCCTGAGAGAGTGTAAAACTAAATGGATATAAATAATGCAATACACACACATGACTGAACAATTTGCTTAATATTGTATGTAATTTATAAACCACTATAATTATCCAAATCAATTAAAATGCCATATTTAATTGTATTGTTAAATTATTGAATAAAAAAATCATATCTTTATATTGTAATTGTCAAAAAAAAAAAAAAAGTATTTCTTAAAATTAAGAATTAAAAACCTAATTTCTGCACGAAATTGTCAGAATAAAAAAATCAGCAATACTTCTATGCAAGGTTGAAATTCACTCTTTTTCTATCAAATTTACCCTTTTAAACGATTTGTTGTTACTCCTCTTAAAAGGAGTGGTTTACCCGCATCTTTCAAAAGATTGAATTTCTATCTTAAAAATTGGTTGAGCTCTGAGACAATGAAAGAGTAAAATTTCACTCCTTCTGAGTGAAATCCACTCGATTTTTTTTAAGAGTGTATGGACGAAGACCCTCAGCACATTATATGTGTTTTCTTGACCATGGGCCCTCGGTTGCGAAGCACATGCTCCAAATAGGTGATCAGCCTAAAGCGAAACACCACTGTTTAGTTCGCACGCATGCTTGGTACTTAGTAGTTTCAACGACCCACCGAAGGGACGTAAAGCTGAGTCGAACTTGCACAACCCGAGGTTAGAACCTCTGACGTGTGCTTTGGGAGCATGAAGCATTACCACTACGCCATTGAATCTCAATTTCAATACTGGCAGATATCACTTTTGTCTTTCATCATTCGTTCGTTTGTTAAAGAATAGGATCAGAAAAAATTGAAAAAAAAAAAAAAAGTTTAGGGGTTCATAACAATTTATCATGTTCTTTCACTCATTACGTCATGCTGGAAGATTATAAACAATAATTTATCATAAAAATTTTTACGATTATAGTTGACGAATAAAGGCAAATCTAATAATGTTAAGTTACTCAGGATCACTCCCTTTGGAGTAGAAAAACATCTGATTCCATGGCTAAATCACATGACAGGAGCGCCATATACCATTCAATAGAATGCTAAGAGCCATGCAACTGAATATCAATAAGACACCTGAAATTATATTTATATGTGTGCGTGTGTGTGTCAAAAATCGTGGTTTTCATTGCTATTCCTGTAACAACCATGGATACGTCAGAAATTGTTTTCGTTTCCATTTCAAGAGTTTCAAATTGATGGTCTTTAAAATAATGGTAAATTTGCACATATTTTATGTTATTCAAGTAGAGTGAAACATGAAAATATAAAATAGGTCTGAATTTACAGAATGTTGCATAAAAAAATGTAAGAGGCTAAACGGCATAATATCAAAATTTGAGCACATTAAGCAATTCATATCATTCTGAGTTCTAAGAAAGGTGGCCCATTCTCAATGACCTCTGCGCTTTCATTGTAACAAATTTTGCATCTCTTTAAGCGCTTATCATTTCTATTTTTAGATACGAAAACAGTTATTTTCAACCTCTCGAACCCAAAACTGAGAAGCACACAAAGTAAAATGCATTCCTAAGCAATCTTTGTGGCGAATTATCTTAGCTCCACCCTCTTTGGCCATTATTTGAGAAGCAATAGCTATTTGCAGCAGAGATGGACAATAATTCATTCGATTATCCCTCTCTCACTCAATGTAAAAAATGGAAAATAAATAATAAATAAAAAAAATTCAGAAAATTTATGTCGTCTTTCTCTTCGCTTCCTCGTGGGCAACCAGAACAATGGATTCATTCATATTAAACGAAGTCAGAACTAGCTCGGATATGATTAGAAATTTTTTTTTTATTTTTGCACTGCAGTGTCAAAGAATATAAACAATTTTTTTTTATTTATTTTGCTTAAACATGAGAGATTTGGATCCAGGCTGTTCTCGCATTCGAAATTGTTGCCACTAAGATAAAATTAACTGGTGGTGAAAATTCAAATCAACATCATAGTGCTGGTTGTGTGAGAATAAGATTAACTATCCTTTGACCTTTGATAGTATGTTTTCAATAAATGAAGAAAGATGATAGTCGAATAAAAAATTTAAAATTCAAGACATAATTTATGGGGTGAGCTTTAGCTTCCTTTAAAAGTAATCTTAATCCATTTAGATTTAAAAATAATATATATATATATATATATATATATATATATATATATATATATATATATATATATATATATAATTCACTTGCATCCTAGGAATCATAAATCACAATAAATAAATTAATCATGGTTCGTTGTTCGTTTGTGTAAGCAAGTACAAACATGTTGCCACAAAACAAAAACGAATTCTAAGATTACAAAAAATTTCTAACAGTTACAAATGATTTATTTTATTTATAATTTATTGCAAAAAATGTTTCTTAATATGAGTATATAATGAACAGTAAAGAAAAAAATATATGAATCATCTTTTTTGAATAAATATTCTCATTAATCTTATTTGTCCAGTTTAAAGAATTAGAAAAGATCATATATATACAGTGTCTCACATAAATGATGAGCCACTTGTGCTTTACAAAAGGAAACTGTAATAAAATTAATTAAAAATAATGGACAAAGTTTTGGTAGGTGTGTTTCATACTTAAATTTATATATAGTAACAATTATTACATAACATACGTTTTGTCAAAATATTAAAATATTAATTAAATAAAAATGCAATTGCTTAGAACGGAGCAAAAAATAGCTCACATAAGTGATGGGACACCATTAGATATGCAACTAAAAGAGTCTGAAATAAGCAATAAAAATATTTTTTCGGTATTTTATTTTTACTCAAAAGCAACTGGCAATAATTTATAACATCGTCTGCATTATTTCTTTCCGGATTGTTTCGGAATTTTTGTGTTTTTTAGCTGTGTGTAGCCATGAATACTAAACGAAAAGAAACTGCGCCTAAAATTCGAAAATTAGTTATTAATTTGCATATTGAAAGTGGAAAATCTATTAGAGAAACTGCTGAAACAGTTGAGTCATTCAACACAGTTTTCAATATCATTAAACGACATAAAAAGAATCATATGATTTAGAATAAAGGAAGACATGGTCGACCATCAAAGCAATCCAATGGAATAAAGCGAATTGTCGTTCGAATTATTAAAAAAAATTGAAGAATGAGTGCTCCTAAAATTGTTGCTGATTTACAAGCATTATATGGTATAATTGTTAATCCTGAGACTATTAGAAGAGTAATTCAATCTGCTGGATATCACGGTAGAATAGCCAGGAAAAAATTCTTCGTAAGTGAAAAGAATAGAAAAGTCAGTCTGGCTTTCACTAAATCTAACATATATAAAAATTCTTTTTACTAGAATAAAGTTATGTTTGCTGATGAGAGTAAATTTAATATATTTGGTATTGACGGTGTAGAATCTTGATGTGGAGAAGACCAAGGGAAGTATTTCGTAAACAGAACTCTTGGTGCCAACAGTAAAATATGGTGAAGGAGGAGTTATGGTATGGGGGTGTATGTCGTCCGCAGGAGTTGGTAATCTTGTTTTTATTGACAGTAAAATGGATCAATACAAATGTATTGCCATTCTAAAACAAAATTTGAAATCTTCAGCACTAAAATTGAATCTTCATAACGATTTTAAATTCTACCAGAACAGTGACCTCAAGCACTATGCTTTGAAAGTTAGACTCTGGCTGCTGTATAACTGTTCTGAAATAATAAAAACGCTACCGCAATCTCCAGACTTAAATCCCATAGAGAATATTTGGCAAAAATTGGAATCAAGAATTCGCAAACACACCATTTCTTATAACAACAATTAAAACCAGTGCTTCAAGAAGAATGGTGTAAAATCACTCCAGAAAACACAAAAAAAAAAATTAGTCAAATCCATCCCAAGAAGATTTAATCATGTTTTAAAAGTAAAAGAGAAAATCCAACAAAATATTAAAATTTTTTAAAAAGTAAAATTTTTGGGTAAATATTAGGTAGAAAAGTAAGTGTCCCATCACTTATGTGAGTTTTTTTTTTTTTTTTTGCTCCGTTTTAAGCAAATGTATTTTTATTTAATATTTTGACAAAATGTTTATGGTGTAAAAATTGTTACTAACTTTAAATATGAAACACACCCACAAAAAATGTTGTTATAATTTTTTACTAACTGATTCAATACATCTATGTATCGATTGGTATTGTTAGCCGCTAAATATTTCCGAATTTTACCGTTTAGAGTTCTGTTGAATCGTTCCACCACGGAGCATTTGATTTCAACGTTTTCAGTTGTGAACCAGTGGATTTTGTTCTCTTTAAACAGAAGTTGTGTCTCTTTGTTGATGAACTCTGTCCCTTTGTCAGTTTGGATTTTAAGAGGAACTCTCACTTTAAATATCTTCTTAAATACCTTAGTCACTTCTTCCCCCGTTTTTCTATGAATAGGCACAGCCCACCCATATTTCCTGAAAATGTCTATGACTATCAACAAGTAGTTGTAGCCATCATTCGATTTTGAAAATGGCTTTAAAAATAACAAATCTGCTTGCCATTGATCATCAATGTGTGACACATAAGTTCTCCTTCTTTTAAACTCACTGATGAGTGGTTTATGTTTTGTGTAAACATCTTGTTGATAAAGAAATCTGAAACTTTTTGTCGACTTAAACCTGTTTTTCTACTGAGTTCGTTTATACCGCAATATCCAACCTCTGGATCGTAATAAACTTTTTTGGGGTCCTCAGTGACCCATTTAGTGGTAAAAAACGACTCCTTTTAGAACCACAATCCCTGCAGATTCCTTTCATCATAAGTTTGCCGTTTTTAGAGGTAGTGTGCTGTACGTCTTTAGTCTCAGTGTGGTTTTTAGATTTTAGGCAGTACATTTTTGAGCCCATTCCATATGTCTTCTTTGCTTTGATAATTGGCTTCACAACAGCTCTATCTAACCTTTCACGGAGAGTTGGATTGGGAATATCATCAAGCTCTTTTATCATGTCTGAGTCGCTCACCTTGTTTCTTGTTTCGGTATCTTTGTTTTTTAGGTAACACACATCAAGTTTATGTAGTGCATGCATTTTTAATTAATTAGTTTCTTTTTGTAAAGAGCACAAGTGTCCCATCACATTAGTGAGACACAGTAGGACTTTTACAAACGAAAAAATGACACTGAATTAAACTAATCGTTTGAAAAATTCAATGATTAGAAATTTCAGATAGCTCGTTTACAATGAATTTCGAACCTTTCTAATCAAAATCCATAAATGTTTTAATGGCAATTTTTAAAATTTTCATTAAAGATTTTTTTTTTAAAATTTTATTTTATCTTTTTTTCGAATAAATAATCTTATTAATCTTATTCGTCATATTTAAAGTATTGGAAAAGAACATAAGTCTTTTATAAATGAAAAAATGGCATTGAAATAAACGAATCGTTCGAAAAATTCGATGATAGTAAATTCAATAAAGTTCAATTACATGAATTTCGAATGTCTCAAATCAAAATCCATAAATATTTTAATGATGTCTATTAAAATTTCATTAAAAAATTTTTGAAAATTTCATTTCATTTTTCAATTTATTGAATACGATTATTTTCCTGAATTTCGAATCTCTCAAATTCAGTCGTGAATCAACAGCAGAGGAAATACAGAAAATATTCTCAAGCATCTACCGATAAATTGCCAAGCTTGCAGTTGAATGTTTAGTGTTTTAACCTCCGGTTCAAAGTTTCATGGGTTCGAATCCCACACTGGGCTAGATTATTTGTATCGGTTCAGATTCCACTTTTAACTGTTAGCTCGCGGTCGAATGAGTATTCATGTGCACAATATGACCGTTGAGCGACAAATAAACAAAAAACAGTCGATATGACTACAGAAAACTGCTGTGAGCTATTAAAATAATATGTCTGAGGAGGTGACGGATAGGCGCACTTTCGTATTCTATAGAATAGATGTAAAAAATTGCTGTCTATTCTTAGCTCAATGGAACAAAACAGTCGTCTGATTATTCAAGTAAAGCGAGTGTCAGGTGATCCCGTAACAACGCGATAGTTGACGATGTTGCAATTGTGAGCAAGACAAATTGTTTTAACTATTTCACCTAGAACAAAGAATCAGAACAATAATAATACTATTGTTGTGTGCTTTCTGTCTCTACTTTTTATTTATTGGAGAATGGTTTTTACACATAATTATCATATATTTAAAAAGGAAGACAAAAAGACCGGGAAAGAAAGACAAAAAGAGATTTTAATGATTTTTTTCTGATTCGGACTATGTGCGTTTGAGTAAAAAAGATTGACTACTCGTCTGCAACACAACAACTTGTGCAGTTTTATCTAACATTTTTTTACCCTGTGCATTATATGAACTGTCGATCAATTGGAATTTGATATAAAGTATTTTAATATCGTAATTTTTATTTACTTTTCATAGATGGTTCTCGTATTCACACTATTTGCGTGTTAGGAAACCTGGAAAACTCCAAAACATACACCCTGACATACGTTTGTTAAAAGTGGAAGTGCCATCTCCCATTATTCAACAGGTTATAGTCGAACCCAAACTTTTCACTGAAAACTATACAATGGTAACTATTATACCAATATACTATTAAGAGCTGCGCTTTTTGACACCGATTTGTAGGCACCTTTACGGCTTAAGGCAGCTGTAAGTCATTTTAATGCAGATCATATAATTTGCCTTCTAGAAAAGTTTTTCGTAGAGAACCGGCTGTATTAACGTGTCTGATAAAGAATTCTAGAAAACTCCCAAGCACCCACTTTGACAGATCTGCAGGCAGAAAGTTGAAGCGCAGCATCCATCTTATATTGTTCAACAATGAGAGGGATCGAACCCAGATATTTCGCTTTGAAGATTGGTATTAGGCACAGGTGTCGTATAATCCATAATTTCAAATTCTGATTTTTTTTTTTTTTTTTTTTTTTTTTTGCCAATGAATAAATGTTCCCAAGATGACGTATCGTGACGGGCGCGATGACGTAAACACTAGAGTTAACGAAATTGAATTTTCTGCTTAATTCTTATAATATGTATGACGTAATAAAAACGAGATTGCCAGATACATAAGAAAATCCGCCAAAAAAATCGCCAATCTCAGAACTTGGTATTCTGGATTATACGGCGCCTGCGCCTTGGCATCTTACTATCAGGGCCCGATAGTCACTTGATAAATCTTTTTCTTATTTTCCGTACTATTTTCGATATTTTAAAGTATTTTTCCGTACATATATATGTATATATATATATATATATATATATATATTATATATGTATATATATATATATATATATATATATATATCTGTGTGTGTGTGTGATTAGACTTGACCAATGTTAGACTTCACCAAATGTTTTGCAAAAATCCCGAAGATTTTGATATGAAATGATCATTTTGCATAACTAAAGGAACATTTTGGCACCATATAGCCGTGCTGATAGCCGAATGGTTGGCTATCGGTTCAACAGGTTTTGAGTTCGAGTCCGATCTTGAGTATGGGTGTCTGTAATGGTTTGAAATCCATTTTTAATAGTATGTCTATGGGCAAACTGTCACAATGAAAAAAATTCTATCCAAGTTCCTCTCTCTATGAGAATGTTTTCCCGATAAGCAGTTAAGTGTATTAGAATTAACAATATTTTACAACTGTCTTAAACCGATAAGTTGTTCATTATATGCAATGTCAAAGCCTTTTCTCTCAGACAAAATATGAACGCAAATAAATAGTAGAAGCACGACATCCATCTCCCCTTTATCAGCAACAGTTGGAATCAAACTCAACAGCTTTCGTTCCGAAGAGTGAGGTTTTGTCTTTAAGCTAATAAGACCACAGAGCTTGATTTTGCTAAGTTTACTTCTGTGTGAACTATTAGTATAAAAGTTATTTTTAAGATTATTCTTAAACGATTAAGAGTGGTTAGCGCTCCTGAGCTGTGGTTCCGGGTTCGAATCCCGGTTCGAGCATGAATATTACTTTCTTTCCCGGTTCTCTCTGTGTTTCTCTGTCCTTTCTTCCGTGATGATGTATGAATGTGGCCCACCCTATATATGGGTTTGTGGTGGTATGGCGCAGGCAACGCTACTCGCCTCCGTGACTTGTTTCAGAGGTGCCTGCAAGGTAACAACAAATGACAGTTTCTGGCCTTGTTGCGGCAAAGGGTTCGTCTCCCTAGTGCCCGCAGTTGGAAAAAAAAGGTTGTTTTTTTTTTTTTAACTTCAAATCTACTGCCGAATACTGAAAAGTTGGCAACATCTGAATCTGGTTTATTTTAATAATTTTTTGTAGATAAAATATTAATTTCAGAATTGATTTGCGAAAAAGCAATTTTTTAAGAGTATGTAATCAATTAATATTAGGGCAAAGTGACACAAATTGCACCACTTTATTGCCAAATCTTACTTTCTAAAGTACAGGCGTTGTCAATTTATGAGAAGTTAGAGAATATACAAAAAATAGTTTAAATTAAAAAAAAATAATTTTGAGAAAAATTAATTTATAATCGTAAATATCTTTAGGAAACAATCAGCTCTATTATATTCATATACTTGCATAAACGAACTACAATTTTGATTTCTGAATAAGAAATTTCATACAATTCCCTTTATCCTGAACTAATTTATTATTCCCTATTTTTGGTTAAAATTCATATTTTTTAAATCATCATCATTATCATGATTGGCGCGATAAATCATTGTGGGTCGTGGCCTTCTTTAAAAAGTCAAATCAGGGTGTTCTTATAGTGATAAGAGGACTTCATTGAAAACTGTCAAAGCAGCTCGATCATTTTTTAAAGTATGAATTTGATTATTTTCTATTAGAATTCTTTTAAGATTTCTGCTTCTAGCCAGAATTAATTAATAACATTTTCATATGCATCTACTAACCAAAACAGATATATTTCTTGTGGTGTGGCATCTATCCACTTGGAAAACATAATCCTAGCCTTCAAGGGAAAACTGCAATTTGGAACAATAACGAATATATTATTTTTAAAATTTTCTATTTATTTAACTTTATTCAAAACGCTATTTTGCACTATGAAATGAAATATCATCTATGGATCAGTCAAAAACAAATACATCTATAAAAATGTTATTGAACTAGGAACTCCTTTCATCGGCGTTTAAATGTATTTCCGAACTGCGGCATATTCAGAAAAGTGTAAACACGTTCACTGCAGATGATAAAAACAATATGTTTCAAAAGCTTAAAAAAAGGAGTAATTATTAAAAAATATGTCGGAATCTGTAAGTAAGAGAAATTTGGATATTTAAACAACTTTTATAGTCCTCAGCAGTTGCGCATAGAAGATAGTTTTTAAAGGGAAAATAAATAGCTCGATATCATTCTTGAAGCGAGAAAAGTTCCGGTGTAATATTACATTGTTTAAGTTAATTAACAGCCTTCACAGTGAGTTCAAATCAGCGTTAAGTAGAATTTAAATTAATTAAAAATGTTGTAATTAAAATTTCGAAACGAGACATTGCCTGTGGCTTAAATCGGTTAGAAATCAATACTTTGATACAAATTTTATTCTCATCTGTTAAGCCATTTTTATTTCAAACCTTGGAAAACATTCGGTGGATTAGAAGAATTTATGACTAGTTGGCCAAGAATGCCAATAGCAGCTTTGCTCAAAATGCGATATTGTGTTCTCAGCTAAAAAAAAAAAAAAAAAAAAAAAAAAAAAAAAATTTAAAGCAATTTTTTTTAAAAAATCGAATGAAGAGTGGAAAGTTTGAAAAATAAGTTACAAATTTGTTAAATATTGAAATTGGAATTTATTTTATCGGTCTTCCAATGAGTGACGTGATTTAAAAAGTGTAAATATATGCGTTGAAATGTAAAAGCAATATTTTTTTCATTATGTGAAAAGAAACTGACACTTTTTAAAAACATTTTTTTCCTTTTTTAGCTGTAGGTACATAGATGGCAACTTTAAAAGAAAAAAGTTTAATTCGTTCTTGTAGCGAGAAAAGCTCCGGAGCAGAAGGTTACATTTCTTAAATTATTGACATCGTGGCATAAGCAATTTTTAAATTCAAATCAGTTTGTTAATATAGTATTTTAAATTAATTACAAACACCATAATCAAGATTTTGAAATGAAACATTGTTTTTAAGTTCGTTAGAGATAAATGCACTGTAATAAGTGCAACAGTTTTCAATTCACTCCAGACAAAAATTCAACAGACAAACAAAATGAAGATTTTACTCAAATAGATGATAAAATTTATCGCGAATAAATCTTCTTTACAAGGGTGTTGAAAATAAGTCGCCATATTCTATCAAGGCATCATAATTGCTAAAATAATTAATGTTTTTTTCTTGCAAAAAAAAAAAAAAAATATGCAATAACATGTTTGAAATCTTGACAACACAGCTGCACAGTAATCTTGACAAACAATGAATTTGGAATGAAGAGTACAGGATCCAAAAGACAATGCTTTTCCAACTGTTTCTTCCTAATGAGTGAAGTGGAACGGCGGAAATGGGTGCCATCTGTTAGTGTCATTGATGATTAAAAACTGAAATACGACATTGTTTTTCACAGTCCAGAATTTTCTGCCATCATTTACATCGAATCAAAGAACATTGAACTACGACAAGACAGTTTGGAATAACTCAGATGATACATATTAGATCATAATTTAGACATGTTCGCGCGCTCGACTTTTTATTTTTTTTAAATGGAATGTAATTGTATCTTCTAATGGATAAGAAATGTTAAAACACAGATGTTGTTCGAACATTTTTGGACGACTTTATTTCACCATCAGCAAAAAATCATCTGCATTAAAAATTTTATTTTCGAAGCAGTTATATTTTTGGAAAATTTTATTTATCGTCTGATATTTTTAGAATTTTGTTCACATTCAAAATGGCGCTTTTAAAAAGATTCTGACTGGAAATATAGACTTGCACTCTTTTTGAAGAGATTACAGTAAAACTCAAATCATCCGAACTCCGTCTATCCGAATCTCTTCCAGAATTTCAGAAAAATAAGAAGAGACGGAAAAATAGGAGAAAAATATCAAGAAAAGGAAAGAGAAGAGAAGGGAAAAGATTAGAATGATGTGATAATTGAGGAACTCAGAAACATTCCTTTGAAAATTCTTGGATTGTCAGAAGTTAATGCTGAAGATATTGGAGAATATATTATGAGTCAGACATACTGGATTTCTAATTGCAGATGATGGTCAACTTACAAGAAAGAAGATTATCTTAATATCCAAATTGAAGCAAAGATGGGACCATCAGCTGAAGTGGATGGAGTATCAGTCAAAGTGTGACCACATGCAAATACTCACTGTGGGTGCATGACTTGGCTGTCCGAAAACAGATGAAGAAAGTGAAATAGTTTATACTGCCCGAGACATTCACAAGCAATGATTTACATTTAAAGTTTTGTATATACATACCGTATTAATATACAGCATTTTGTAAGTAGTGTTGCAAAAGGATTGCTTTTTCATTAACTTCATTAAAAATAGTTTTTCCAACGTTTTCAACATACAATAATTAATAAAAATAAACCCCTTTTTCGAAAAAATCCAATTAACCGAATTTTTGACTATCCGAATTGGGTTCGCTCCCAATTGAATAGTATAACTGGAATTTTATAATAATTTTTATTCAGTAGTTCAGAAAAGTTATAAAAATCATGCATTTTCCATATTTAAACCACGCTGAGAAAAATTTTCAAAGTCTGACTTCTAAAGGGAAATTTTTCCAAATACACGTATCCAAAGGAAAAACAATTCTAATATTGCATGGGTGAGATTTGTAAAGTTAAATGAAAACCCCTTAACTTAAAAATTTATGGTAAATACGTTAAACTGTTCATTTACAACTGTAAATAAAATTGTTAATTTTGATTTGAATCTTAAAAAGTCCATAAAATATGATGTCCATCATTTTTCTCGGAGTCATATCAATAAACGTAGAACACGCTGCAGAATCCTTAATAAAAAAATTAGAAGAAAATTGGAAAAATCTAGTAAAAAAATGGAGCCTAAGTCTATTTCAAAATTGCAACAAAAAAGATGAATTTATTATCGTAAAAGAGAAGAAAAAATTGTGGTACATGATTCGAATACCAACTGTATAAGATGTATAGAGAGGCAGATACCATCAACAGCATGGCAATCGAATGGAATTTGCCGGGTACATGTCCAGAATGAATCCTGACTCTTTAATATCAAGAGTTTTTCACTCCAAACCAATCGGTACCCGAGCAAGAGGGAAGCCCAAACTTAGATGGATCGACTGTGTCAATGAGGATTTTGGAATTATAAAGATCAAAACCTGGAGATCTATTTTCAAAGTAAGATCAGAGGGGAAGAAGATTCTGAAGAAGTACTTAGCCCACAAGGGGCTGTCGAATCAATAAAGAAGACGATTCGAATGCAAATCACAGGTTTTCTATAATGGGCTTATAACTACTAATTCTAACTACTATTCAGAACACATTTCAATATCAAATTATTAAACATAAAATCCCAGATCTTTTCACCGACAATGCCATCCATCCGTTGAACTGCTTCAAGGCAAAGCAAATAGTCACAGATTGCTATTTACAGTTGTTTTTCTAGACAAAAAAATGGTACAAAAAATGGGAATCAAGACCATACTCTTCACTGATATTCCCGGCAAATCTCCTGCTGTGTCAGCGATGGAGTTTTGGACTCTTAAAATCGGAATTACCCAATTGTTGACCTATAACACTTTGAAGACCTTAGAAAGCCGTTCAAAAAAAGTGGAAGAAAATATTTTTTCCGGTAGTACAAAAGCCTCTATTTACATGGGAATACGATATAAAATTATACGTATATATATTGTTAACAACAAATACATATATATATATATATATATATTGTTAAAAACAAGGGTTATCAAACTGGGCGCTTATAACACAAAATTACACTCCATCAAAATTGTCTAAAACATGTTAGAATAATCTCTGCACTAATTTAATAATGAATTATGTGAAATCTAATTTAAAAAATTAAAAATACTGTGTGTGTGTGTGTGTGTGTGTGTGTGTGTGTGTGTGTGTGTGTGTGTGTGTGTGTGTGTGTGTGTGTGTGTGTGTGTGTGTGTGTGTGTGTGTGTGTGTGTGTGTGTGTGTGTGTGTGTGTGTGTGTGATATACTACAATTTTTTTTTATTTCTTACATTTTACTTTTTCACTTTACAGCTTTCTCTTTCTTTCGCATATAAATAATTTCCTAACAATGAACTTTAGAAATAATTTCGAATTAAGGAAGATTTATCGAAGACAGGTCCCACTTTATTAGAGTGTTTATTTATTTCCGCAATTGGAATCTGCTAAGTATAGCTAACTTCGTCTTTTTTGGCGCTCAGTCTAGTTGCGAGATGGACACCTTTGCAATCACCTTATCTACCAATTTCCACATTGCATTTCCGTAAAGATTGACCCTGTAAAAACTTGACCTCGCTCAACATGAGAATCTTTATAGGAGTAACAAATAGAACAGACACACACTGTCTTCATAGATTAGTCATAAATATGTAGGAAAGGAAATAGCAGATCAGCGTCTCAGGTATTTCAGTACCAGTCCCATTTCGGCTTAACGGTATCATTGCATTTTTCGAAGGATAAGGATCTGAGTTCAATCCCAGCCGCTGATGAACAATGAAAGATCGGTATTCAATTACTGCTTTTTTCTTGTATATTTGGGTGGGTGCTTAGGAGTTTTACAGGATTTCTTCCTTGAGAAACGTAAATGCTAACTATCTAAGAAAAGGCCGCCTGTTGGGAGAAACATCTTCGGCTGTTTAACGGTCCTGGAATTCATGAACATGTTGTCTAATATTATTATTATCTATATTAAAAATATTATCTATCTACGTGAAGCAAATGGCATCACATTCTAGCTTAGAACTGACTTTAGAGAAAAAAGTTTTTTAATGTCCAAAGTTATGAAGTACAAGCGTTAAATAAACTAAATTCCGTGGCACAACAGTCCACAGGGGAACCATCTCTGTTTGTCTGTTTGTTCATGAACGAGGACCCCAGGGAGGCGAAACTATGTCCCGGTTAAGTGGTCAATGTAACGGAAACCTCTTGTTTTAAATTCCCAAGCATGCTTGGCACTCAATTTTATCGACCCACTTACGAATAGTTGACCTTGCCCAGCTCGAGGGTGGATCCTCTGACAATGTGCTTTAGGATCTCGAAGAGCTACTACTTGGCCACTGTGTTTCACAAAGATTAAATAACTGTATTATATTCTGTGTTATAAGCAGGTTGCTCTACATATTGACTACATGTCATCGAATATAAATTGGACTAGAAGTGATTACTTTGTAGACACGAGAAACGTCTTTTCTAATAACACTAGAGACACCATAATAAGTTTCTTTGCACTGTTCACTAATCTGTCCCTAGATACAAAACACTTGGCAAATATAGATTACATTATTTTAATAACTTTTCTTATTGACAGTCATATAAGGTTCATCGTACACTAGTGGTAAAATCGCTACTTTTGGAGTTGAAACAACCAGATTGAATCCCACCCATTGTTAAGCTATAGGAGAGGACACTGTATTTTAGTTACCTGTATCTGTCGGGGAATGCTTGAACGTTTCTAGGCATCCTGCCTTGCTATACTGAAATACAAACCACTGTCTACAGCGAATCCTCCAAGGAGAAACACACAATTGATGTCATCCGTACTTCGGCTCTCCGCTGCGCAGTGTCAAAACTGTATAATGAGCTTTTCCACAATCGTAAAGTATCACAAGACAACAATAGTGACACATTTTCTTGGCCTGTAAGATCGCCATATCAGAAACCAATTAAAGTGGATTGGACTAAAGTACAAATGTAACAAAAATTTTAATCTAGACTTTTCGGAGGAGATGTAAGAAATTCCAACCTTTATAATGTATATCAACCTTAAATAAAAGATATAAATAGCAAAATGAAGTTACTTTGAGCCAGAAATTCCTGCACTTTTAAGTAATGTTAGCATTAAGATTAAAAATTACAGCTTATAATGAAAAAAATTGAAACAACAAAGTTTTCAGACATAAAACTTCAGATAATTGAAAAATGTATAAATTATACCTCGAATGGAGTATTGTGGTGTGTTGACGAGGTGGGCCGATTCCGGTATCGACCTCTCGTATTTTAACTGTAATTCAAAATTACGAATCTGGTGGCTATGTTAAGCAGCTTTTCAGTTGACAAAAATAGCTAGCTGGAAACATATTGCAAACAAGTATATAATAAATATAAAACAAACAAGACCTAATGTTGTTATCCTAATTCTGATAAATCATGATTTAGTGAAGACAGAAAAAGATAGAAAAGTGTCATAGAGCGATTAACACTTTAATAAAATCCAGTAAAAGTGATGAAAAAAGGAAGTGTTTATTAAGCTTGTAAATAAACCTATAAAAATTATTATGATGCCAAAAATAATAATGTAAATTCCTAAGAGTCACAAGAGCCATAAAAATTGCTGTAGGATATGCTTTCAAAAATTATGAATCGATAATTTAACTATTCAAATGTCACAAAAACTTCTTTATGTGTAATATACGATGATTTTACTGTCTTTCAAAGCACTGTTGGCCATCAAAAGCCACAAAACCAGGAAAGAATTATATAAGGAGTGTGAGATTCATATCCAGCGTAATCCGCAATGTTAAATGGAAACGATTTCAAATTCAGAGCATCCAAGGAGCGACTGCTGCGCCACGGCGTTTACAAATGTATGTAAAGATAGAAAAATTGTCGTTTAAGTGGTTTTTTCGAGCGATTTCTTGCATATGAAACTTTAGTATGCTTCGTAAAATAAAGTGAATATTATTCAAACACTCTGTTGAGTTCGATTCAGAATTATCGGTTTGGTCATAACATTAGACAAGCGGTGATCATGCGAATTATGTTCTGTGGCTGTAGACCAGTGTTTACCAATCTTTTTTCCTCGTGAACCAAAAAAAAAAAAAAAGATCTGAGAAAAAATTGACGAGCCCCCTATGTAGTCGTTAATGACAGGTAAAAAAAAAAAAAAAAAAAAAACCCATTAAATTTGATAGAATATATAATTTTCATATCGCAGAATAAAAGATTTTATCAAACGTGAAACATTTAAATAAAACATTAATAAGACTAAAATGATGTCTATAAAAGTTGAAAACAAGATAAATTTAACACACTGGTTCTTATGTTTTACATTCTTAAAAACTCTTAATGGAATATTTGTGGCTGCTTGAAAGAACAAAGCAATTCGAAGTTAGCCTCAGTATCTGACAATTTCAGTTTTAAATCAGGTTCAGCATTTAACTTGTTTCTGTATTTATCTTTTAGATAAGTACATGATGAAAATCCTTTCTCGCATAGATATGTTGTGAAAATGGTAATATGGCTTCTTTTCTTTTCTTTCTTTTTTTGACAGAACAGGATATTTATTTTGTATACTAAACCAGAAGTCCATTAAGGATTGATCTTTAAAAATTGCTTCTAGAGAACTGTCACACGATAACTCTATGAGTTTTACTTTTTCAGCATATTTAGATAGGTTTCTGAACTTATATTTCCTTCAAATGGATTACGTATCCAGTTGTTTGATATGGATATATTGCATCAGTTGGAAAAATAGTCATCGAAAGTTAATCGAAGATAGTTTAAATGTTCACATGTACTCCTTTTAATGTTTTCGTCAAGTTTAATTGAATTTTATGATAAAAAAAGGTGCTAACAGAATCGAAACGCCCATACTCACTCATCTGCAGGCACTGAATCCAAAAATTGATCTTTTTCAACATAGCCTCAATTCCATCATATACACTGAAAATGGTGACACCAGCGCTTTGTAAAGACATATTTAATTCATTCAGTTTACAAAAAATGTCAGCTAAATACGCAAGTTTTTGCAACCAAAGAACATCGGATATACAAGAAGACAAATGAAACTTATGATCAATCTTGAATTTCAGACTTCAAACAGACGCGTCAAAACTTTACCCTTGGAAAGCCATCAAACATGTAATGAACGTGGAAACCTTCAAAATCCTCACAAAACGTACGGAATAGACGGCAATTGGTAGCACGTGATTGTACGAGGGTTACTCTGAAATTTTTGAGATACGCGCAGACGAGAGAATTTACAAAAATAAAAATAACGGTTTAATTTTAAAATACTATTTTAACACAGAAGACGATTTTTTACTGACTTACTTCAACTTGTTTAGCGTAAAATAAATTTTAAACAGAAGAGAAAATGGAGTTGACGCGAGAACATTTTCGTGTTATGATTTTCTACGATTTTAAAGCAGGATTAAATCAAGAAGAATGCGCTCAACGCTTGCTGTTAGCAGTTGGTGATGAATCTCCAGCTCGTACTACTGTATTCAGATGGTTTAGAGAATTTAGAAGAGGTCGCAATTTTTTTCAGGATGTAGAACACAGAGGAAGGCCGCCGTCGGCAGTAATCCCGGATAATGTGTTTGCCATACGAAAAATGTTAATAGATGATAATCGCTGTACTTATCAAATGATACAGAAGGAACTTATAACATTGGATCCGAAGCCATACACAAAATCATTCATGAAGTATTACATATGAAAACAGTAGTTTGCCAATGGGTTCCCCATAATCTAACTGAGCACCAAAAAGAGGAGCGTGTCAGAATCAGTAAAGAAACTCTTAAATTACTAAATGATGGTGGCCACCGCATCATTTCTAAAATTGTAACAGGTGATGAAACGTACACACTGTTTTTTGACGTTCCAACACGTCAAGAAAGCAAAGTATGGGTCTTTGAAGATGATCCCACTCCGACAATGGCGAAAAAACAACGCGCACTGAAAAAGTGATGTATGCCGTTTTCTTCAGAAGTACGGGATTGGTCAAACCCATCAAGTTGGAAGGACAGAAGACAGTAACAGCAAACTGGTATACCACTAAATGTCTGCCAGAAATTCTATTGGCACTGAATGTTAGGGGACTAATGCTTCACAATGATAATGCATCTTCACATACAGCGGGACTAACAGGTGAGTTTCTTAAACAAAAACAAATTAAAGTGATCGAACATCCGCCGTATTCACCTGATCTAGGTATGTGCGACTTTTGGTTATTATTTAATATAAAAAAAGAGCTTACGTGGACATCGTTTTCATTCAGAAGAAGAGATTGATGTGGCTATAAATGCATTTTTTTCATCTATTCCAAGAAATGAATGGCTTGAGGCATTTAATCTGTGGAAAATTCGTCTATAAAAGTGCTGCATCGATGCTGGAGGAGACTACTTTGAACACACCTAAAATTTTCTAAGTATAACTTTAAAAACCAAGTTGTATCTCAAAAATTTCAGAATGACCCTCGTATAAAGTTCACAATTTTTACAGCATCACTTAAAGTAGTAGATAACTCTGCACAGGAATGCGCTTACATTCTAAAGTTTGTCTATGAAAACAACAATGAGTCCAATGAATTTTTTCATTGATCTTCTTCACCCGTGCCACAAAACCAGAAAATTTTCCTGTCAGTGATTTTGCAACATCTGTACACACACCCACACAATAAGACCAGCTTATTTCATTCTTTTCAAAGTACCCATTGATCATATCAAAAATCGCTTCTCCAATTGTGTAGGTCTTCAAAAGTTTTTCAAATAGTACATTTTCTTGGACTATATCCGTAAAAAGATATCTAACGTAGACAAGCAAAATTGCAGCATTTGTTACATCAGTCGATTCTTCAAGTTGAATCACAAAATAATTCGATTTTATTCTTTTTAGAAGTTCGTTCTCCACATAATTAGCCAAGTCATTTATTCTATGCGACACCGTGTTGTTTGATAAGGGAACTAGATCAATTTTCTTTGCTGCCTTTTCCCCAAGCATTTATTTGCCAATATCTTTCGCACATGGTCCAATTAAATTTTCTGCTATTGTATGTGCTTGTCCAGATCTTGCAATTCTGTAACTTACTCGAAATGATGCTTCAAGGACCATTTTACTATCTTCGTTTGAAGTCAAAAAAGAAGAGAGGCTACATTTTTGGATACCTGCTAATTTTCTTTTGAATTATTCAAGAGATTTATCTTTGTGTGTCGGATGTTTTGTTTCAATATGTCTACGAAGGAATGATAGTTTTAAACTGCTGTTGGCAAGAACTTCGTTGCATGTAACACAAAAAGCGGTTTAGGTTCCGACTCATCCCCAGTAAAATGGAAGCCCAATTGTAAACAATCGCTGTCACACTTTCGCTTTTTCCCTTTTGTATCATCGCTTCCTTTATTTTTAGTATGGTGAAACGGTACTTCACTATAGCTTTCAGTACTAATATCTCGAATTTCATGTCTTGTTTCCAAATGACTCATTTTTAACCATTGATCTATAATAAAAATAAGCTATATAATAAGAATTAAATTAATAATTATGCAATCATTCCCAGGAGAACTTGACAGTCACAGTACCACTATCACTAAAGCTTTACAAGTGCTAAGCCTATGTATGAACGTCAGTTAATATAACACTACTCTCCAACTTCATGGTTGTGAACACGCAAGTATCTAATTTTAAAATCTAGTAAACTGCCTTAATTTGTTATTTAAATTCAATTGTATGGTAAAAAAACATTACATAGAAGGGAAAACTGCTGCAATGATTTTAAGTATAGCAGAACATGATACTAATCACATTGATAATCACATGTTTTAGATATAAATAAATGTTTGTAATAAAAAGAGAGTAGTATTTGATTATTTGATTAAGAGAAATAAATTATAATTTATAAAATTGTTGATATAATTTGATATTAATGAAGTAATTTTGAAAAAAAAAATAAGTGAAAAAGAAATGAAAATATTGAAATTTATTTTAGATTTCTTTACAAACAGGCAGAGAACAATCTGGTTTACTATGGGTGTGTTCTTTAATTTTTTTTTTTTTTTTTGATTTTAAGAGTGTTTTAAAAAATTTACCTTTACAATATTATTTTTGCGAACCCTCAGGGGCTCGTGAACCACCGGTTGGGAATCACTGCTGTCGACGAATGATCAACAAGAGGGATTGCAAATGGCTTGTCTTCATTTTGACACTTACTGTCTGCATGACTCCGAGGGAGCACTATAACCACATCCGCAACCACACCACAACGGATGTTACGTGGCCTATAATTCAACGCTGATTGCACAACAATTGAGCACAAGGTGCAGTGAACTGGTATGCTAGGGCTTCATTCTCACTGTCGTAAGGTAATGATTTCACATCCCGACGACACTGAAAACCTGTCGTGTTCACTAAAAGCAGCTGAAGCACATTAAATAAATCGAGTCACAATGTCCTCTCAATAAAGTAATATCTCTGGAGGTGGCAGGTGAAGTATATGGGGTCTCATGTTTGGATTCTTGTTCCTAAATCACGAAGACTCCCAATCACCTGCTTTAAACTAACTGGTAGAGCCTAACTCAATGCTAGGTGAAAGAAAGTGTGCCGGTCATCATTCATTCACAACTATTAGCATTAGGCACTGGCATCGAATGTTCGTAAGTGATCGTTCTTTCGATTTCCTTTGACTCTGAATTAAAGCGTTTAATTTTGTAATAAGAGGCTGCAATGACCATCCGAATAATAATGACAATGAGTGTTCAGATGTATTACCTTTATGCTTGAAATCTTATTGCATGAACCACCTTTGATGTATTACCTTTGTGCTTGAAATCTTTTTTGCTTTGTGCTTGCACTATCGGATTTGAAATTGAAGATACCGGGATGAATGGTTTATAAATCGTTTTTCTAAATTAATACCATTTCAAATTACACAAGATCCCCTAGGGATCTTGTATCTCGTTAAATTCGGAATGATATTAAATTCACTTCCCTTACCCTTTAATAGACATTACTGTTACAATGACCAGCTGGAATGATATCTTCGAGATTCAACAGCTTGCTCTAGCTCCTATATATATATATATATATATATATATATATATATATATATATATATATATATATATATATATATATATATATATATATATATATATATTCCAATGGCAGATTGTAGACAGTTACAACTGTAACAGAGTCTATTAATCTATTGCTTCCTGATACCCGAAGAACCGGCCAGAAACAGTGACCTCTTATTCGTCGAGGCGTTGCCCAGGGTGCAGCACAGGGGGTGGGCCACCATCGCACCCTCACACATGCCATTAAGGACCCGTTTATAGGGTAGGCATCATTCATACTTCATTCACACACACAAGGAAAGGACAAAGACAGGATAGAGAGAGAAAATATATCCATGCCTGAACCGGGATTCGAACCCAGGACCTTCCTATCCGTAATTATAAAGATATATATATCAGATTATTTTCTTTTTTTATCTTAGCAACACGCAAAAGCTTATTTTATTGAATACAGAAGAGTGTCATCACTCACATGATTATTGCTGATTATGGGAGAAATATTTCTTCTGATTTTATTGACTTTTTCTTCGAATAAAAAGCTGTATTTCCAATCAATTCAAATTTATGAAATATGTGAAATGAAAATAACTCTGCACAGCAAGAACATTTGTTTTTTATTCTTGGTGTGCGAAGTTAAGAACATCTTCTCTAGTTTTACTTGATGTGTAAATTAAAAAATATCTGCACTCGTTTTTAATGTATAAAATTTAAGATGAAACTATCTGATATTGTTCTTCTTAGCATGTACAGTAAAAAAATTGCTTTTATTATTTTTTTAGTACACATAAAATCAAGAAGAGCATTTAATCTTGTTCTTCTTGATGTGTAAAGTGAGACAATTTGCTCTTCTTTTGCTTCATGAGTAAATTCAAAAATATTTTCTCTTGTTCTTGGTGTGTAAAATGAAAGAAAAATATTTGCTCTTGTTCTTCTTAATGTAATTTTTGCCGATTCTTTTAAGTATATAAAGTCAAGAAGATCTATATCTGATATTGTATATATATATATATATATATATATAAATATATATATATATATATATATATATATATATATATATATATAAATATATATATATATATATATATATATATATATATATATATATATATATATAAATATATATATATATATATATATATATAAATATATATATATATATATATATATATATATATATATATATATATATATATATATATATATATATATATATATATATATATATATATATATATATATATATTGTTCTTTTATCGTAGCTTTTTCGGTAATGACAGTGTAACATTCACACTTTTCTTTGAATACCAAATTATGTTGCTGTTGTTGCTCCCTTATTTATGAACCCAGCAAAAGAAGAATTAAAAAAGAAAAGAAAAAATCATTAAATAATACCGAAAATGGCAACGACTAAAAAATTAATGTCTTGGCTATAGAGGATATCTTCAGATGGTCCATATATAATACGTAACCATACTTTAGTGCTCTAGGAGAAAAAGATGAGCATTCGAAAATGTGTTTTGATGGGAGCGATTGGATATTTGGGCAGTTTTTGCCCGCCGTCTGGGATCTAGTTTAATCAGTATATATCCTCATGCCTTTAAAGTGATGAGTCCTTAATCTTGCAATTGTAGATGTCAGGATTCAGGACGTCAAAATCTATAATGAATGGCTTGTTAAAGGAGTGGGATACGAGACTAAATCTGACTACTATGTTTTCATCAGCCAGTGTGAGTGTTGTACTTAGATGATCATGGTCTCTGGCTACTTTGGTCAAATAATCGACACACTCATTTCCTTCAATATTTACCTTCGGGCAGGTATCCATTGCAGCACACAGGAATTTCCCTTGAAATGCAACTGCTCGAGTAGAAAATTTATAGATGAGATGATATTAGTCTTGCCGTTAATGATGGCCTCTAAGTACGATTTAGAATCTGCAAGGATTATCAATCCTTCAGTAGTATCCATAGTTTGCGGGTGAATCAAGTAAAAAGTGAGGGTTATATCTTAAACAGCCAAGAGATCACTAATGTAGTTAGTGGTGATTAAGCAGTGTTGATTTGGTGATAATATCTTCTGTCATATGAAAGAAGGAAGAGAATGCTAGCACTGCATTTGTTGATGGATTCATCTGAAGAACCTTTAGGGTAGGTGACCAGGTTCTCTTGAAAAAGTTTATCAGTCATATCTAGTCCTTTTGTATAACAGGTTCAGGCTGATCTTAACATGTTAAAATAGCTTCCCTGGAATGATTGTCTCTTTAAGGAATTCGAAAGCAGTTTGATTAGGCTTCTGATTCCTCTATGGTGCTGTAGAGTCGAGGATTGTTTGAGCCTTTTCATTCATTGAAAACTCTTGTAGAAATATGATCAGAATTGTGTTAGTGATCTTAATAGTGGCGAGATCATGCCTATTTTCCAAAAGGTGTAAATCACATTCCTGTTTGGCTTTCTTGTTGTTGGTTGATGAAATTGCACCAATGATAATTTTTGAAGCTCTATACAAGACAGAATTTATTTTCTTTTTAATAGAAGTGGAGGTTGGAGTCTATATTGGAGAGGCATATTGATATATTAATGTGGTAAAAAAATTTTTAACAGTGACTGTGCATTTTTAAAAAAAGATTAATATAATTTCTGTGTGAGCTATATCATAACTTTGTCAACGACATATATTTTTAATTTTGGCATTCCTACAAGCTTCGTAAAGGATAATCACTTTATTTGCTTAGCTATAACGCAGGCTTGTATGACAATTAAAAGATAAAAAAATGTATTTATTTACAAAAATTCCTAGCCGTTTTGTGTTACTTCTTGTAGCGTCAATGTATCAGTGAACCTAACGATACAAATTCTAGTAGTAACAAATCATAGAATTAAATAATGAAAACTGTAGTTCAACTCTATCCATTTTAAATCAATTTTTACAATATCATAAGAATAAAAATTTTTTAATGAAAAATGGTAGATAACTATTAAAGAATCTTTTCAATGACATCAAATCAAGGGAAAATTCTAAGTTTTACTCTAGATTAAAGTTGAACATCCAGGAATATTAAAAAGAATATCTGATTTCAAGTGTCTCATCATTCTCCTCTTTTCCCTTCTCTTGCCTTTCTTTTTTAAGGCTTTTTTTTTTCTCATTTCTTTACTCTTCTTTAGTCTAATTTATTTTAATGAAATTCTGAAATTGATTTGGATAGATAGAATTCAGATAATTGGAGTTCTCCTGTATATAAGATTATTAGGAATATATATATATATTGCTTTGAGTTGTATGCTTAGATGCAAAAGATCTTATATTACCAAAGCACAATCCTATTGCAAGTTTACAATAAGCAAAGGAAGAGTAATTAACGTTAATTTTTTAAACAAAGGAGATGATTTTATCAGAGAATTTTGAATGAAAATAATTTACTCTGTCAGACGATAATTTAACGTATCATTTTAGTTCAGTTTTTTTACTAAAATGAGTATAAATTTAGATTTTCGTTTATTCTTAAAATATTTTTTTAGTATGTGTTTACTGTTTTTTTTTTTCAAATATTAAAACTCAATTATTATTTAAATATATCCTTAAAAGTTCATATTGATTATCGTTTTATACATGACTGTTAAATAACCGTATAGAAAAAGAAATCGTTTTAGTTTAACTGACTAGGCCTGAGATTTTGGTGGTGAGAGTGCAAATATATGTTTGGGCCTATAATTTCTCCTCTAGTGTTATATAGAAAATAAAGTATATTTTAAGAGTCAATCTGTTAACTGTGGTTTAAAAATACAAAGCGGTTAACTGAATTTAGTGGCTTCCAATGTCAGAATTAAGCAATTGAAAAAAAAAACCCCAATAAAAAGTCATTTAAATGTTTCATTATATTTCAATCTTGCTGAGAGTAATTACTCTTATGAATATTTCACATTAAGATACTTTTTGTAACATATTGGATCGTAGAAAGCCTAATTGCTTAATGTATGGCATTTTAATATCCATCGTGTAAATTGCCTTCGGTGAGGGCTTTTGATAGATAAAGTTATGTGTTCAAATGTCACAAAGACGGAAATCCGGAAAACCCCCAAGTAAACACACTGACACTCGTTGCCTGCAGAAGTACAACATCTACTTTCCTTTGGGCCGTATTAAGAACCGAATGAATAGCAATCGGTCCTTCTCTTCATTAATGTAACTTTTTCGTGGGTTTCAATCGCACCTCGGGCATAGTTGTTCATTGTGTTTCGGAATCCACTTTAATTCATTATTCAACAGTGGCTGGATTGTTTTATTAAGATTCAATTATTGGTTTTCTCCCCCCACCCCATACACAGACACATTATAATTCTTCTTTGCGAGGAAATTTGGTTAGAGAGTGAGAATTATACATGAAGTTAAGCCAACATTCATTTCCGAAGGATTTTTACTTAAAAACTTATCACACAGAATTATCATATACAGTTCAATCCACATTCAATGTCACTAAGTTTGAAGGCACTTTAGCAAGATTATATAATTTATTAATTTTTATTTGTTAGCATCTTTAATAATATTTAAATAAGTAAATAATAGAAGTGGGATTGGTTGATTCGATTTTAGTTTTGAAAAGTAGGGAAACTCTTGATAGTAATTATATCTGCCTGTCTTGTCTAGTGCAGTTCTATCTTCGGTTGACAATGGATTATGATACTCCAAAACGGCATTTATAGTTACAAAAAATGGAATATAGGTAAAAATAAATAAATAATTATTAATTAGTAATTTTATACTGAAGCAACAGAAAAATTTTGTTTTAAAAAAAGTGATGATATTTTGTTTGTGAGACCGATCGTGTACCATTTGGCAATAGTATCTTCTGTGCTGACAAAGTAGAAAAGCACTAGTACTTGTCAATCAAATACTCCTAACAAATAGCCAATGGCGATATTGTGACCTGATACCCTAGCAAAGTAACTGAAGACAAATGTCAGCAGAAGCGATAAAGATTCACGAGTTTGCTTCAGGTTTCTAACAGAAAAAGCACAAACTGTTTCATAGTTTTTGCACAAGCATTCAAAACGAATTTGAATGGATGTTAAACAATCCAAATGCCTATATTTCTACTGAGGTAGATATATAAATCTATCTATATATATATAAATAAAAGTACACAATTCTGTAATATGTGTCAGATATGGAGTGCCCGATGACATACTTCATCATCATGATATCATCTTAGCACTTGCTGTTTCAAAAGCTATCCAGATGTCAATTGTTAGAATAAGAACTTCAGAAGAAGACGGAGAAGGATGGTCTAGAAATGACGTATTTTAAATCTTAAGGGTTTTGAAATCTAAATTGTAATCATAATCCTTTTCTGTAAATATATTTGTAAATAACTGTAACTAATGTTTAAGAAATTATAGTTAAAATGCCAATTCGTTGCATTATTAGTGTATTAAACTAATCCATATATAGACATGGAAACAATAAACCACTAATTTTTACTTGTAAACAAGCAAATAAAATTCTAAGAATTAAAAATAACTGAAATAATAATTAAAGCCTTTCCATTATCGATATAATTTTACTGCAAAGTTGAGAGAAGTTCATTAATTTTTTATTTATTCTTTTGTAATAAATGCAGGCTTTTAAAATAAAATAAAAAATTCGAAATCTAACTCTGGAACTTCTGTCAGAAAATTTTCAAACATTCGATGCAACATTCCATTTTTTTTTTTTCACGTGAGACTTTATTTTCTGGTGATAAAACACTGGTTTTAGAAAAGTTAAGTAAATAATAAATATCGCGTTAAAAAGTAAGGAATCTTATTTATAAGAAACCGAATTTTTTGTCGGAAGCTTACTACTCATTTTTTACTGGAAAATAAGGCTCGTTAACTTTCGTAATTCCAAGTACTTTCGTAAGAATAATTATAGAAGAGTTACATTCTCGTTTTACTCTTGGAAAGCAGTGAAATAAGATTGAGTTCAAAATTGGAGAAAAGTAACATTCTTTAGAAATATATTTATGAATATAACGTTCACTGACATCACACTGTAAAATTATTGAAATGTCTGTGGAGGTAAGACCATTTTCTTTCATTATGATAGGTTACAGTTCATAAAAACAACTTTTCAATACTAAGGAAAATTAATTTCAAGCATATCTCAGATTCTTAGAATAAAGTACTTCATACACAGAAATGGATTTTTTTTTTTTTACAAATTTTCAATGTTTAATAGATCATTTAATGTGTTACCATAAAAAGATTTTAGTTGGAAATTAACAATTTTATACACTTGGAAAATGTCATCATTTTTTCTTATTTCTAAGTACAATTAAACATAAAAATACATTAACTTCAGAAATACATGGCAGAGACTTTCCTCAAATTACTTTCTTATTTACAAATATTTTAAACTTTCTCAAATTACATCTTACTTTCTCAAATCAGATATAACTTTCTCAAATTAGATCCAATTTTATCAAATTAGATCCAACTTTCTCAAAGCAGATATAACTTTCTCAAATTAGATCCAATTTTCTCAAATTAGATCCAATTTTCTCAAATTAGATCCAATTTTCTCAAATTAGATCCAACTTTCTCAAAGTAGATATAACTTTCTCAAATTAGATCCAATTTTCTCAAATTAGATCCAACTTTCTCAAAGCAGATATAACTTTCTCAAATTAGATCCAATTTTCTCAAATTAGATCCAATTTTCTCAAATTAGATCCAATTTTCTCAAATTAGATCCAACTTTCTCAAAGTAGATATAACTTTCTCAAATTAGATCCAATTTTCTCAAATTAGATCCAACTTTCTCAAATTAGATCCAATTTTCTCAAATTAGATCCAACTTTCTCAAAGCAGATATAACTTTCTCAAATTAGATCCAATTTTCTCAAATTAGATCCAATTTTCTCAAATTAGATCCAACTTTCTCAAAGTAGATATAACTTTCTCAAAGCAGATATAACTTTCTCAAATTAGATCCAATTTTCTCAAATTAGATCCAATTTTCTCAAAGTAGATATAACTTTCTCAAATTAGATCCAATTTTCTCAAATTAGATCCAATTTTCTCAAAGTAGATATAACTTTCTCAAATTAGATCCAATTTTCTCAAATTAGATCCAACTTTCTCAAAGCAGATATAACTTTCTCAAATTAGATCCAATTTTTTCAAATTAGATCCAATTTTCTCAAATTAGATCCAACTTTCTCAAAGTAGATATAACTTTCTCAAATTAGATCCAATTTTCTCAAATTAGATCCAACTTTCTCAAAGTAGATCCACCTTTCTCAAATTAGAACCAAGTTGCTTTTATAAAATATTTTTTTTATATAAGATCTCTCTTGAAGCACCCACCAGAAGCATGGATTAATGACTTCAGGTGATGACGAAGCTCTGCTAGTTTATCTGAAGACAGGTTTTGAGCTGCACAATTTAGTGACGTTCGAATGACTGGACCATGGTTAAGATAATCTAACTAAGTAGTTTACAAGATACATAATCATGCTGATGCAGTAAAATCTATCGAATCACAAAGACTTAAATTAGCTGATCATTTGCCCAGAATGCTTGATGATTATTGCTGTAAGATCATCTTTCCAGCACAGCCCATAAGAAATAGATCTTAAGCAAACCACTGTTGAGGTGGATTGTTTATTTTGTAAATGATTTAAATATTCTAAGTTTAAAGATTAGAAAATGGTTGCCAAAAGATGAATGCCGGGAGAAATTATTTTTGACATTGGCCAGGGCTAACCACGGTTATCATTTCAATGAAAATAAAGAAGCCCAATCGTGGCTCGGTTGCAATATTAAAATACATACACAACAAAATATCGCCAACAAGTTATTAGAAAATACCTTATTTTTTAATAAATGGAAGTGCTCGGAAAAAAATTTGAGGAGAAAAACAAATATTGCAAGTCCAAACATTAAATAGAATGACCAAAAAATAAGATGTCATTGGTTTAACTAAAATTGCATATACTCTAAACTGATTATTCTTAGTTATAAAATAGCACAAAAATTTTCAGTCAAGGTACTTTATATGAAACAATTATTTAAAGCGTTTTATACTAATCGGCCAATTTTAAACTTTTGTTCAATGGACCAATGAAATGAGCTAAAAAATACTTTTAAAAAATTAATCTTATATTACAGATTTGATTGTTTTTTTTTTTTTTTTTTTTTAATGGATATTTTTTGTTTACATTTTTATTTTTGAGGGGATTTTATTTTTCTTGCAATTAAAAATAGATAACTTAAAATATATACAATATTTTTACTCTAGAAATCCTTCGAAGTATTTTCTGAAAAATTGTGCTACACAAGCCTGTCATTCCTCAGTGGCACTTCAGCCCAGGGTGGGACATAGCCTTCCACTGGATTGATTTCCACGCCACCCTCCGCTTTGACAGACTTCCATTTTTTATTTTTCATTTATTTTAAGACTCTACGCATATGTATCAGAAACATTTATAATTTACAGACACAATATTAAAAAGTAAGAAAATATAAATAAAAGTTGGGATTTCTATATGTAAAAGGAGCTTTTATTGGAAAACAATAAGTAAATAATATTTTACCCTTTTGTATTAGCAAATTTTTCCTACACATTAGATATGATTGTCTAGAATCTATTGCAATATATTCAACACGGATGCTCATAATGGAATTGAAAGATATAAATTTGTTTTCAATATTACAATATAAAAATTTATATTTATAATTAAAATTTATTTTGAATAATTACTGTAATTTCTATGTAGTGTAAAGAAGTATCGACCTTAGAGAGAACCAGTTTGACCTAAACTTCTGTTTATGAGAAAAAATCGTGATGTGAATAAAAATCGATTCACCAAATTAAGTTACTCCTTAGGCTCAACTAAAGATATTTGACAAAGCATATGTCTAGTGTAAATTAGTGTAAAAATGAGATAAATTTTTTAATTTAAGGGCCCTTAACATTTTTAGGTCTACTTTTCAAAAGTATGGCACAATTCAGAGTATCTTATTCTTCAAGGTTATATCTGAAACCATTATTTATAATACATTCAAATTGAAATACAGAGTAATTTTGTTCACAATAATCACAAAATAACTTCACTCACTACTTTTAGAAAAAAATAAAGGAAATCTTTAGGTTCAAATAAAGATATTTTATGGTGCGGGCAAAATTGTGCAGTTTAAAAGGAATTTAAATAAAAAAGACAACTGCAAAGTAATGAGAAAGCGTGGTTTCTTCATTTTTAATCTAGTTAATAATGTTCACAATGTTCGTAAGAAATGCTACGTTTCTTGCAAATTAATTCAGAATAAAGGATATGTGCTCATACAAAGGAATACTCAAAAACAAGCTCTTTTTCCACTCCTATAATATCATCAGTTACGGTGAGATAGTATAAATACTTGTCCTTGCTCATCTAAGCTAAAATAATAGGAATATTAAATAATTACCTGGAAACAGACATCCTTTAACAACAAATGTCCTTTTTTTCCAAGTTCAACAAAAGTAATAAAGCAATTCAAACAATTTAAAAAAAAAAGTTGATTGTAAACCTTCGAATAAAAAGAATAACTAGAATTTTGCTTTAGGATTAAATTAAATGCAGCGAAGTTCAGCTTGTATTCATTTTTGAAATGAAAACAGTTCTGAGTAGTTCTAAAAATATCTATTTCATGTTCGTCAATAACGGAGCACAATACAAAAAGAGTAGAACATAAGAACTGAACGTAATAATTGACATTTAGTTCAGGAATATAGCATTTGAATACTTCACTTAGATTCTCAGTTTGTTGTTCTTGTAGCTACTCGATGGTAAATAAATGATTGTTGCCACTGGAAATTCAATAAAATAATTGTTACAATCTTACTATATTTTTTTAGGTCTGTTTTACAGTCTACTGTAACTGAAACAACTATGGAAAATAATTCCCCCATATTCCAATGCAACAAATTATAAATTCTGTTTCAAATTACAATTCAGAAACAAGCTTGGAGATTAAAAGAAATGTCGCTCATCACTTGGAAATAAATAGAATATTCAATGGGAAATGTTAAACTGTAAGTTTGGGGAAAGGGGGGGGGATGGAATTTTTGCTAAAGGAATTATTTAAAATTCACCTTGTCTCAAATATATTTATCCAATAATATTTTTCAGATTTGTAGAACTATCCACAAAGGTAAATTATAAGATATCCCTTTCTACATGAGAAACAGTAAAATTAGTCTATTATAAATAACCTAGAAACGAAAGCTTAGAATTTAGGGAACTAAGTTCCTCTTTGTAAGATAAATAATGATCATAATGAAAATGTCTAAAAATCGTTAAATTACTTCGCTTAGAACACAAGAAACTTTTTGTTAGACTGTTTAAACTGTATCTTTTATAGCTCCTGAATCAATTTACAATCTTTTCCACGAATGCAATGCCGTAAGTTCAAATTAAAATAATTACAGAAAATCTGTTTATGACAGTTCTATTTTAAACCATATTCCAGAAAAGAACACTCATAGAACACATGTTTATTTTTTCAAGATAAGCAAAAAGAATGATGATAATTCTGTAACGACAGAAAAATGTTAAGTAGTAATGTTTCGAATAAGAGAAAAAAGTAGGAATTTTGCTTTGCGATTATTTAAATGTACCTTATCGATGATTATACTCTACTAACAATCTTTTTCGCGTCTGTAGTGCCATCAAACACAATCAAAATAATACAAGTTTATCGAAACGACGACAAAAAGTACGAGAGGGTACGCTACATAAAAAATACTGACAGGAAAATCCACTTCTCTATCGCAGCTTGGGAAATAGTAACGTTATCTGCCAACACCATCAAATTGAGCATCAGAGCTCGCGATTCAACTTCCACCAGCTGCATTCTTAACGTCACGCTGAGAGATTGGGAGGCAGTTTCATTTCCCTACCCCCCACCCATTTCGAAAACTTCATTTCGCCAACAAGATGAAAAAAAAAGTCCCCCTCCACATCCACAAAAACTCAAACTAGGTACGAAGTCTTTTCGAAGAAACTGCCTCCGGGTACTGGTTTTCAGCACATTTTCTTTATCATCATCCCCCCTCCATACCTTTTTTTACTTCTTCCAATGGACCCGTCCCATTCTCGAAGCTCAAGTAGGATCATAAATAATGGCCTGATACACAACAGGATCTCGTTTGGCACGAACTTTTTACTGGAGATTAGAAAAATGGCGACTGGTTTAGAAACAGCGAGCTTTTATACGCTTATCACTTTTGTGGTATAAGCGTGGGTCGGGCAGCGAGCTGTGTGCACGAGAGGAGTCTTAACTGCAACCGGCGAGTTCGAATATTTTCTGCTGCTCTTTTTCTATTATATTGTTCTTGTGTTTGCTTTTATTTTATTATTTCTTTTTGGTCTCGCCTCGTTAACCCGGGCTTTTCTCTTCTGCAACTCGCGCATCCAGCGTTTTTTTTTTTTTTTTTTAATGAAGACATAGCGAATGAATTAGATGCGTTTTTGTCACGGTAATCACTTCTGAAAAGATCACGTGATGGAAGTTATTAATTGAGCATTTGTTGATTTGGTGAGTTGATTCGTTTTGTATAAGAACACGTGGATGATAATCGATTGAGACCCCGTAATTAATTAAATTATCTATTTGCTTTTGTTCTAAGCTTGATTTTCACGTATTTGTTTTTAATTTTATTCAGTGTTAATTGAAAAAACATGCTCTTGTGCCCTTTATTCATTACTTTGATATAGAAGAATTATTTAAAATTCAAAAACTGTAACCGGTATTTGAAACTTTTCTGAATTAAATTATTGGTTTTTCTTATTTAAAACAATAATCTAATAAAAGTAGAACAAAGTCTGTAGATGGTATTACATATTTCCAAGAGATTAAACAATAATTATTTTCAAGAAAAATTCATCAACACAATTAAACGTCAGTTTGCAATCGAATGAAATCAATGAAGTGAGGATTATTTACTGTAAAAAAGTCGAATTCTTTTATCAACTTTTAAATTTATAGTTATAATAATAAAATTATGAATGTAATTTTTTATTTTCAAAGAAAAATTCATCGATATATTTAAAACTGCTATTTATAATCAAATAAAATGATTGAAGTCATTGATAATTTATTTAAAATGTCATAAAGTTCTATCAATGTGTTTTACAACTCCACTTCTAGAAGCTAGAATTAAGATCTTTCTAGAATTTCTTTTCTGTTTTGAATTTTAAATGTGTTCGATGTAAACGGGAAACATATTCTTGCTAATAGCTCGTTTACTATTTTAGATCTTAAAAATAAAATTTAGAAGTCGATCACACACTGAATGAATCAAAGCAGCTGATTTTAACATTTAATTTTTACTTAGAAAATTAATTTAGAAAAATCTAATAATTTATGTTCTATCTATTCTATGTTATTATTTTCTAGAAAAATTCAACAGCTTGGAAAAATGATATAAATGAATACAATAATTATTTATAGGGAAAAAAGTTCAGTTTTTTCTGCCAAATTTTTTCTCTTCATGATCTTAAACCTGGAATTAAGGTCATTCTAGATTTTTTTCCCCTTTGCTTGAGTTTTAAATGCGTTCAACGTAAAATGAGTAATGAGCATATGTTCTAGTTGTAGGCTCTCGTTTACTTAATTTAAAATAAAAAAAATAAGATTCTTCTAAAATTCGAAATTTACTTGCAAAACTTAGTGATTTATGTGTTTATTTTATTAAAGAAAATATAATAAATTTAGAGCAATTGAATGATTTCAGATACGTTATTATTCAACAGCACGATAAAAATGGTGTTGAATAAATACATGTCTTTAGATATCTAAGTCACAAGATAAAAAAAAAAAAATAAAACCCAACAGAACGATAAATAGAGTGTCTAGGATCAAATGAAATCGGTGAAGATAATGATTATTTACAGAAAAAAACATCACAAATAAACTTTTTAGAGATCCACCATATCAAGTCCGAATTCTTCTAGAATTTATTTTTTGTGCCCAAATTTTAAACGCGTCAACAGATAAAAGAAGAATATTCTTGTTAAGTAAACGTTCGTTACCTTAATTGAAAACATTAAAATTCCTAATTAATTATCGATTTTTGAGGCTCCTAATACAAACACATAGTTTTTATTTAATTTTGTATTGAAAATGTCTCAACAAATTTCGATGACTCTAATGAATAAAATTGGATCTGTGATGAATTTAGATATTTAATTGTTGAAAGTATTTTTGAAAGAAATATTCAACATAGCAACAAAAGTTACATCTGCAATTGAATGAGATTAATAAAGACAATGATATATTTTACAGAAAAAAAACTATTTTAAATTATCATTTTTGATTTCAAGTTATCTTTTTACTTTTAATGGCTTCAGAGTATCTCGAAATTCGAATTAAATCTAAAGAATATACTAGTTCGTAAAGCAGCTGCTTCGTGAAATAAAAAGCAACTCTTGCTTGCACTGAAATTATTTATTAAAACATTCGTAAGAACGCAACACAAGAACAATAAAAATTAAAAAAAAGGAACAGATCTCAGTATTTAAAATTAAATTGGGGAAAATTTTTTTAGAAGAGAGATCACATGATGGCAGCTAGAGTTCGATTATTATTTTCTGTTATTGTTGCCATTCGATGGCAACTAAATATATATTCCTACTGTCTGATAAAAAAATAATGTAAAATGATTTTTTATTAAAAAATTTTACGTTGTATTATTAAAAAAAAGATTTTAAGGAATTCGCTACAGTTCTTACAATTGTTATCACCATTAGTGTGTAAATAAAATAAAACAGACAACTTTCAAACTTTACCAAGGAAGTGTGTATTCATTAAAAAGGATTATACATACTTTCTATTCTCATTCTATATTAAAAAAAAATAAAAAAAGATAAAATTTCTTTTACTTAAAAGATATTTTTAACTTAAAAATGGAAATATGATTTAGAAAAAAATAATGGAAGTGAAGTGCCCTATAAAAAATTTTATATTAAAAATGTAAAGAAAGGTAGTTTTTGAATTTCAAATTGATAATGTCAAACTTTTCTTGACTTTGGCGTGGTCGAAACACAACAAATCAAAACTAATCCCTTTTAGTTTATGGTTATTTTTCTGCAATCGTTTTAATATGACATCAAAAGAATTTCCATTGGATGTTTGCACATGAATTCATGAGATACGAATTTAGGCAATAAAATCTTTTTTTCAGTATATATGTATTTTTTAAATATATTATTTTTTAAATATATTTATACAATTCTTTACACTGTACTTTAACATTCTTTCGTTAACATATTGTTTCATTCTAATTTAATTTACACAGTCGAATGTTATTTCCGGGAAAAACGAAACGGTATCTCTTCCTCATTCCTCAGTTAATTTTAATAAAAAAATATTATATAGAATGTTTAAACTGAAAATAAAAAATATTACGATATCAAGCATATTTGTCGAATTCAAAACACGTAAGTTGAGTAGGCAAGGGCTAATATTTGCCATTTGTTTTTCTAATTTTAGTTGTTTTTTCATTATTAGGCGATTTATTGCGGAATCCGTAAAGATGTAGCATTTCCAAAATAAAAATAAAAAATAATTAACGCTGTATATAACTTTTTCCATACAAAGAAAACAAAATAAGTTATGAACCTGTTTGTAGTTGTAAAAAAAAAAAGGAAGATTTTTTTTTCAATTGCACTTAATTTTCTATTTATAAAAAAAAAGTAAAACAGCAACAATATTGAATGAATTTAGAAAAACATAACTAAAAATTTAACGTAATAAGTTTGTAAACAATTGCCAACTTGGTACAACATGGTTGGCTTGCTTCACTTTTTTTCAACCAGCTTTCCATATTTTGGCACTTTGCCCTGCCACGTGGCCGAGTTTGTATCAGAATTGTTTTCGTGTACCTTCCGTTTAACAATGCGTGAGTTCTGTTCCCTCTTCTAGTATATATGTTCGCTTCCACTTGCAATCCATTTTCACGGTACTGCAAGCCTTTAAAAAAAGGACTTTATATGTCACGGGAAAAAGATTGTCTTAACAATCTTTTTCAATCTTGTTGATTGTTAAACAATCTTTTTCCCAAATGACATTAAAAGCGGCTGCGAAATATGTACATTATCGGTTGAAGATTGGAATTTTGTAAGTACCTAATGAATGCGTGTGAAACAGTTATCGTTTTGTTCATTGGTGCCCAGTTTTTGATAGTCTATAAAATGTCTAAGTGTCCAATCTAATGTTAAAACAGCACTTTTCAGGGAGAAATACACAGGGTTTCGTCCCAGGCACTGTTAAAAACAAAAGGGGATAGTGTTTCTCTCTTTGCTCTTTGCAGTTATCGCCGTGCGTGCTTGGGATTTTTCTCTCTTGTGATACGAGAATACGATCCATTCTATTTGAAGAGTCCTTCCTAAAGGCCGCCCTCTAAGCGACATCAAATTATTCTATTGAGTGCAGTAGATCAGACATTTCTAGTTACTTAAATTCATAACGCGCGTTAACTTATATATTATTTCATAATTTATTTTAAATTATAATTCGGGCTTCCTTAATTGACTATTTATAAAAAAAAGCTAATGTCATATACTAGATTTGATGTGAATAGAAATTTTTGAATTGTACTAACGATAGGCCTAAATTTTAGATATCATTTACGATTAATAAATTAGACTAGCAATTCAGATTGATGATTGATTGAGCATAAGTGGTCAATTTTCGAAAGCTGAGATACAATACAAGAAGGATTTCTGATCCATAAATTTGTTTTCAGAAAGGTTTACATGTTGAGATTGAATGAATAGATATAATAGACATTAGACATTTATATTACATAATAGACATTTATATTTACAAAGTGTTAGGAAATAAGAGGAAAATTTGTGAAGATAATTTTGACCAAGAAACATTTCCCAGAATTCAGAACTCGGCATAAATTTTGTTATTTCAAGTAGTGAGTTGGACGTCAAATTGTTAACGCTTTAATCTTGGGTTCTACGATTCGTGGGTTCGAATCTCACCTGGAGAATTGATGTTTATAGTGATTCTGAACTGACTTTAAACAGTAGATCTCGATGAAATTAAGCTCAGTGCCCAAAAAATGACCAACTGAGCAGCAAACAGGTTGAGCTTGTTTCAAGTATATCGGTGATAAGTTATTCTCAGTCATGACAATTGCATAAAAAGGACACATGTGGCGCTGAATTAAATTTTACATGACTTTTTTTTCTTTTTCTTTAAAGAAATAAACAATTTTTCACTTTAAAGACTTGAGTACATTTTTATAAAAAGTAATTATTTTTAAATAATTTCTACTAATTAAAAATGTGATATAAGACAATAAGTTCCAACAATTAAAAGCAGTCAACCTATTAGGATGTTATTTTATGCATTTGTCCAAATATAAATACAGGTTTTATTTATTTTCGCAGCTAATCTCCCAATATTTAAAAAGTCTTAAAAATCGGTTATGTGTGTTCACTTTACTCAGATTTATACATAATAATTTAACTGATAGTTAAACGAGAAACCTTAATGATTAGTTAAAAATGCAGTCAACTAACAATTACACTACTGGCCATTAAAATTGCTACATCAAGAAGGCGACATGCTACAGACGTGAGATTTATACGTAAGGAAGAAGGTGCTGTGATATGCAAATGATTAGCTTTTCAGCGCATTCAGATAAAGCAGGCGCCAATAGCGACACCTACATTGTGTTTAAATGAGGAAATTGTTCAGCCGGTTCCTCATACACAAATTGCATTTGAACGTTGTTGCCTGGTGAAAAGTTGTTGTGATGCCTCGTGTAGGAAGGAGAAATGCGTACCAGCACGTTTTGACTTTGATAAAGGTCGAATAGTAGCGTACCGCGATTGCGGTTTATCGTATAGCAGTATTGCTGCTCGCGTCGGTCGAGATCCAATGACTGTTAGAAGAATATGGAATCGATGGGTTCAGGACGGTAATACGGAACGCCATGCGGGATCTCAACGGCCACCTATCACTAGCAGCCGAGAAGACAGGCATATTATCCGCATGGCCGTAATGGATCGTGCAACCACGTCACGAGCCGTGAGTCAAGAAACGGGGTCGTTTGGAAGCCAACAAGTGTCTGCACGAACAGTTCGACGACGTTTGCAGTAGCATGGACTCTCAGCTCGGAGACCATGGCTGCGGCTTCCCTTGACGCTGCGACATAGACAAAAGCGCCTTCAATGGTGTGATCAACGACGAACCTGGGCGCACGAATGGCGAGACGTCATCTTTTCAGATGAATCCAGGTTCTGTGTACAGCATCATGATGGTCGCATCATCCGTGTTTGGTGGCATCGTGGTGAACGCACACTGGAAGCGTGCATTCGTCATCGTCATACTGGCCCTTTACCTGGCGTGATGGTACGGGGTACCATTGGATACACATCTCGGTCACCTCTTGTTCGCATTGACGGTGCTTTGAATAGAGCACGTTACATTTCTGGTGTGTTACGACCCGTGGCTCTACCCTTTATTCGAGCCCTGCGAAACCCTACGTTTCATCATGATAATGCCCAACCGCATATTGCCGGTATTATACGGACCTTCCTTGATACGGAACATGTTCGGCTGTTGTCCTGGCCAGCATGTTCTCCAGATCTTTCACCAATAGAAAACGTCTGGTCAATGGTTGCCGAGCGACTGGCTCGTCACTAAACGCCAGTCACTACGGTTGATGAACTGTGGCATCGTGTTGAAGCTGCATGGGCATCTGTACCTGTACATTCAATCCAATCTCTGTTTGACTCAATGCCCAGGCATATAACTGCTGCTATTACTGCCAGAGGTGGTTGTTCTGGGTACTGATTTCTCAGGAGCTATCCAGCCAAATTTTTTGAAAATTTAATCACTTGTTATTTCTAGTATAAGTTATTTGTCCAATAAATATCATTTTGTTATCTGCATTTCTACCTGGTGTAGCAATTTTAAAGGCCAGTAGTGGATTTTTGGAGAACTTTATAGTATCGGGGTTAACCGCTTTTTTTCTTAATGCTTTATGTACCTATTTATCCATTTGTATACATTTTTTAGTTTAGACCTCTATTTGTTTTCTACAGTTCATTTCTGCACTCGAGGGCTGATTCGACCGGATCTTACAATTTAAATGAACTCCGAACCACTACACAAATATCCATGCTCAAGATGGGAATTAGAATCCCGAAATCTCTTTTATATCGGAATTGATAATTGAATCTAACTAAACTTTCACAATCAAAACTTTCATTGAACAGCACATGGCTTCATTACTCAATTCGGTATAGATCTATCTATCTATCTATCTATCTATCTATCTATCTATATATATATATATATATATATATATATTCTATCTATATATATATATATATATATATATATATAAAGAGAGAGAGAGGTCAACTGTATATCTCAGCTTTAAATTAAGACTATTCACTCCTTTCCTCAGAGCACTACTTAGTCACAGTGAGAGAGGGGATGAGAGCTTAAAGCCCCAGACAATCCAAAACTTGATAAAAAAAAAATCTCCTTATTTTCTGGGAAATGTCAAGCAAATAGGAAAGGTTTTTTTCCCCCTCTTTAACACTGAAATGTTAAATGTCCACTTTTAAATCTAATGGCTATCTGATCGTTTCTGCTACACTGGATGGGCAAAACCAATCCAGGTCTCCTTCCTTGATACCAGTGGTGCACTGGAGGCATGTTCCAGGAGGCACTGCCATATCTCGTAGCTCTCGAAGAAAGTTCAGAGAAGGTTAAAGAATCAGGAGCATTTAATGTTCTCAAGAACCCTATTCAGCCAATAAGTCTGCTATTTCGTTGTCATGGATGCCACGAAATTTTCTACGGCTTTCTCGCTGTTAATACAATAGAAATCTGATTATTGGAATCAATTGGGAACAGACCCCATTCAGTAATTAGTATTTTCGAAAATAGAATTTGTTTTAATTAGTTATTTTACGTTGAAAATTTGAGAAAAAACTAAATATTTTTTTAAAGAAAAAGAACTTTTAATCGATTAAAGGAAAATGCAACATTTTTAAAAGTTAAGGTACTTACAAGTGTTTTATATTAATGCATTATGTATCATAATTGAATTGCTTGTTGAAAATCTCGGTCAGAGTAAGTTGTTTCACTGCCATCCTCCGTTTCCGGGCAGCCAAGTCGCGTATTCACTTGACAGTGAAAATTTGCATGTGGTCACATCAAGGCTGACCCTCCATACATTTCAGAGTAGTTTAAAAAGCCGGCAAATGCTTCATTAGCTGATGGTCCCGCGTCTGCTTCAACTTGAACATTAAGGTCACCTTCTTAATCCACGCTTTCAATTCGTTTACTATCATTTGCAATTTGAAATTTTGGGTCTCATTCATAATCCATTCTCCTAAATCTTCAGCATTGATTTCTGAACATCCAGGAATTTTCAAAAGAACGTTTTTGAATTACTCGAGTGTCACGCCAGTCTCATCTCCTCTATTTTTATTACCTTTCCTTTTTTCTTATTTTCCTTCTCTTCTTCGGTCGAATTTATTTTTCTGAAATTCTGAAAGTGACTCGGATAGACGGAATTTGGACGATTGGAATTCTACTTTAGGTCCATTGAAGAGCCTCGATCTATCCTTGAAAATAACTTTCAAACAGAAAAAAAAATTTTCCCAATGGTCGGGGTATATCGGGAAGTTTTTTTTTTTTTTTTTTTGCATTTATTCAATAATGCATATTGTTAATAGATTTTTTTAAAAAAAATTTTATATTTTTATTTTTTAAAAAAAATTTTTATTGCGAGTTTTAAATTTATAAGCGATTTTTTTTCATTTCTTCAGTAATACATAATTGTGTACCGTAAAGTAATTTTTAAATTTTGAAAAGGCATTTAAATTTAAATGCACACACACACACACTTTTGCTTATAAATTTAATTTCTATGAATTGAAAATGATTGAAATTTTTTTATTTAATTAATGATGCATATAGCTAGTGGAAACAATTTATCTCTTACACAGGAACCGAAAAAATACATTGCAATTATTTTATAAGGTAAAATCCTACTATACGTAACGCGTTTGGCACGGTTTTCAAGAATGTCACTAACAGCAAAATTCATACGATTCATAACTATCAGCATACGTGACGTTTCATAATTAAAACAATTATGAATCTCAAAATGGCATTACATAAACAAACAATCCGAATTTTAATATCATCAAATCCATCGCTTTACGGATATTAGGATTAAGCCTTTTATAATTTACCATTTGCAAGATAATTAAAATTGTTGCTATGGATAATAAACTGCGCTTAATCCAACAAGCAATAATATAATTTAGCAGCTTTGTAACCTTGACATAAACATATTTTAATGAAATAAAATTAATCTCAAACTGATTTATTTCCTCATTAGTGTTCCTTTTTTTTCTTCTTCCTTTTATGAAACGGATGGACCACATTTATTTCGGTAAATTTCTTATCCCATACATTCATAATTTTTTTCTATGTTATTACTCGCCATATTTTTTTTTAAAAGAAAACAAAGATAGAAAAAAAGCTGAGAATAAAAAAAGAATGTCATGGTTCAAGTATGACGAGGGGGAAAAACGTAATTTCAACAAGTCAGATTTAGTTTTCCCATTTCTTTCCCTTCATTCAATCTTCCCTTACAGAATGCTGTAAATTACTTCAATTCCAAATGGAAAAGTAAATCTAAGAAAAACAAATCTGATCACCAGGAATCTAAATCTAGTTGCTTGCGGTGGTTTAACTGAAAAAAAAAAAAAATACATGGAAGAGTTGAGTTGTGATTTACGAAAAATCGTCTGCTTCTGAAAAAAAGCACATGAGCAACGATGAGTGAAGCGAATCCAGTTGTACACATGACAAATGGTGTGCAGCTGGGCACATAACAGGGTTGTAGTAGCTCATGCGAGTTCTTTTTTTATTTTTTAAGTAAATCTTCACATCTCTGCTTGTTTGTTCAATTCGTCGGCTACGCTACCATGCTCTGCTAGCTTCGAACAAAGCTTTGCCACACATCAAGCCATTAAGTGCAAACGATACTACACCCAAGCTTCCACTTAATTCCGCAAGCCGTAGTAAATCTCTTCTTCCCAAGCAGAGAAAGGCAAAATATTTCTTAAGTTTAAGTACGTCTGAAAGAATTTAGGAATTGCATCGTTTCTTTTGTTTTTCTCTTCCATTCTTACTGTAATCACTCTTCCTAATTTTCTTTTCCCACGGCATTTGAGTAAACTTGAAAAAGAACAGAAGAATGAAAGAATGAAATTAACATTCCAGATTTTCGCAAATATGCAGAAATAGCAAAAGAGAAAATTTTATGCGAATTCTTCGGATTTAAATAAATAACTCAAATTAATTACAAAAATGCACTCGATTACTATTTTTTTTTCATAGTATTTTGAAAACGCGTAACTTTTCCAAGAAATCGTTTTCGAATGTGTGAAATAATGATTTATTTTAGGGGTAAATTGAAGTTTTTTTTTTTTTTTTTTGTGAATTCTGGTTTTGTTTTAATTTATCTTAGAAATAATTTGTTAATACACTACTGGCCATCAAAATTGCTACACCAGGAAGAAAAGCAGATAACAAAATGATATTTGTCGGACAAATATATTATACTAGAAATAACAAGTGATTAAATTTTCAAAAAATTTGGCTGGATAGCTCCTGAGAAATCAGTACCCAGAACAACCACCTCTGGCAGTAATAGCAGCAGTTATATGCCTGGGCATTGAGTCAAACAGAGATTGGATTGAATGTACAGGTACAGATGCCCATGCAGCTTCAACACGATGCCACAGTTCATCAACCGTAGTGACTGGCGTTTGGTGACGAGCCAGTCGCTCGGCAACCATTGACCAGACGTTTTCTATTGGTGAAAGATCTGGAGAACGTGCTGGCCAGGGCAACAGCCGAACATGTTCCGTATCAATACCGGCAACATGTGGTATTGATGTATCTGTACAATACCGGCAACATGCGGTCGGGCATTATCCTGCTGAAACGTAGGGTTTCGCAGGGCTCGACTAAAGGGTAGAGCCACGGGTCGTAACACACCAGAAAAGTAACGTGCACTGTTCAAAGCACCGTCAATGCGAACAAGAGGTGACCGAGACGTGTATCCAATGGCACCTCATACCATCATGCTGATGGGCCAGTATGACGATGACGAATGACGCTGCCAGTGTGTGTTCACCACGATGCCGCCAAACACGGATGCGACCATCATGATGCTGTACGCAGAACCTAGATTCATCTGAAAAGATGACGTCACGCCATTCGTGCGCCCAGGTTCGTCGTTGATCACACCACTGAAGGCGCTCTTGTCTATGACGCAGCGTCAAGGGAAGCCGCAGCTATGGTCTCCGAGCTGAGAGTCCATGCTGCTGCAAACGAGTCGAACTGTTCGTACAGACACTTGTTGTCTTCCAAACGACCCCGTTTCTTGACTCACGGCTCGTGACGTAGTTGCACGATCCATTACGTCCATGCGGATAATATGCCTGTCTTCTCGGCTGCTAGTGATAGGTGGCCGTTGAGATCCCGCATGGCGTTCCGTATTACCGTCCTGAACCCATCGATTCCATATTCTGCTAACAGTCATTGGATCTCGATCGACGCGAGCAGCAATACTGCGATAAGATAAACCGCAATCCCGGTACGCTACAATTCGACCTTTATCAAAGTCAGAAACGTGCTGGTACGCATTTCTCCTTCTTACACGAGGCATCACAACAACTTTTCACCAGGCAACAACGTTCAAATGCAATTTGTGCATGAGGTACCGGCTGAACAGTTTCCTCATTTAAACACAATGTAGGTGTCACTACTGGCGCCTGATTTGTCTGAATGCGCTGAAAAGCTAATCATTTGCATATCACAGCACCTCTTTTCTTTCGTATAAATTTCACGTCTGTAGCATGTCGCTTTCTTAGTGTAGCAATTTTAATGGCCAGTAGTGTAGAATGTTATAGAACAGAACATTTCTAAATTCAAGAATGAGGATATAAATATTGTTTAACAATGTGTCGATGAGCTTTGATTAACATGACTTTTTAATCGTCTATCCAATACAGAGATCGTTTTCATATATTGCTGTGTATGCAGTTACTGTCTTAAAACGCATGGTATAATCGTAACCGTGGATGAAATAAAAAACCCCCAATACTAATGCAAATTTTCACGCCATTCATTGTAAAGTTTCTTAGATTCTTTTAATAAGTGGTATGAAAAGTTGCCTTGTTGTTGCATTCTTATGGATGGTTACAGTTGTACTTATCATATGAAGAAAATAATAGAATATATGACAGTGTTTGAGTACGATGGCTACAGCTGAATAAGCGAAAAATAAGTTATCATTTGTTGGAAGAAATGAATAGACGATATGAGGAGGATAACTCATGACTTTTCAACTGGGTCTCAACTACAACAGTAATGAATCATCTTGATCAGTAATGTATAACAGTAATGATGTTTTTGCCCGGGTCCTAACTTAGAATCTGGCATTCCAAACAATCCTACCATTTGTAGGATTGTTTGGAATGCAAGATTCTAAGTTCGGACCCAGACATTACGTTATAAATTTGACACCAATTAACGGTCTAAGGCTGTTGTAGGTCATTTTTATATCCACCACTTTTCATAGATATTCACATGTCGCAGGAAAGAAACCTGGAAATTTCCCAAACATCCACCCCCACAGTCGTGCATGCAGGATGCAGAAATGCAAAGCCTGACTAAGGCAGGGGCATACGGGACAGTTACCCCTAGCCTCGATATTAGAGAGGGGCCCCAAATCGAATAGCTTAATTTACGTTTCGTTCTTAATGAACATTTCTTATGCAAAATATCAATATAGTGTAAAATCCATCAGTTTTATGCCAGCTTCTACATGAATCTATGGTATGAACATCTATCGTATGGCTCTTCAGATGTTTTATCCTTTAATGGTGGACATAACATTGTCATCAGAAAATCAGCAAAATGGACAGAACGATATTTCATCTGACTACTGGAGGAGGAGTGGGGGCATTTTATACATAGCTATTTTAGGTTATAGTTTTGCTATACATCTATATAATGAGGTGAAAAATTCAAATACCTACATTATGTTCCCTTCTTCATTACAGAAGTAGTGAAGCAGAGAACCCCCCCCCCCCAAAGAAGTTTTTACACGGGTCCCGATTAAACTTAGTCGAGCCCTGCACTGTTTGTATAAAGTCCTTCTGATGGACTATGACGTGGCTGACGTTCAGATGCTTCTCAAGAGCCTTCGCTTGTTAAGCTTCGTGCTATGTGGTGTTAAAATAGCAATATTTCCGGAGCTGACAATTTCCTGAGAATCATGATTAAAAATTAACACGTTTTCCCTCACAATCTGTCACAGTTCGTTCCTACGAGGTATGGTTAATCTTCCGAACGACACAGTACACCAAACACAATGCATTGAGTAATACAAATGAATATACTTTTAAAAATAGATGGCGAGTCTTAATACGATAAAGCAACCTTAACCCGTAATCGTAACTGTAACCGTAATTAGGCTCTAAATTTCGAAACTACTAGAAGGAGTACTTGTTAGGAACCATAATATCTTCTAGATCTAGCTGCACTATTATTTTGTGTTTTAATCAACTATAATAGTTGATTTTCAGCTAATTATTGTGTAATTTAATTTAGATTTGCTAGTAAAAACGATACCTCTTAATTTTCACGGCCTTTTCTGCAAACTACCTAACCATTAAAAAAAAAAAAAAACTGTCAAGCAAGGGGGATTGACTACTTGTAAAAGTACTGTTGGTAAACTTATATTTCAAATCTATATAAAAATAAACCCTTTTATTTTTAAAATATAAATTGCAAAATTGCTTTTTGATTAAGTTTAATCGTGAAAAGATTATATCGTGATTATAAAATATCGTGATTCAGATTTAAAATATCGATTTAACATATCGTGCTCCAGTAAATTGCTTAACCTTTAGTTTTGAAAAAATCAAAGATACTCATAGCCAGATTTTGTTGCGGTTGTAGCTAAGCTTATTGACTGGCAGTAATTTCATTTTACTTATTCATTTTTTGTGCAAATTACTTAAATATTTTTAACACACCACTGCATACGTTATTTAATATAGCGAAATAAATACAGAATGTATTTTATGAATCTATTTAATGTGAACTTAGAAAAATGCCAAGGATTATTTTTGAAAGCGATAAGAATTTAAGCGTACATTTTGATATCTTAAAAGAACTGAAATGAAAAGAGAAACAAAAACCATTTCCAGAAAGCAATGGAAATATTTCGTTCAGCTGCGTGTATAAGTAGATAGAAAAAATTGGTTTGTTTTTCTTTCCTTTCAATAAAAATCTTGTCTGTTAAGAAGTGAAAAGTTTTTCTATTTTTCTAATTGGAAGAAATAAAATCACGTCTCTCTTCCTAAAAGTCACCATTTCTCATACTTCTGTCACCAGTAATTGTGTGAATTACATTGGCGACAAATTATTCTTATTAGCTCATGTTTTAATTTTTGAAAGAGAAATAATTGGTCGTTTTCATCATAAAACGCATTTTCTGGGGAAATTTTTTTAAATAAAAAATATGATGTTTTATATTATTTCGAAAAAGATTAATATTTTTTTCTAATTTAAAAATATGCAATACTACCTCATGAATAACAATAAATAAATAAATAATTAATAAAAATATATTGATTGATGATAAGCATTATATTTTTTGTAAAATAAATTATGAAATTAAAAATGCAATTTTTAGGTAAAATTAATTTCGGTTATGTTTATTAAATTATAATGTACAAAAAACATAAATATATATTTCATTTACGATAGATTAAGTATGTTATTTTCCTCATTTTTTATATAAAAATATAAAGTGGCGTTAAAATATTTCTAAATAATTTAAAGTTGCACTATAAATTCTAAGCATTTTTAGAGTTAAATGAAATTATATATTGTTTTCAGGTCGTTTAAAAGAAATTTTACTTTTATTGTAGATATAAATGACTTTAGATTTATGGTGTATATATATATATATATATATATGCTTTTTTATATTATAAATACTTTTTTTAGGAATAAAATCAGTGCAGATACTGTATTGGGAATTCACATACAGAATATAGTAATATATTTTTATTCAAAACTGACAGTACACAAACAGAGAAATAATATAAACTATTAAAAATGAAAAACTCAATGACGGAAAAAATGGCAATAAATAGGACATAATCCGCCTAGCTAAAATTAGGTGAATCATGTCCAAATTATTAAGAAATTATACTTAAACTAATAAAAAAATATTTCCGAATTTTCATAATTAAATTTTAAAGTTAAGAAAACAGCATTTTTCTAATTTATTTGAGTGTTATATTTTTAATATTTTCTCTATTTTAAATAATTTAAAAACATGTATTTTAAATTATTTTTTAAATCATTTAATTAAAATAGAAAAAGAATTATGATTTTTATTTTTAGTTTAGATTTCACTTGTAATTTTAGAGATGACGTTTCCTTTATTTTTATTTTAAACTAGTTAAGAGGTTCAGTATATTATATAGAGACAACAACTGTAACATACTTATGAGACTGCTGCTATTTACCATAATAAACTTTTGTGTAAAAAGAAATGGCAACAGGGACATGCAGTATAAATTATTGGACAGTAGTATAAGTTACTGTATGTAAGGAGAATTCTATAGAGGGGAAAAAAAAGGGGGAAATTTAGGGTTCGTCTCCAGCGTCACCCCATGAAGTCATTATATTTAACTGTTGCCATTTCTCCCTTTTTTTTATTGGCCTATTTAGTTCGCGAGACGGGAGAGTGATCTATGATGAGGGAAAGTTGGAGGAGGTGCAGGTCATCTGAGGGGATTCAGAGGAACTGCCTCATAAATCAGGGGAGACCATAAAATTCGTTTTAGTTTCTTTTCCTAGTATCCTCATTTCGCGAAGGGGGGAATATAGAGGAATGGGGGAGCAGAAAGGAAAAAAAAAAAAAAAACTGTCACCTACCCAGGCTCTGGATCAACTGGGGCGACAAGGTCATCTTCACCCCATGGAGACAGACACAACATCGCAGACGATTTCCTCTCGTGGATGAGGGTTTTTTTTTTTTATCTCATTCCCATGGTATCCTCTCCATTTCACTTGTTCCCTCAGCGATTTTTGTTGGAAAATTAAATGTTGGTCTTCTCAGAAACAGAAACAAAGAAGAAAAGAAAAACAGATCTAAATTATTTCTGATTTCTTTCTTTTTCTTTTTTCTAGAAGTTTTATTTTTTTTTTCACAATTTACTGATGCACTCTATTATTACAGTTGATGATTTTTCTCATCTGTGTTTTTGAATATATTCAAGGACATTTAAAAACGTCAGTTTCTCATCAGTTTCCAATTCGAACACGCCCGTCTGGGAATGACAATGGCCAAATTTTAAAAAAAGCTGCAACCTCAATCGAAAAAAAAAAATGTATTTACTAAGCAACCTTTAATTTTTTTTAATAGCATTTGAAGATAAGGCACAAAAAATTATTGTTTGGGACCAGCCATCCTAGTACTTTCGGACTAGAATGGTACCAGGTTCAATCATAATCTTTGTTGAAGGATGGGAAATAAATATTTCTCATTGCATACAGGCGAGCCTAGCCAAAAACTGCTGAAAGCCATTTAGACAGACATACACCAAGCATTGTTTTTTGAAAACACATTTAATAGGTAATAGGTCATAATACACGTGTCACAAGGGAGAGAGATTAAACCCAGAATCTTTCATTCAAAAGTGCAGTGCCCTGCCACTTTCCACATAGAACCGTTTTCCATGAGCCCTATATGTCTGTGATTATTGAAACATTTAAACTATTGTTTAGTTTGAAAAGAAATCAATTATTGTTACTTTTAATGAGGAGCCCATTAATCTAACATATTAGTTTGGCTTCATATTGTATCCCATTGATAAATCTGATGAGTAAACAATTAAATACGTTTTTAAAACTCGATAATTTTATAGCTCCTTTCTATATTTACATAGAAGATTAATCAAATATATTATTTGTTAATTAAATTCATTATATATTTTTACAGATTCAAAGCTTATTAATCCGAAATTCTCTAATATTTCTAATTTTGTTACCGCATTGTGAATTGCCTAACTCTTAGTGTAAGTCTAAACAATGTCTGTAGGTTGTTGCTTTTGGGAAGAACACTTCATATAGAGTGGGCCATGTTCAGGAGTCGCTAGAGGAAAATTCGGAAAGTTCTCTTATGAAGTCAGGCGAAAACAAAAACGCAGCAGCCATCCTCTGTTGTTCAACAGTGATAACCGGAAAACTTCTGTTCCAAAGGTGTCAAATATACAGCTATATGGTTACAGTGAATTCAAGATTTGTAATAGTCACTTAGCTACATTCCACTAGTTGTAACCATATAAAGACCTCTCAAAAATTCTTAAGTTTCAGATGAAAGTAAGGCGAATTTGACCACTTTGTAAGATTAATTTTTTTTCACTCTTTTAGCATACACATCCATATATTATTAAAGAATTTCGCGTAGAATAGAGTTTAAGTCTTGCGATTTTTTTTCTCGTCGATCGTAACAAAAATCAAGACTTGAAATCTATTTGTATGTGTGTATATATATATATATATATATATATATATATATATATATATATATATATATATATATATATATATATATATGTATGTATACAATTTTAAGTGTCTATACATACATTTGTGTGATATGATACAAAAGCTAAAAAAAATTAATTTATTAATTGTTAATGATAACACTATGCTAAAATGTTCTTTGCATTGTGTAAAACAAAAATATTTGCAACAACTGAATCTACTGAAATAATGAAATCAATAATTTAAAAGTTAATTGCTTATATTGAAATTTTATTATATTCATTATTGAAATTTTATTTAAAAGTTATATATATATATATATATATATATATATATATATATATATATATATATATATATATATATATATATATATATAATTTTTTAATGCAATTATTTGCTCACACACACATAATACACAATAGTTATAATATGTTAAATAATCATATAACTCTCATAATACATAAGCTGAGCTGGTTAGTTATTTATTTCAACAAGCTAAAACCCTGGCTTTCACTTCAATAGTTCGAGGGTTCGACACCCACCCGCACCCACAACCAACCACCCAACACACACTCACATATATATATAAACTCAACTATTCTTAAAATATATAAAGTTAAAAAATATATATCTAAGCTCTCTTTGATAAATCCATATCACATCTGCAGCTTCTTTTATTCTTCTTCTTGGATATTTTATTTGGACACTGAGAGAAGAAGTCAAGGAAAGAATTTTTCAAAGAAACATACCCCACTCCAACACACATATAGCCAGTCAACATTGAAAGATAGGCTGCTACATTAAAGCAGCATTCAGTCATCTAACTTTTTCAACTTTAACTTTTTCAGTAAAGAAGTGGATTTGTTATAGTTAACCTTTATTGAGAGTTACTATAAATTAATTTTTAATTTTTTTTCCTAAATAGGTTAAAAATTAAAAACTGAAATGTAGTGAATAATTAATTTCTGCAGTATCTGTTTATTGGTGAAAGAAATGTTATGCCAGTATAAAACATATAAAAAGCCGAAATACATTAAATACGAATACAGGTAGGGGATTAATATTAATATGTTTAGTTGTTCGGAAAATAATTCAATTTTTTTCTATTATTTATTTATTATTATGATTATTATAAAAATGGAAAATGTATAGCGAATAAATATTTTATTGAGTTGTATATATTGTTCATTTATTCTAGACCAATACCTTTTGCCATTGTTGTGGTAGCAGTATGATTCCCCACATTCGTAATATATTTGATTTTTAATAACGGAAAACTGATCCACTATGAAAAATGAAATAACTTTCCGAACAACCCAATAAGTTTCCTTGTAATGCAGTGGTACGAGTGCACTCTTCAAAGCGCAAACACCTGAATTCGATGCCAGCCAAATCTGAGCAACGGAAAATGAATCGAGTGTTTCTACACCCACTTTTATTCCGGTGCGTACTTTGGAGTTTTCCAAGTTTCTTTCTATGGCCTATATGGATGCGGTCTACTGTTTACAAAAATTCTTGTCGTACAACAACACGACGTGAATGTTTAAATGCTGCAGTATTATTTTCATCTGCTTTACTATCCACTAAATGGTCTCAAAAGAGTACTAGTGTAACAGTTCTTAGAGGCAGTATTTCGCGCTCACAGTGTACAAGTCCGAGACTCGATCCTGACACCGGGCAAGGCTGACTCAGTTTTTCTTCGCAATCAGTTGGTCGATAAACTGGGTACCAATTATATTTGGGAACTAAACACTGAGAGTTTGGCATTAGACTGACCATTTGTTTGACCACTTATGACATTTGGACAAGTAAAGATCACTATGCCGTTGGCTATGCGAATGTAAGTCTGGAGGGCGTTTCTCTCATTTATTCAAAGCACCCCGTAGGCGAAAGTATGACTTTGCTCTAAATCCCTCTGATAGATGGCACTACCAGAGGATTGACATTCCCTCAATTTTGACATTCATCTGAAGGGGGGAGGAAATTTTCTCCAGATTAATAAACTCATGGTAACTGGCTCAACGACCGACCACAGAACTTTCAATTCCACAGATTCAACGAGTACGTATATGTCGCATGTACTCGGTGGGTCTTTGGAGGCATTGAGAATCGAATCCCACCCTTCTGGGCAGATGTCTAGTGCCCTAACCACTAGGCTACAACAGCCCAAACTGACAGCCCAAGGCAGTGAATTCAAATCCCGGTTTAACCGAAGATCCGTCGTGTTCACTAATGGCGTCTGGGGCACGTTAAACTGGGCGTGGTCTCAATGTCCTCCAAGTGAAATGATACCTCTGGGGTGGCAGGCCAAGTATTTGGGATCTACTGCCCGGTCCTTACTTCAAAATCATGAAAACTCCACCCGGCTGCTTCTATCTAATTAGTAGAGCCCAACCCAGGTACAGGAAAGCATGCTGGTACAACAACAGCTCAGATTGACCACCTAACCAGGACATATGCTTCGTACCGCAGGTCCTTCGGTTAGGAAAGTAGATATGAGCACTGCAGTCTTAAGTATTACATATGGGCTGTCGTGCCTTAGACTTAGTTTTAGTTTAATATAATAACTAAAATTTTAAATATGTGTTATATTTATACACATTTAAGAATATAGCTTTAATGTATATAATTAAAAAAATATAAATTGATACTTCTAATATAATAATATTTCTGGAAAAAATTTAAATTTCTAAATTTTCATTCAAGAAGTTTTTAATCAATTTAAGGTGCTGTTTTATGAAGATAACTTTCTCTCATCCTTTTAAGATGAGCTCCAAATAAAGCCTTTTTGTTGTAGAAAAAGTATATTTTAGCCATGGATAGTAAATTCCATGACGAAGAAAACGGGCATTGATAAGTAAAGCAGATTTATTGATAAGTTCTGTGAAGTAAATGAGCTACATTTTCTATTTTCGTTGGCTGTCAAAGTTGGGGAAACTCCTATTCGCTTAAGGAACACTCTGTTTTGGGGTGTGTATTGTTGATGGAAAGGGGTTACTGGAACTCCCACTGACAATCAACGAAAAGGCCTACCCCGCAGGGGGGTTTCTTGCAGAGTTAGCTTCCCAAGCTGTCCTTTGTTGATATCTCCACCTGCAAACTGGCGTGGCTTAAAAATAGAGAAAAAAGTATTCATTTCGAAGTTTGACTGGACATCTGGGGAGTTCGGACAGACATTCTTAAGGTTCACGTGAAGGCTCACCCTCACACATAAATTTCTAACTCTAGATCTTTGTCTGACGAGAAAGGATAGATTCTCTTTGTTTATTTTTGAGTGGGTGGTCCACAGACTGAATAATCCTTTCAGTTTGATCGATGTAGCTTTGATAGTCGATAGATAGCGCTGCCAAATGTTTCATGAGAAAATCTCACATGCCAGTGTAAAATGCCACCTACTTTGCTGATAACGAAACGTGAACGATGGTTCAGTTTCTAACCCCAAATCACACAAAATTTTTTTTGAATCACATTATCTATCCACTTAAGATGTTTTATTACCAAGTAACGTGTGTAAATATTTATCTGTCTTAATGTTGATTGCCAATTCCTTGTACAGTAATGAAAATATTATGTTCAATGTTATTATGAAATATATTTTAAAATTTGTTTATATTTCACCAACAGTTATATTTTAGATGCTCAAAACAAAGAATAGTTAAAAAAAAACTTAATTTAATCATATTAAAATATTTTAATATTATAATATTTTTTTCATTGTTATTTTATTTCTGGAGATGTTTCAGAAATAATATTACTACTAACGAATGTTTGTACATATCTTTTGTTATTATATACATCTTAATTGTAATTAGTTCTAATTTTATAAAACGGAAAGTGATAATTAATTCCTCTCGATTTTTCTTAAACTTTTCCTTCTCATAAACAGCATTTTGCATCAACACTTTTATTAATTATTTATTTATACTCTATTTATATTTTAAAAGTATCATATTTTTACAAGCATTTATAATAAATATTTTTTTAATTAGTACAAACAGCAAAAAGATTTATTTCTAAAATATAACACCCAAATAATTTTCAAGAAAGCATTTGACTGAAAGAATACTCTGTATTTGATATAATATTTAGTGATTTATTTATCAAGATTTATCATGGCATGAAATGTGTCTTAGAGAAACTTGTGCCATCAGCTCAAAGATTGTAAGATCGCGGGAATTTCCCTACGCACTGATAGACCGAAATTCAACTTGGTGGTGAAAGTTTACCCATAATGAAGATGATAGCAGTAAGTGCATCCAAGCATATTCTATAAACATTGTTAGAGTTTGGTATTCAATATTTATTAACATAAATAGATGGGGTACTTTTTTGGGCTGATAAATAGAGAACTTAAAATTTAGAAACAATCTGGCCAGTCTCCTTAAGCAAGCATGTCTTTTTCACATACAACGACTTCTCGGTCTTCAAGTCTCTATAAACTAATTGGATAGCAATTACAACAAGGCATTTTGGGGTTATTTGCTGATTGAGGAAAATGCGTTCAACTGTTTTTTTAGTTTTGCAAAGGATAATGAAGATGTAAAATGAAGATTAAAAGCAATATGGGCATGAAATATTGATAGCAGTATGAATAACTTTTAAGATATATATTTATATATATATATATATATATATATATATATATATATATATATATATATATATATATATATATATATATATATATATATACTTTATAAAATGTTTTTCATTTAATTTAGAAACCTATTTTAAAATATTTTTTCTATCACCCATCACATTTTGCTTAGTATGGGAGGTGTTTTTTTTTTCATGAAAAGTTCTCTACGATGTATAAATAGTGAGCCTTATTCATATGTCGCAAGGAAAAACGTTCAGAAGAGTCCATATGATCCATCCGGACACACGGATATACAGAAAACAAAAGCTCAGCACCCATTGTTTGTGTTCAACACTGGCTGGGATCGAACTAAGGTCTTCCTCAACCGCGAAAGCAGTCCTACGCTAAGTTGTTTTTAGAAATTTAAAAATGTGCTTCTTTCATTTTTATGCCTGCATTCCCATCTAAGGAAGGAACCATAGATTTGAGGCTTACCGCAAGAAACCCCGCTTGTAGGTAAAAATTATATATATATATATATATATATATATATATATATATATATATATATATATTCTTTAATGAATAAAAAAATGTCGGAATCTGAAGCTAGCTTGATACCATTCCAAAAGAACCAAATTAATTTGGAGAAATAATATAAAAATTAAGATATTTTGATATTATTTCATCACACACACACACACACACAAAAACGTATTGAATGTTAATTTTTAGGGTTGAACTCAAATCGTGTTATAATATTAATTAATAAAATAACCAAATTCAGACTCTTTCCAAATATTTGAAATGAATCGAGGAAATTAAAGTAATTTAATTTACAAAAATCATTTCGAATATTAACTTTTGAAGTGGTGTTCAAATTGTGTACATGATTTATAAAAATAAATAACAAATGATCACATTGTTCAAGAACTTTTTAACTTTTTAGTCCAATGAATAAGATGAATTAAGGAAATGTACTAAAACAAAATAATTCCAGTTCTTAATTCTGTTATTAAACAAGACAAAGAAATGTTTAGATTGTGTAATAATCTTATGGTATTTAAAATAAATGGAATGAATTAAAGCAATTTGAAATTTAAAAAAAAACTCCACCAAAATATGGTTTTGAATATTAACTCTTTTGAATATTGTTACGCATCATGATTAACAAAACATGCAAAAGTTTAGATTGTCCAAGAATTTTATAATATTTCTAATGAATAATGTGAATAATTGAAGTCTGGTATGACTCTAATGAAAATATTAATAATCAATTATGGTGATTCTGTTAAGAGTCCTCTATGAGAGTCTATAGACAAGACAATAGTTTAGAATGACAATTATTTAGATTGCTAAAAAGTATTTAATTTATTCATTCATTCTCTCCCTAAATCTAATTTACTTTTTGTAGAACATTTGTATTAATTTTGTAAGTTCATCAATACTTAAATCTTATAGGTACACAAAGAAGGAATTATCAGTTTCCTGTTTGAAAAAATGCTATTTTCACGAATCAGAACACTAAGATTTAAGAAGAATGCGCCTCGGTGTAACAAGCGCCGCAATTTTCAATTACTCACCAACCTCTATTATGCATTTGTTCTTCAAGTTCTAACTCGCCCGATAATCTCATCAAAAATCAGAAACGAACGCTGAGGCCAATCCAATTTCACGAGAAGTTTTTCCCGCCAGCAAAAAAATGGCAAAGCAGACGATCCTTATCAGCAAAAAGCTCATCTCCAACGAGTCCTCTGCCACAGCACGCTTTTCAAGCCCATCACTCCTTCTGCCCTTGAAGAGGGGCCTCCCACAGGATAATAAACTGCAAAGAGAAAAAAAACAAAACTTTTTTTTCTATCCTCAGGCCTCCATCCGTCAAAGTTCTAAGCTTAACTGAGATTCGGTCCTCCCTGCTGCCAAAAGCTCCGTATCGTGTTTCGTTTTCGAGATTGAAAAAGGCGAGGTTTCGAGTTGCAGAACTCTTTAGGTGGAAATAAGTGGAAGCTTGTGCTCGTCCTCTTCGCTAAAGATCTGGAAACACACCGATGCCATTGTTCCCGACGCGAAGAGCTCTCGAAACGATTCAAGATTCGAGAACTCTGGTGAAGAACGTTTCGTCAAATTTCATAGTTTGTCGCATCAACAAAGCATTCAGCTAGAGTGGGCCAAACAAACATTTTCTTCACTCCATCATAGCAGCATAAGGAGAAAAATGGGATATTTCATAACGATTCGTATAGATTGAAATGACTAAATAAAAACCTTTGTGTAGAATACCAAAAAATGACTTGTTGAACTTCCTGATGTACTACATATTAAATCAAAGAACTGTAGCTTTTTGGCTGAACGCGTTATTAGTTTTTGGGGAAAAAATTGTGATTAAAAGAAATAACGATTTTATTATTGTTCAACGATATTTGATATTTATTTAGCTTTGTTCAAAACACTGTTTTTTATCATGAAATAGGACTTTATGTGCACAAAATCTGATCGAGTGAAAAGTGGAGCACTCGAAAACGCTTTTTAGTTTACCAAGTTATTAAATATTTAAATCGGTAATGCTATCTGCGATCCAACGTACTTACTATCGATAGCGTATTGGGAAAATCGAAAACACGATCGCTGTAGTAATCAAAAAACAATACTTTTGCAATATTCTAATGTATGTATATTAAAAAATATGTGTGGAAATGTTGTAAGTTAGGATACAGCGTCAGACTTATGAATTCTCAGCGGGGTCACGCGTATATAAAAGTTTTAAACGTAGAAAATAACCTCACGTCACCGTTCTTGAAGCGAACAGAATTCCGGAATTGTGTACTTCGTAGCATAAGTGTTTTATAGGCAGCTCCAATCTGCGTTTATTGTGCTTTAAATTAATTACAAACGCTGCAATCAAAATTTTGGAATGAAACATAGTTTGACCTAAATTAATCAGAATCCAATATTTTAGTGTAAGATTCATCGCATTCCTCACTACCGTTTTTAGTTCAAGCCTAAATAAAAATTTGATGAATCCATAGAATGATGATTCTATTTATATGGATCGAATATAGAAATTCACATTTATCATTTTTTTTAAAAATTTTTACATTTATTTGTGATTTATCGTGCCTAGTCTCGCCTCGCAGAACTTTATTGCTTGGAGGGGTAGGTTTCAGGTTCGATTCTTACTGTTGTACCAACAACACTGTTAGACAATGGGAGATAGATGCTCGACGGATATCAGCGGTGACGAACCTACGTCCTGAGGGTCCGGCCCACAATGTTTTTTTTTTAATGTGTTTACCTTTATATAAACTTACTTTTTATCTTAAAACAAGCAAATATTAAATTCAAATATTCAGATAATAAAGTATAAATACTGTATAATTCATAAAAAGAAAAATTTCAAGTAGACGTTAGCCCATTAAATTTCTGTTATAAATATTTATTGAAAAAGTATCTCATAGAATTAATAATGTTGTAAGAATCGGTTTAGTTATTTTTTAAGAATTTGTTGTTGTTGTTCTGGTGTGACAGCTAGGCTGGCAAATTGGGGTGCGCTGCACCACTTTTCCAACTGAACCGTATTTGGTGTGGAATCCGATTTCTTCAGTACACACACATGCCATAGGGATCCGTTTATAGGATAGGCAACCATTCACAGCCAAGGAAAGGGTAGAGAGGGAGAGAAAGTACACCCATGCCTGAACCGGGATTCAAACACAGGACCTCCCTATCTGTTGTCAGGCATGCTGACCACTAGACAAGTTGTCCGGCTTAAGGGAATTTGATAATATATTTAAAACTTTAATAACTTGACCTTTATTACTTAATTGACTTCAATTTCAACTGACGATATTGACTAAAATTTGGAATCTGTAACAACAAATGATGCAACCAATACAGTTGTTGCACCAACATGCTTTTTTGTACCTAGCCCTGAGTTGGGCTCCACCAGTTGTAACCAGTATTGTGGAAAATAACATCATTTTTAAGAAAAATGATGGAATTTATCGGATTGAATTTTTGTACAATACACCAATAAGTTTCATTTGCGAATCTCTAAGGTTAAATACATTTCTATATATAGTGTAATGTCAGTCATTAATTTTATAAATGCAAGAATTCGTAATAAACACCAGTTTTATAAAGAAGGGCTCACCATAGGTTTGAGCTAAAACATCATTCTTTGGAGCCTAAGGTTTCAAGTTCAATGCCAGCCTCTGTTGAACAAACAGATGGAGATTAAGCATGCACGTCTGTCATGGTGGATGCTTGGGAGATTTCTGGGTTTCCTTCCCTGCGACACGGCCCCACTATCTATGAAAAAGTCCTTTAAAAAGGCAATTCGTATAATGTATATTAAAATGCCGTACAACTGCATTCGAGTGTAAGCCATCAACAAAGCTACATTAAAATTGTTAGAAAAAAACTAAACACCACGCTTCTATAAATACATTTAACATACAATATAGTTGTACAGTGACTCACTTGCCGTCTTAATTGGTTTTTTTTATTCACCCGAAAAATTAAAGCTGTTTTTGAACAGAAAAAAAAATAACTGTAACAAATTTGATTTAAAACGATTTGAAATTAGAAATCATTATATTTTTTCAGTTACAAAAGCATTTTCGGAGCATAATTTTTCCATATACGTTTGAATTTCCACAAAATGCAATTAAAGATGTATTTAATCATTACGAAGGAACCTAAAACTATAGTTGTGTGTGAAGAGCATTTAATTAATTTGAAAGTTTGGAAAATACACTTCACTTATTTCATAACTATGAAAAGTGAAAGAAAAATAGTGAAATGAAATAGTTCACATATAAAAAGTGAAAAATAGTTTGAAAGGAAAACAAATTTACTTTGATTATGTGAACCACTATGTGAATTTTTGATTAATTAAAACTTTTTAAACAACAGAATAAAGATTTTAACTATGTTCCCGTTGCTCAACAGTGGCTGGAATCGAACCTGGAGCTCCCCACTCGGAAACACTGTCCCACTTCGTGGCCATGAAATAGATAGATGTTTAGACACCGCATAATATACAGTCAAACATCAGAAGGCCAATGCAAACAATCTTGATATCCACCGCGAAAATTGCATTCGTTTTATAGATAACGGGTTCGTATTCACGTGTCGCAATGAATGAAGCGTGGAAAACTCCCAAGCACCCGCTTCGATGGAAGTGCATGCACAAGCAAGAAGAGCAACATCCATCTCCCGTTGATCAACAATAGTTGGTATCGAACTTAAGACCTTATGCATCGATGAGTACTATCCTTCCACTAATTCAACGTGATCTCTAAAAGATATGTGATAAGCCATTGCTAATTCATTGGAGTGAATACTTGAGATTTTTCCCAAATTTCTTCACCAAAAATGATGAACACTTTTTGGAAAAGTTTGTCCGATACATAAACAGCTGTAGACGGTAACATTTGGGCATCACCTATCAGTTGTTTGATTAATATTTATGCTGTATCAAATATTAATCAAAGAGCGATACGTATTGAATATTATTAATGCTCAATACGTATCGAATAAAGCACAACATTGACTAATCAAAGATGAGGAAAACGGAGCTCTCTCTCTCTCTTTTACTTGTTCGTATGTTAATATGGTAATGTACTCCATATGTTATGATACAAGTAAAATTACCATGCATTATTTATATGTAATGATGGTAATGTACTTTGGTAAATAATATGGTAATGCATTTAGAAAATTTAGACTTGTATGCATGTTAATATGGTAATGCCCTCCATATATTATTGTACAAGTACATTACCAAATATATTGTTTATATGTAATGTTATGGTAATTTACTTTTGTAAATAATAATATGGTAATGTGTGTTTCGAAAATAATTATTAGATCACAGAGATGAATATTGATTTTACATTTTTCTCAATGTATGGATATAAATGTTGAGGTATTTTCTTTCAAACTCCTTGCGAGATCTTTGTTTAAGGCGTTTGAGTATTTGATGGGTATTAAATTGAGTGGGATGAAGAATAGATACACAAAAGCAGAAAAAAAAAAATTGAAGCCTTCCTAATCGGCATTTTTTGATCGATAATGTCAAATTTGAAATACCGCTGTTTGCTATTCCATTTATCTCCGGATACTTAATGTGTGAAGAGCATTTAAAGTGATTTTCGGTTATTGTCTTTGATCAATTATTTCGGTCGGATGGGAAAAGAAGAATCCGTTTGCCGCCAACTGATTCTCTGGCGCCAATAAAGATTGTTGCCACCTGATAATACACAACACTGTCGACAACTTTGTTTCATTTTTTTTTTACCTGCATCGAATGAAACTAACAGTCCTTTCGTTGAAAAATTTAAACAAGAGCCAAGATTATACCGCTTACATTTTTTAGAATATCATCATAGCCAATTATAAAGTAAAATATTTGCAACAATATACCTAGGAGATTAATCTGTATTATAAAATAAATGTACTTTCATGGATGGTCGATTAGATGTTCAGATTAATGTCAGAATGACCATTTGGTGGTGATATCTAACATCTGAAACTCATTCCAAAATTTCTTTCTTTTCTTTAACATTGTATTTTCCATTTGGAAATTAAATACGATACATTCACTAGCATGGAAAATTTTCAAGCACTCACCCGATGCATTTGTATGTAGAAAACGTAAATGCAGTAACCATCTACAGTTATTTCATTGCAATCATGAGGGTTTTATTGACTATAATCGGAAGTTCACATTCTAATGGTTTGTTAATGTGAATATTCCAAGTCAAATTAATGGAATTAAATATATCACATTGCTTGTATTGAGACAATCATACAGGGGCGGAATTTGATAATTTTGATTCCAGGAGAGTATTTTATTTTTAATGTCTTCCTCGTATAATGAATTACTTGATCTATCAGTTCCATGATATTTTCGTCTTCAGGTTAACAGAATGTTGGTTCGATTCCCGTATCAAGAGCGGTTGTTTTCAATATATTCTAGTCAAATCGGCCCTCAGTTGATCATAAAGAGAGAGAGAGAGAATCAAAAAGACCATAGAGTGAGAGAGAGAGAGAATCAAAAAGACCATAGAGTGAGAGAGAGAAAGAATCAAAAAGACCATAGAGTGAGAGAGAGAGAGAATCAAAAAGACCATAGAGTGAGAGAGAGAGAGAATCAAAAAGACCATAGAGTGAGAGAGAGAGAGAATCAAAAAGACCATAGAGTGAGAGAGAGAGAATCAAAAAGACCATAGAGTGAGAGAGAGAGAGAGAGAATCAAAAAGACCATAGAGTGAGAGAGAGAGAGAATCAAAAAGACCATAGAGTGAGAGAGAGAGAGAATCAAAAAGACCATAGAGTGAGAGAGAGAGAGAGAATCAAAAAGACCATAGAGTGAGAGAGAGAAAGAATCAAAAAGACCATAGAGTGAGAGAGAGAGAGAGAATCAAAAAGACCATAGAGTGAGAGAGAGAGAGAGAATCAAAAAGACCATAGAGTGAGAGAGAGAGAGAGAATCAAAAAGACCATAGAGTGAGAGAGAGAGAGAGAATCAAAAAGACCATAGAGTGAGAGAGAGAGAGAATCAAAAAGACCATAGAGTGAGAGAGAGAGAGAACGATTTTAAGCAAATCAAGCTCATAATATGTTACTATGCACCATAATTCAAATGTAAAAACATTGGATAATTTTTTTTAGCAATTTTACATATTTTTATTCAAAAATTATGTAATAATTTTTGATTGAAAAGTATGTAACATTAATTAGAAAGAAATAGTTAAAAAAAAAAAAAAACAATCAATGTATTAATAAGCGTTTCTTACAAATCTGTTTCAGAGTTTTATTATTTCCAATGTACTATTTCATTAACAATAATTAAGTCCCGTTTTTCGCAATTAAATATATTGAACTCATTAAAATATTATTAATTTATCGAGACTGGTTAATTTAACTTTAAAACTATTATTTCCGAATAAAATATATTGCGAATAATAGTTTAAAATCTCTAAAAAATTTAAAAAAATAATTAAAATTTAATAAATTATTTATGGTATACGCGCGCGCGAGCAGTTACTAATCTCGATTCATAAATAAAAGTTAGGTTGAGAAAATGGCGCAGTCTTTATATTGTTCAAACGATAATCGTGAATCAATATCATATCTCGTATATCCTTCATATTTTATATCTTAATATCTTGCATATTTTCTTACTGGTGATATATTTTAATGGATGTTATATACTTATAAAAATTCTGCGCAACAATCATTGTATGCAAAATTGAATATCCCTTTGAATTCTCTCATGGGACAGCTCTCGTGACCCCTACTGTAACTGCCCCCGTGTGATCAGTAAAACATTATCTCCTATATGTTTGAAATCATCATTTATATATATATTTTTGTTTCAATATTTATAAAATTATGTACATATATAATTATTCTATTTATGCTCGCAGTTCGTGGCATTTCTTAGTTATATCCATTACAGATACTTCATTCGGGCCTGGTTGGTTAGGGCGTCTTACTCATAATCGGAAGATAGTGGACCGACCGAAGATCAACCATGCTCACTAAAGGCGGCTGGGGAACATGTTAAAATTGGGTGTAGTTGCAATGTCCTCCAAGTTAAATGATACCTCTGAGGCTGGTAGGCCAAATACTGGGGGTCTTCTGCTTGATCCCTGCTTCAAAATCACGACGACTCCACCCAGCTGCTTCTATCGAATTGGTAGAGCCCAAGTCTGGGGTAGTAGGTACAGGGAAGCACATGCTTGTGCAACAACAACCTATATGAACTACATACACTAGATAATATAAACTGCGGCTTTTAGCGTTTTGGTCCATTTTATTATATTTCAAGCACCTTAAAAGATTGCCTATTAGTAGCAAGTATTCTCCAGAATGCTATAAATCTGATAATTTTGTATATGCAAAAGTGATGACTTGTTGGCATTTATAGTGTTTGCATGAATATATTTAGTTAGCAGACCATATATATACCTAGTGGGAAACCTATATCTAGCGCTTTCAGAGAAAAATTACGATTTGGAGGAAAATATTTACTTTGTCAAACTTGAAAATTCCTTACGGTTATTTAATATTGAATTGTTCTGATGCACCTTGGGTAGGTAGCTTATTTGTGAAGGATAAAAATATTTCACTGTAGAGAACACAAAAATAATATTTTCCAAAATATCAGAAGGGAAGTGGGAATTATACATCATATTTTTAAATTAACAGAGTGGGAATGTTGGTAGAAGGCGAGATATGATGTTGTGCGCATTTTTTTTACCATTTCCGTCAGTAACGCCTATGTGGAGAGTCTAAAAGGAGAGTCGTCGGGAGAAAACGTCACTCCTCCGTTCTCAAGGCGAGCAGGGTTCCGGAAGGGCAAACATCGAGGCAGAGGCAACTTCCCAGTAAGTTCAAATGAATGTTATTTGTCCCTTAAATTAGTTCCAAACACTATAATTATAATTTTTTCCGAAATATAACAACCAATATTTTAAATTTGCTCCCCGGGACCAACATCATGATATAAATTCTGTCACATAACTTGTAAGCCATTCTTAAGCCAACCTGGACAAAAATTTGCCTCTGACGTAGAGAATAGATATTTTATTTATATAGATTTCTTATGTCTTACTCTTTTCTAGAAAGAAGGCTTTTGCAAAAATCATTGAAAGAAGCTTAAAATGTATATAAACAACATATTTAAGGAAAAAAAAAATAAATAAAGAGAATGTATATGTTGTAAGGCGTCATGATTTTATATAATCGAGCAGACAACATTCTCAATTGAAGAATTTCGACCCCAAAAATAGCAAAACAAAAAAATTACCCTTCACAGCGTTCAAGTGTCCGAGTTCTTCCGTGTTTTTTTTTTTTCCAAAGTAAATTACTCTCCAACTTAACAATATTTGACTTTCATAAAATGGACTATTAAAGCGATGTCTTTTGGCAACATCGTAAATAAGAGCGTTTGAATCATCAACGCCAGGGACTGTTACTGAGGTCAGAGAACAGACGAGATGCCAAGGAGTGCAGAAATTGGCGCTGATTGACGTTGAAAGCTCTGATTACAAACCCGCCAACGCTTCAAATTGTTTACCACTTTCTGGTGAGCGGCGATAAAAGAAGAGGCCAAATCTTGTGATAGAAAAATGTAAGTGTTCGGTTATATTGCGGACATAAATCACAAAACGTGTGTCTTTTGGTGAAAAATTATATTATCTCATCATTTGTAAGAACTTTAAAGACGAAAATAACCATTTCTAACCGATACGTTGAATTCGAAGTTTATTTTTCTTAATAAGGTTATTTGTTCCGAAATCATTTTACTCGCAACTATACAGTCCTATAGCTAAAGTTGACGCACATAAATAATTAACTCAGATATCGATTTCATCATTTGATTATTTTGTGGCTGGACAGTCTTTTCGAACGTGAAGGCTAATAAGACCAGCACCTTCTTAAAGTGGATTCCAAAGCACAACAACCAAGCTGGCAGCCGTATGGTTAGCGCCTTTGCCTTCCGTTTAACAGATGGAGGTTCGATTCCGACCTTGGGTATGGATGTTTGTAGTGGGACGCAATCCACTTCAAACCGTAAGTCCCGATCTAATTAGCGCTCGTATGCAAAAAATGATCCTTGAGCGACAAACAAAGAGCCAGCCAAAGCACAACAAATATTCATGTTTATAGTGGGAATTGAACGGATAAACACACAGATCAGTGTAACACAATATTTGGCTGACTCATAAGCTCCCCCTGGTGACATTGCTTCATACTGTTGAATCACAGATAAGAACGATTCCCTTATTCATTTGGCAATTACCACTTCAAATTTCTATCACATCTGCGGAGGAAGAACAAAAGTACTGATCGTTAGTATATACACACCTTGTCACTCTTCTCCGAGAAGGATGGCCGAGCTGGCAGCCGAATGGTTAGCGCTCTTGCCTTCGGTTCAACAGTTCGTGGGTTCGAATCCTACCTTGGGCATGGATGTTTGTAGTGGTTCGGAATCCACTTTAAGCCGTAGGTCCCGGTCTAATTAGCCCTCGTGTGCGAAAAAATGACCGTTGAGCGACAAACAAACCAAACCAAACCAACCGAGAAGGATGTCAACCTCGTCACTTGACCATGATGCAGAATTACAGGCTATATAATCAAACATATCTTTGAATGGATAAGAAGTTATATCTTCAATAGATCAGTATTACATTGTAACATATGCAGTATGTTATCGATGTTACTAAACATGGCCATCTACTAGGTAATGTTGAACAATAATCAAATGATGAGATCGACAACTGAGTAAGCACCTTTCTCACCACACTGTCAGAAACACCTATAACCCTAAAGAACGTTTTATGTCCAGTTTTCGTCAGGATCAGAAATAAGGTAGATGTAGAATTTCTATTGGATTAGAAGGCAGTGGTATCGAATTCACATCCTTCAATACAAAACGCTAATATTGCTCCACCATTCTGAAGAGTCTTTTCTATATTACGGTTCTAATTTTTCACCCGAGGGGGCTAATTGATCGGGGCTTAGAAAATATAAGAAACAAACCACTACAAACATGCACGCTCGAAGTGGGAATTGAACTCACGAACAGAAGGCAGTGCATAAATCTTAACATGCCAGCTTCACCAGGTGTAGATACAATGAGGTGTGAATCTATAAGAATAATTATCGTTTGAAGAGAGATAAAATATTTTGGAAAGTTACTTAATAAGATTAAAATTTGGTCTTTATGTATCATTAGTGACATAAACCCGATTCCTTTATTAGCAAGCTCAAGTAATTAAAAAAAAAAAAGAAAAGAAAAAAGACTACATTTATTTTATTTTAAATCCTTTTTGAAAACATACACTTGTTTTTTAAACAAAACGCTATCGTCTTTAGACTATATGTCACTTTAAATTCAACGCATAAAATATAATATATTTATTTTCAGATAACACTGATTAATTTCATGACGAAAAACAGTTGTAATATTTTTGATTTATTGGGTATAAAAATTTTACATCCGTCTTTAGTTAAAGATGAATGTAAAATTTCCATTGGTAGTATAACGCACTTAATCATTTTAAACTCATTTATAATAAAAGTAGTAGTTTTTCGTTTTCATTGAAGTGAATATCAGTTTTATTTAGAAAAGCAAAATGAGGCTGAAAGTTTCAGTTCCCGATTTTAGTTGTCTTAAACCCGGAACCTCCCTATCCGCAGTCAGACACGCTGACCACTAGACAGAGTGGATGGCCCTCCGATTTTCGTTGATAATGAGAAATGTAGAAGAAAGTGCTAAATAAATTTATGATTATTATCAAATGCTGATTTGTGAAATTTATCATTAAACGAAAGTCCAAGCCTCTATATTTATGTTGCAGTTAAAAGCAGCTAGCAGATAGCTTCAGAACCTGAATAAGGCGGCGGCAATTGCCCGGGCACCCACATTTCGAACAGGAAGTCTATTTTACATTGTGAATCGAATAGAAAGTTTGTTGTTGTGAAGCAGAGGAAATCTTCAAAGAAGTTTTTCCAGAGCCCAATTATATTAAGTCGAACTTTTGACAGCTTAACAAACCGAAAATTCTGGCTTAACTTTTCAATATCTATTGCACAGTATTGAACTGCCTAGCAACAATTTTCGGGATTTTAAAAAAATAATTAAGGCCATCATGTGAGGATTTTTCATAACGTACCGTTTTGCTTGGTAAAAAATAAATAAATAACTGAAAAATCAACAAACTGACAAACATAGATGTCCATGCAGGAAACTGAAACACTACAACCATTTCCCGCTGCTCAATAGTGGCTGGGCTCGAACTCGGGTCATTTCTCTCATAAATTCCGTCTTACCATTAGGCCATGGTGAGTCCCACTTTGGTTGTATATAAATGACAGAATTAAGTTATCAGATTATAATACGTTTCAGACTGGCCTAATCTGTCATCCAAAATCCCTAAGCATTGCAAACTGTTTTTTTTTTTTTCCGAATATTGAAACATGGTCAAATGACGAGGTTGACGCCAGGTATCGCGCTTTCTCCTTCGAACTTCTCTGACAACGTCACTAGAGTATTTTCTGTCTACCACAAGAATAATTCCTATCAAATAATTTTGATAGCAACGGTTGCTGTAGTAACAAGATTCGCCCATTTCATATAAGGTGCTAAGAATTAATGATATTTAGGCAGTACTGCTTGTTATTTTCAAGTTGTTCAGTAACCCAGAGTTAGATACTGAAAGCTTTTTTCTTGGTCCTCTTGTCAAAAATGCAACTTATCTTGTTTCCATGACAACAGACAGACACATATTAACTGGGAATATTTTTGTAGTAGACAAACACTATTGTATGCATATTATAAAAAAGTAAATATTTTAAAAGCTGCATACTTTTTGCTGTCTTTACTATTATTAAGTCTTATTCCTATTTGATCGGAATATGAATAAATTTATGTCTTAGAAGGTTGCATACAGCAATGAATATTACATCATCCTTGAGTAATTAATTGATCCTGAACAGTCATAAAATATCTTGGTATCACCAATATTTACTGCAGAACTGAAGTAATATAATTGTTGAAAACTTGTCTTCAAAACACTAGATATATGTATAATTTCAGTTTTAAAATAATCTAAATTCTCTTTGCCAACATAGTTATGCTCAAAAAATTTAAGTTAAAAATGTAAATAATTTTTGATAAGGGGAAGAAATTAATAATTTAATATTTGAAAGTGATTCTTAATTGTGTAACATTAATTAAAACACTTTGATTCAAAAAATTAAGATATCAATTATACATTAAAATTTAAATTAAGACAAGAGCAATATTTTATTGCAATTATTTTAATGTTAAAATATTTATTTCTTAACATCAGTATTTTGTTGTAACATCAGGACCACACTAAAATGGGAGGGAATAAGTCTGGCAAATTAATTAATTATGAAATTAATTGAACTGATTACTATTATTAGACCCATTTTAACTTAAGCTTCAGAGACTTGGGCCATGACACAGAAACATGAATGCCGATTGGCTATTTTTGAGAAGTATCTATGGTGGAGTGGAGACAGATGGAGTATGGCATAGAAGGTATAATCATGAATTATACAAAAGTTTTAAGGACATTGATGTTGTCAAATACATTAAAATACAAGGGATGAGATGGGCTGGCCACGTTATTCGTATGCCAACTGAAGGCACCCCTAAAAAAATCTTTCTTGCAAGGCCAATGGGAAAGCGTTTCAGAGGTAAGCCCAAAATCAGATGGATTGATTGTCTTGATAGGGACTTTAACACTACTGGAACATCTAATTGGAAAAGTGCTGCTGAGTACAGGCCAGGATGGAATAAGCTCATTGAGAAGGCCAGGACCCACACAGGGTTGTAGTTGATTGATTGAATTGAACTGATTAGGGATATCAGATCATCAAGCATTCCTTATTAATAACAAATATTAACATAAATTAATTATTCATAAATGAAAAATTGGATATTAATGCATAAATATATAATTTACATTCGACAATAATTGTAATATAATGGAAAATTATTGGTAGGTTGTGTTCTGCGGAGTTATTCCAGGTTTTATATAAATTACTGATGAACAATAGGAGGTAGATACTGTGCTTCTGCATTGACATCCATTAATGTGTATGCTTGAGAATCTTCCATTTCCTTCTTTGCACATCTCATTAAACATCATTGGACAATACAGTGCCTCATTAAATATGAAGTCCTCCAGGATGGCAAATATTAAAATGCCTTAAAACAGCCTAGGGTCATCAGGCTGTTCACAAAGTTATAGGAAAGTGTTTCACTAAAATCAAACTCTTTAATGTGTGTGTGTGTGATGTGTCTTTATTTAACTCAAATTTTTTTAGTTAAGATATTTTTTAATGATCTTCCATAAGAAAGCATGCTATTAATTGCCATATTTATATTAAAGGAATACTTGGGAATAAATATGAAAGATAAATTCTCTTATTTAATATTAATGAATTATTTCATTAATATAAAATTATTTATTCAATTAATAGTAATTTTGCATATGAAGATCATATAATGTATTAACATTCAGTATACACAAAGAATAATTTTATTCAATATATAAGTGGGTTATTTCACAAATAATTATTTAGATTGAAGTTGGTAAAATTACACAATGCAACTAATCTTATTGTTAATGCATGATTTAAATCCTTCTTTATATATGAAACATTTGAGTCACATTTAATTACTGTCATTATTAATTTAAAGAATTATGAATAAATTACTATATTCAACTCTATATTTTACATAACTTTAACTCTAAAATATATAAAAAACATCATTATCACTAAAGGTGCTGAATAATTAAGATAATATCACTAAATGGTGTTGACTGACTGCATGTCATATCAAGAATCTGAATGAGACATTTTATCTCTAACATTTTATATAAATTATATATTTACATTTTATTCATTCATCAATTAATCACCATATAAATCGTCTTAAGGATCTATTCTCTTTACAAAAATGTTACCTATATTTTATAATAAAAACTATTAAATATGTTTTAGAGGAAAAAAGTCAGCGTAAATAGATTTTAAGTCAAAATATTCCACATATTGTGGATAGGATACCTATTAAGTTGCAGTTCTACATTTTCCTGATCATCAAAGCTGAATGCCAGCCACAGCAGTCTTACTTAGCTTTTACATCTTTATTCGATGCAATATGTTTCAATTTATTAGCTACCAGACCTTTCACTTTTCTACTCTATCTATCCACCTAATTGTGTTCTCCCTTAATACGGAAAATTAATTTCTTAACATGATTTTCATTGTTGTGTTGTCCTAGCCACTTTATTTTGCAAGTCTCAAGTAAAATAACAGCTTAAGAAATTTACTTGTTTTCACTGCCCATTTTATTGTAACTGTTGGATTGTACTGATTGCTTAAGATATATTTAAAAAAAAATCTTTCTAATACTAAATGTGTAACTCTGTTGAATATTAAATAATAGTTTTATTCTTAGTTTAATTAATTGTTAGATACTTTAATATTAATTTTTAATTTTACCAAGGACCACCAAAATAACTGGAACTTCAAATATCTTAATATTCTTGATTAAAATGTATTAACTTTTTATTGCTTCATTTATAATATTTAATTTGAAATGGAATAAAAAATTAATTGCTGTCACATTTCGATGAAATAATAAGATGAATATAAGAAATACTGAAAACTCTTTTACAAAGCAAAAATTTCCACCATAAAAAAATTTTTTTTTTAAGAGATGCACTGAATTTATACAAGTTGTTTGAAGTTCATTTAATTCTGCAGTAAATAATTAAAAATGTGAGAATTTAATCTATTTCAGCAGAATTAGTTTTTTTTTTTTTTTTGTATCAAGCATAAAAATGCATTTTCATTATATAATAATCTGAGGAAGAAAGATATTAATCTTTTCCCCTGATAAATTATGTAATACTAATTTAATATTTTGAGTAAGATCTAAATAACACATAATTTACATTATAAATTATTGTAATAGATAATTCAAATACAAAATTTTGTGTAACATTAATAAGCTTTTACAAAATATTCACATTATATTGTATTATAATTTGTACTCTTATAAATGTATATCCTCATTTGTTTTCAAAATAGAAATTAATTTTTATAAAAATTAAATTTGTCTCTAACAAATATTACACAAAATTAGTAAAACATTTTATATTTAATATTGATCATAATACAGATTATTGCACGAGTGTGTCTAATTAAAAAATTCATTATTCTAGAAAATAAAGTTTAATATATTTTTCCTAAGAGTTTACAAGATATGCAACTTGCATATTTTAATTGTACTTAATTGTTGTTAATAAAAAATATTATAAGTTTAAATTTTTAACAAATGTAATCAATTTAGATGATACAACAGTTTTTAAATTTAAATTTTTTTTAATAAGTGTATTTTTAAATCAGTATTCTCACATTTGTGTTCCCAATTTCAAATAAACTTTTTTAAATTAATAGCATAAAATTTACCTTTAAGTTAAGCTAAAGAATACAATTAACATATATTACTTAATTTCCATTTAATTTTTAGAAAGCAAGATATTTTGGAGTGTTACACTGTTTTCCCGAACATAAAATTGAAATAAATATTAACCAATAAAAAAATATTTTTTTGCATATTTCTTCAAAGATATTTTGAGGATTAAATGCAAAATTCAATTGTACTTATTATAGTGAAAATACAATTATAACTCATATGCACTTTAGTTTACAATAATTTAGGAAAATTTATTTTCTAGTTAATTAGCAAAGATATTTTCTTGGCAAAAATGTTAAGTTATAAGTTTAATACTGATGTTACATGACTGTGCTAAGAATTGCATTAAAAGAAATATTAAATGACTTAAGTTTTCTTTTTATCAAAGATCGATCAAACACATATTTATCTCATAATCATGTATTAAAAAAAAAAAAAAATAGTAATTCATTTAAAAAATATGCTAAAAAATCTTATTTATTCTAATCATAGTTGTGATATAAGAATGAAAAAAGAACATTTATGTGAAAAAAAAAATTAGAAAATTAAATCAGAATTTTAGTAGAATGGAAAGAAATATAAACTAACACATATTTTTAAAATAATGTTAAACATTTTATTAATTGTATTATTTTTGAATTACAAGTTCTATGTGAGATAAAATGAATAGATTTAATGATTTATAATTAAATTGATGTTAATATATTATGACACTATTTTTTTCAATGTTTTTTTTATTAATATTTGTCAACTTTTAAATATTATAAATAAATAAATATGTTTACAATTATACAAGAAAAAAGACAAAATATGAAACATCTGTAGACTGTTTATTGTGAATGATATGAAATAAATTACAAAACATATTTGAATCTAAATTACTGATAAAAGATTGAAATTTAAAAATATTTACAAATATACAAAGAAATTTGTCTCTAAATTTTTACATCTTTTTTCATAACCCTGTAAAATTTAATTAATAGATAAAAATATTTTTAACAATTGATAGATAAAAACAAATCAGTTAAAATTATTTTAAACTTTAAGCAGAATATTTTTCTCTTAACTCAAATATTTTAAATACTTTATTAGAAACCATTTTGTGCAGAATTACATTTGAAGCATTAATGTTTCATGAACAATAAAATTTTAAAATAGAATTTAAATCTCAATGCCATAGTTAATTTTACTAAACAATTTGATTCGTATAATGCATTAAATGTGGCTAATTTTTAATTTGATTAACATTTTAACAGGCAAATTTTTTTTAACAATCTACTCATGTCAAAAATCTTGAATATTTCTAAACTTTGATAAAATTCATCATAATAGACACATTTTTAAATTAAGACAAATATTGTAAAAATAATTGCTTAACATTCAAAGTTGAAGTTAAATCAATATATCAAAAAAATTATTATTATTATTTTTTTTTTTTTTAACAAAGATGAGAAAATATTTACCATTGATCTATATAAATATCCAGGTCTGGAATTATCAAAATTAAGGCACAGCTCTACCAGTTGAAAGTTTTAAGAGAAGCACTTTTTTAACGCTCATAAATTTTTCTATACAAAATATATTACAAAAGAAATTTAAAGGTTTGAATAGTTTTAACATCTATATACAAAAATATGAATATGCACATTATCAAAAATTTGAATATATACAAATGATAAATGAAATTTGAATATAAATATTTACAAATTCCAAAATATTCAAATTTTTTGAGGAATGAAAGGAACATGATACAAGATGATAATAATGAATCTTCAATGTTCATAAATTATCACATCACAGTTTCACTGTTCGTTTTACTTAGTGAAGATTTAGTCCTAACAGACATTGGTAAAACTTGTGGTTGTACTCGTAGATATGATGGCACAGGTTCTTTTCGCCTAGTGAAACCTCGGCACAGTTTCTTAAAAGCTCTTTTACGAGCTTTTGTAGTGAAAATAACAAAACTTGCTGCAGCTCCCATTATCAGCAACATAAAATACTTGAGTGAAAAAATTTCAACAATGGGAGCTGCTTGTGAATTTGCCGAAATCCAATCGTTGCGGTTGATGTACTCATACATATCAGATGCAAACACACAGATTGCAGGAATGACATACAAATTGGCAAATATTCCAACGTAGGAAGACATGTCATCTTCAGAATGGAGACTGGTGGTCAAGGGATTTCGATTGGGTTGAACATGAGAGTATTCTTCATTGCGACATTTCTTGGGCAAGGCAGCTAAAAATAAGAACAGTAAACCTATAAACAAGTGCACAGCATTCGGTATCAGGACATAATACAGAAGATTGTGGGTGCTTTGATTTCCAACATAACAAATTCCAATAAGCTCATCTGCATCGAACACCCTGGTAACAAGAGCGGTTATGGTCATGACTGTTGGAATACCCCAAGCAAAAACATGGAAACGATTCTTGTATCTAAGAAGTGTTTCTGCTTTCCACTTCAGACAATACGACAAATACCAAGTTATGCAAAGAATCACCCACCATGCATCTGTAGCTAATTTGAAAAAGTAAAGTAACACAAATACAGCAATACAGTTAGCATTATCTAAACCTTCTTGCATAAGCAGGGCAACACCATGTTGGCGATCCATGTGGCAAGAAGCCTGATATCGGCCAGCCATGAACCGTATCAGATATGCAAGAGAACAGATATTGAAGCAGAAACTAACGAATATTATGGCAGCTTCAGGATATCGTAGCTTATACTCCCCAATAAGCACAATGAATAAACTGAACAATGTGCACACAAAACATAAGATGGACCATGCTGCCACCCAGAAGTCTGCAAACATCTTATTTTCATGAGTAAATTTGATATTGGCAGAACACAATGGTGCACATCTTTGAGTGCGATTGATGTAATAATACTGCTCCGAAAAACGATAGTGTCTGCATAGTCCATAATGTTGAGCATACAATTTGTTGAAAGGCAATTTCCGATCTGAGAATGTTACCTCATTTCTGATGACGCTAGGTCGTCGATTCCTGCTCCTCATCCTCATATTCTGCTCGGTACCAGAGTCAGCAGGACCTTCCATACACATGTGCTTGTTGTTGTTCTGGGGAGGGAATTTGGAACAATTCAAAGCGGCTGGCCACGGAAAACCAAATTCCTGCAGCACTGGTTGGCACTTGTCTCGGATATCCTCACACAAAGCTCGGCACGGCCCAATGGGATCGGGAACTTTCTCCGTGCACATAGGAACATAAACAGAGCAGAGGAAGAACTTCAGACGAGATGAACATCCGTATTGTATCAGCGGCTGAAACGTTTGCAGCTGCAATTGGGCATCCTGTTGCAGTTCATGTCCCACCAAGTTCGGCATTCCCGTAATATTGTATCCAATGTCTCGACAGATCTCGATTCGAATCGGTTCACAAACACGTTCTACATTTGCCCCCACAGAGGCGACAGCAGCGGTTAGGAGAATCGCAACACAAAGCAGCTTCATTTCTGAAAAATAAACACTTAGCTAACAGTGATTATTCGTGCAGCATCTCATAGGAACGAAAGACTTGCGTGTGTATCCCTCGGACGACACGACGTGGTTTGTGTTTAGCTAGACAATGACAAGAGAAAAGCACCAATCTCCGAGTGGCGCCAAGTGAACTGCTACAGACAGAAGAGCACTTCTACTCCTGCTGACCCGACGCCACAAACTACTTGCCCCGCTGGCTGAAGGCCACAAGCAGTCCATTATCTTCAACCAATTGGAGCGCAGGATTCTAAGATGCAGTGAACGCCCATTTCAGATTGGTAGGAGCAGCGAGAAAAAAGGGGGATGTGGATAAAAAAAAAACTTAAAGCGCGTTTTCGAACCTATTTCGAATGCTGGCCCCCCTCACAAGGGTCTTCGTCCCTGCTAACGAGCGGCTGATATATCGGGTCATCTGTCGACTAGATGACCTTGGTGCAGACAAGTGATCTGTTGCTGCCCCCCCCTTCTTTCCTAGTTATTACTCTTGTGTTTTTTCTTTCTTTTCATTTCACAAACCAGTTGTTTAATCTGATGAATTCCCGAAAACCTCTTTGTGAATATTGTTTTTTATTTTTTTTCCATTATGGAGCGAAAATGGAAGTTAATGTTGCTTCTTTTGCTTCCCCAAAAAAAGTAAATATTTGTTTTCAAGTTAGAAAGAACGTACACTTCTTTCGTAATGAAGTGCGAGTTATAAAACTGAACAATATTTCCTTTATTATGAAGTCATGTAAAATTACCAATTGAGGAAAATACTATTCTGGTTTTTTTAAATTTATTTATTCAGTAGGCACATCATTGATAACAGCTGCATTAAGTGCGCATACCGTACATACTTTAAAAAAATATTACTTCAGAGAACTCGTAAAAATAATTTATAATATGTACTTATCAGATAAATGATAATTTTCGCTTAATACAATTCACATAAAAAAATTTTTTTTTCGGTTTTTGATTTATTAGAAATTTTTGTATTAAAAGAAACATGAATTTATTTTTTGCTTTCATTTATGATAATTTTGTTCATATTTTTTTTAATTTCTGTATATTATTATATTTTTTTCTCAATGCATTTTTTAAGATTCATAATTTTTTTAAAAAGTTTACATTGAATATACGCTTTTTTTAATTTTCATAAATTATTTAGTATATTACACGCGAAAATTTAATTCAAATTTCGTTGATGGATTATAGTTTTTACAAACTTATTATATATATATATATATATATATATATATATATATATATATATATATATATATATATATATATTCATTTATTTGTTGTATTATATTTATTTTTACATTTTTATATTGCTTGTATTTAGAAAACTACTTGGTAGTTTGTAAAAAAATATTTTTTTTTTTAATTTTCGCATATGAATCTTTTAATTTCTTTTTATTATTGTAAATAACTATTACTTTGTAAAATAATTTTTATGGGAATTATCTCTTCTACGAACTTATATTTGGTATATTCATATATTATTTGTTATTTTTATCAAATTCATATTATTTATATTTAGAAAACTTGATGGTAATCGGTAAAAATTGTTGCATTAATTAAGGTTATACAATTTTATTACAATACGATACATTTATGGCTTTTTCTGTTAACCAAATCTGCTTCATTTTGGTTCAGACTTACATCCCCGGTTTTTTTTTTCAAATTTGAACCGCAATCAAGTGACGAGGTAGACATCTGAGATAAAATCGTTCTCTCTCCAAAATGGAGCGATCTTCTATTGTGTCAAGCATATATAATCTGCTATTTTTCCATCATAAAAACAAAATTTAATTAAAAAAAAATGAAATGAAATGAATTGAATGAGATTATTTTGTAGCCTGCATACTTTAAATCAACAAAAAAAAAAAAAAAAAAAAAAAAAAAAAAGAGAGAGAGAGAGAGAGAAGATTTACTCTTAAAATAAACACATGGACGGGATTGTCTGGAGAATAAAGTCATGCTTCAAAGTCTTAGGTTCGATGATTAACATTGCTGAAAACTATTAAGAGTTTGTGTTTTCCTATTGGTGTGAAAGTTGGGAGAGAAAGGTGCTATCTCAGGTGTCGATCTGGTCATTAGTTTTGCAGTTCAAAATTAATGGTTGCATGTTTGTGCTAATGGGTTTGCATAAACAGGAAGTAGAAATCATATACTAGACGATAAAGACGTTTCGCAGTTACATTTCCAAATATTATTAAAGATCAGGCACACCGGATTCTAACAGAAGATGTATTACAGCTTTTCTTGTCAAAAGAAAGTTTGCTGTAATCTTTTAATATTTAAATATAACTATGTACTTCATCTTTGGCCAGTTTAAATATCTTAGTCTTAACATCTCAGTTTTAAGAATTTCCAGAAAAACATAAAACCAATTGCAAAGGAGGAAACCTGGAAAGCTCCCAAGTGTCCATCGTAACAAATGTACAGAAACGCAATAACAATTCCTCCTTCGTTAATAACGATTAGAAACGAACGCGGGACCATTTTTTCTAAAAATCTCACTCTGATTTACTAAATTGTGTTGAGCCGTTTGTATTTTGAACAATTATTTTTTACAAGTCTCAAGATCTTTTTTTGTTGCTGCATATTTTTAGTGTCAATTTCTTGAACTTGAAAGTGCTAAATATAGCCAAATGTCTTATAATTAAATTTTTTCTATTTAAAATTTCTTGTAGTAATATAGTCCCCATAATTTTAAGGGAAAGCTCTCGTGTCTGGAAGTTAACTAGTTCGAGTCCTCATTCAACAGTTAAATATTCATACTTTCTAACATCGCTCTGTTAATATAATATTAAAATGAAAAGAAGAGGATGTTAGCTCTGTTGTCGCTCTCTTCACTTAAGCATAGTTCAAATTCACCATGTGGCACCGTTCGACATCTGTCGCCAGAAGTAGGCAGCTGGAAGCGTATCGCTATAAACTAATATTTAATGCATCAGACGCAGATGCGGAATGGTATTTTGGAGAACAGAATGCCAACTCGGGTGTCGACCTCGATCTTCATCAGTAATTCAAAATTACTAGGTACTCTACCAAGAAGGTATACGCAGGAGGAAAATAAAAGTCATAAAATAAACATTTTTGGAAAAAAAACAACTAGTTTTTAGATCAGATTGTAACAGCAAATTCTATAATCCTATCCATTCGTCGGAAAGAATTTGATGGCGTACAGCTTTCATTATTTACATTCATATCTAATCTAAATCCTTTGACGACATTAAAGGCTATGAATTTTAAAGAGTCTCTCCGTGCGGCAACCGTGACGGGTGACACGTGATTCTTCGCGTGATAGTGTCGCACCCCTCGCCTTCTGTAATGGATACATAATAACGTGTTGGTTTCGATGGCTGTGTTAGTTCAAACAATCAGTTTTCGAGAACATTGTATCCGTGCGACGAGTTAGATCTGTTGACGAGGTGAGGAAAGCTTTAACGCTGATAGTATCAAAACATTTTATGCTTCAGCGCCCAAGTAGAAAAGCGAAATATAAATCAATTTGCGCAGTCGTTCGTTTAGTGATAAATCGTTTCTGCGTCGTCGCCAATTTTTTTTTAGCCATTATTTATGCCTGGTTAGCGCTGGCTTACATTATTACATTTTGACAATTCGATTATCTATCTTTTATCTATCCGGTATATTCATGATTATATAATGTCTTGTTATATCTGATAAACGGAAATCAGATGATATATCGGCAAAAGTAAAAATTTGGTGGTATTCCCGTAGAAATTAAAAGAAAAATCTGATGAAAAATTATTATAATTAATCTTTGACTTATTCTGGTGGCATCGCATAAATCACGTCATTTTTTTCTTGGGAATGTGAATGGTAGTCCTAAGCTTTATATATCTTCAAATATATATATATATATGTACGTACCTATGCTTTGTTATTAAAAAAATTGCTAATGTCGGTAATATTTCGAATTTACTTTTGCTTGCAAAATGTAGTTTAACTTTAAAACAAATGAAAAAGTTCCGCATGTTCAATTTGTATCCACTTTTCCATTTATCTGCTATTTTTTATTGGCATATGAATGCAAATTCCACCTATGTTGTTGTCATGTGTCTAGCATTATAGGGTGCGCTGCTCCATTTTTCCAATTGTACCATATTTAGGTGTGGAGTCCGAATTCCTCAGTACGAACATACCATAGGTACCCGTTTATAAGGTAGGCAACCATTCACAACCCATTAATACAAGGAAAGGATAAATGTAGGTTAGATAGAGAGAGAAAGAACATCCATGTCCGAACCAGGATTCTAATCCAGGACCTCTATATCCGCATTCAGGCACGCTGATCGCTAGACAAGTTGGGCGGCAAATTCAACTAATGTTGAAGGTTTAAAGTGAATTGCAAATAACTCCATCAGACAAACTATCAACTCAAATCGCCTTTCCTATAAACAGGATTGCAAGAATTGGAACATTTTTATTATGAGAAATCCCACCTTATGCTGGAAATAAAGCTTGTACCATGAGATATTGTCAACTGAAACTTTTCTATCCTATTTTATTTTTGGGTTCCCTTTTTTTCAGGCAAAAAACAACGACTTGTTGCCGATTTGGATGAAAGTCTACTTTCCTGCTAGACAGTTGGAAAGAGACAGTCGTCATCATATGCTTGTGCAGGTGTTTTCCAAAACTTCATCTTTATTTTTCTGGTTAGAAGTGTGAAAATGTGATGTGTTTGATCGAATAGCTGTCTGCCAATTTCCAATCGACAGGTTTTGTGATTGTTCCGTCACTGTAAGTAATATTTGGGCATTCACACCTGCAACAAGTGGTTTGGGAATTTCTGCTCTACCGTAAATATGCATGTGTTTGTCTGATGCTTTTATTTTCATCAGGTGGAAAGACACCGATTTTCGCTTAATAAGTGACTTGAGATAAACATGAGGTACTCTCGTAAATACCATCCATTCGTAACACCTTTTTTTCTTTTTTGAAATGGACAAATCTTGTTACTATAGCAACCGCCATTAACCAGAGTTTTCGGCAGGAGTTTTTATTATTGTTTTTATATTTATTTATTTTTTTTAAACAGTTAGTATAGTTGTTGGAGAATTCAGACAACTTTCATCCTGTTTATTGGATTCATATTAGACTACATGTGCTTAATATAACCGTTGGATGAGAAACTAAACCAAAATGTAAAATGAATGTTTAGTATACATTTTGCATGAAGAAGAAGCCTTCTTCTGTACTCGTTAATGCTCTATAAACCTCTGAAAACAGATTTGCTCTCCGAGGAAAGATATATTTCCATTTGCTGAAAACCCTCTCATTTCAGAGGTGGGATTTGAATTGCCTAGTTATAGGCTCAAATGATAAACGAAATATAATGTTAAATAAATCTGCTCTTTCTTTTTACTAACATTATTTGCAGTATAACTATGTTGTTTTTTTTTATATAGATTGTATGTATGCTATCATATCCAAACCAGCTTAAATACGACATATTGTTTTCTTGGCAAATTCTCATAAAAATTATTTAGAAATAGGTCCAAAGTTTTTACTTGCATAGAATTTGTAGGGATCACTCAATCTTGCGTGCAGACGGCTCTATCATCTTAATGACGTCACTTAACAGTTTCGTTTTTTTTTTCATGACATTTAAAAAAAAAACAATGCATTAAAAAACATTAAAAATTTAAAAATTTTTAAAAGCAGTGGACAAATATGGAAAAGTTTGTCTGTTTATTTCTATAAAAGTCTGTAAATTAATAAATTTTTCCCTTCTCGTTGAAAGGTTACTTGTATCCGGAGATCTATTCTCAAAGACAGAAGTTTTCAAACACAGCCACATGTCTAGCTAACGTCAAATTAATGAAGTTGACACCTGAGCTGGCATCCTGCTTTCCACATTCCATATTACACCAACGGAGCAACATCAGACCTTAGAAAGACATATATGATTACATAGATTACTATGGCTAGATTCTCTTCATCTTGCTTCTGCGAGGATTAGATATCGATCAAGCAACCCTCTGAAAAATTATATTTAAACTATAGGCGAAATTTTTTTGTGTTCGAGCACAAGAGCGCCATTTTTGCTCATAAAAATCTCAGATATCCAAGCAAAATTTTGATGAATATTGGCAATATCAGCACGACAGTCTTCAGTTGGATCGGGTATGAAACCTAATACCTCTTAGACACGAGAGCGTTTTCCCAGCTGAGTACATTGGCTCCAACCATGGTGAAATTTTGGAAAGTTATTAAGCTGTATTATCTATTGCATTATATATTATATTTACATTACATATTAAAACTAGGCTAGCTAATTGCAATACGTTTCTGGGTATATGTTTTTTCGAGTGGAGCCACTAACTGAAGCTAAATATCTCTTAAATTTGGACTATTATTTTGTGATGAAGTCAACATATGATTTGAAACCTTCTTCAACTTTCACTATGTATATTAATGGAAAGATATTTGATTTTATAGAATATTAATTAAATAGGGCATTCAAGCATGACAACGTTTGTAAAAATAAAAAAAAAAAAAAAAAAAATTAAAAAAATGAACAGAATACACTTTAGGATGATTTGGCAATTTCAGATTGGTTTGGCGACGAAACATTCAGTTGTAGAAATCATCTATAAAAATATCAATAATGATAAACAATTTTTAAAAATTCACAACATTTTTTTAAAAAAAATTTAAAAATAAAATTTTTTAAAACATGCAAGAAACTAAATGAACAACTAAGTCGTAATTATTTTTTGTTTCAATAATTTTTGTCGATAAATTTATAATGCTCCATTTTCTCTTATATATACATCGAAGATTATCTTCAAAATGAAGGCTTTTTCTTTGACGTTCTGTTGGCCTGATTTTTCTTAATTAAATTATTTCTTGGTGATATTTTTAATGATTAATATGAAAAAAAGATAATTTTATGAAGGCCAAAGCCTAGGAAAGATCTATGAACTTTTAAGTTGACTGATTTATCTTGCGAACGTGAAATTGATTTCTATTATGATTATAATCTTATTTTATAATTTCTGCATGTTAGGGATTTGTATAAATTTTTAATATATATTTCTAATATTTACTTTTATATATACTTAATAATTAAATGAAAACAAAAAAGTGCCCTGCAGTAATACTTTCATTATTATACTTTTGATATATAAACAACTAATAATGAAATAATGCTTAAAATTCTTAAGCTGAAAAGAGTTCTGTAATAAAATTACTAGTAATTTATTTACTTATCAGTGGATATATGATAGTTTTGACATTGTGGACTGCCTAACAGCCGAAAGCATTTTTAAGCTCTACCTTGCAATTACCTTCTAGAAGTACTTTTCATAGATAGTTGGCCGTATTCACTCGTCCAAGGGAGGAAACACAGAAAATTCCCAAGTACTTTCCCCAACAAAGGTATTTGCTGAGGGCAGAAGCGCATCATCCACCTCCGTTGTTAAACAGTGTCTGGAATCAGACCCGTAGCCCTATGCACCGAAAAGAGTTGTTATATCACTAGGCTATAGTTAGCGGTATTACGATAGTTTGAGACATTTTTCTGACTCTTAATTTTTCGATTCCTTTATATACCATCAACTATTACATTTTGTGCTCCAGAAAATAGAAGTTTACTTGCAACTTTTTATTTTTAAGAAATATCTTTGTACCAAATTTGTGTGTTTTAAATCCATATAAGTAAATTTTTAAGGGAAGCCGGGCATTAGAGAGAGAGAGAGAGAGAGAGAGAGAGAAAACCCTTTTTATTTCCTGTGTCCGCCGAATTTTTTATGCGAATTCAATGCAAAACGTCCAACGCAATGAAATATGAGAATGTTGGACATGCTAATTTAAGACACAGTGTTTCATTTCGAAATTTTAGTTGCTTATGCCACGTTGCACACTGTTACGGAAATCAGCTCGCTCCAAGAACGATTGGTGCGATTCGTTCTTTTATTTTAAAGTTGTCAGCTATGTGTAAACATGGTAAAAAGAAAAAAAAATATTGTGTATGTCACGTGATCCCATTTCTTTCTACATTTTCACCATTTAACTAAAAATAATGATATTTACAAAATTTCCTTGATTTTTGAACAAATATTGTTTTTACCCACTGCAATGAATGTGTTTTTAGTTTTCCCAATACGCCATCGATCGGAAATACATTAGAATAAGATGAAAAGAACCCAACTTTTACTTTTAATAACTTCGTTATTAAATGACATTTTCAAGCGTTCAACCCTTCAATCGATTTAGTTTTAACTGATCTATAAGCTAGGCCACATGTCATAATGAAAAATTCTATTTCGAACCAATCTGAGTAAAAATATATTGTTAAAAATTGTAAAAATGCTTATTTTTTCAAATCGCAAATTTTCCAAAAAGTCTACGTACACATTTTCTAATGGAATTAAACTGGAAGTCATTTCCTTTATTTTAGCTGCAGCTTGCAAACAATAAATAATTCTGTAAAAGCATAATTTTTTTCTTTTTTTGAAAAAAAAAATGCTAAGATTTTTGCCAAATGATAATTGCCAGTCACCCATTCCAACGGAAAATGTTTAAAAAATAATGTTTGCAAATAAATAAATAAATATAATAAAAAAACATTTATTTAATTAATAAGAATTTTTAATTAAGTATTAAGAACAGCTTTGTTACATTGTAATGTTTGAATCAATCATATTTTATAACTAAATCTTGGTGCTAAATTTCTTTTTATCCAACATTTGATAACTTTCTTTGAAGAGATGAATTAGTTATTTGATGTGGTTTACCATTCATTTTAGCATATGATAAAAATAATTATCTATGATTCTGCAACATCATTTACTATTCACTTTACCATTAGCAAAATGCAGATCAATTATTGTATTAATAGATTAGGATACCACGTGGAAAAGTACATTTTTGTTGCATTATCGCCCAAACCCATTACTAAACTATAACATATATGATAACTATTACATTTTTTAAATGGCAAGATCTTCGAATTGTTATCGAACGCCATTATTCATTCCTTAGAGAATACTGTCACGTTCCATTGATTAGTATGCCAGAACACTTTTATCGACAAAATGTGCAGTTGTTCGCTAGAGTGTCGATTTCCATGAAACATCGTCTGTTTCCTTTAACCACGTGATCCATTTCATATTGCACACAATAGAATGCGTCAGGTCATTTCTATGGCGAGAATAATCGCTAGTACGCGACAACTGAGCTAGTAAGATCAATTATTTCGGCATCACAGAAAATGGAGTCAGGGAACGTAATGAAATTGATGAATCTATATTTGATAAGCACGAATGTAATAATGGACTTGCACTTTCAGTAAATTATACAAGTAAGGAAAAATTCGGTAAGCCTTTATCAAAATGTACTAAACTTTTCACCTTTTCTTATATAATATTAAAATATCCGTGACACGATTTTCATGAATATTTTCAAATGGTTTCTTAACCGAAGATCCGCCTTGTTAACTAAAGGTAGCTGTAGCACGTTAAATCTTTGTCGCAATGTCTTCCAAGTGAAATGATACCTTTGTTTGTCTAAGTATTAGGAATCTTCTGCTTGATCTCTGCTTTTAAATTACAAAGACTACTATCCGGCTGCTTCCATCTGACTGGTAGTGCGTAATTTAGGACTAGGTACAGGGAAGCATGCTGGTGCAAACAAATTGCTATGAATTGAATAGAATTTTTGGCGTCATTTTTATCATCTGTTTGAGTGCTTGACCAAAGCAAATTTTCGTCATTTTACTGTTAAACAGACACATTGTGCAAATGCTAATCCAATAACTTTAATTGGCAAGTAACTGAAGTGCATCAAAATTGTTGATTAATTTAACATAAATGAATTGATATGACGTTATGTTATCTACGCACAGTTGATTTGAAATTTATTTTTCGGTATTTCGATTTTGTTATAAAATACGTATCGAAACACAATTACTGATGAATTCTTTTTCAATTTTCAGAAATGGTTTGTAAAGGGGAAAAAATACTGAAATATTTTTATTAATATTTAATTACTTTTTACTTTCGTAATTAATACTAATTCTATATTATCATGTTTTAAGTTTGCTCTATAAATCAATTTTCATTTTGCAATATATCTTAACAAGGTCCTTGGTGGCCTAGTAGGTTAGAACGTTCGTTCTCTTTATCGAAAAGTAGTGAGTTTGAATTCCGACACAACCGAAAACCCGTCGTGTTCATTAATCGCGGCTAGGAAACTTTAAATGTGTGTGCGTTGTGATCGCAATATATTACATATCAAATGATACCTCTGGGAGAGGATAGCCAAGTTTAGGGATCTTCTGAGTGCTCCCTGCTTCTAAATTACAAAAACTGACTTTCGGGTTTACGATGGCAAACCCATTGGGTGTCCCACTATATAAGGGGTCATCACTTCCGCCCCTTGTAATGTTGAAAGGTGAAATATCTTATTAGCCAGGCATTATACAACAGCAGATTTCATGAGCTGTGGTAGCCTAGTGGTTAAGGCATCGATAGGCCAAACGGAAGAGCTGGGTTCGATTCCCAATGCCGCCAAAGATCCAATGAGTATTTGCGATATACGTGCTCGTTATATCTGTAGAATCGAAAGTCCTGTGGTTGATCGTATAGCCATTACCATGGGCATAATAATCTGGAGAAAATTCTCCTCCCCCTCCTCTAGATCAATGTCAAAATTGAGGAAGTGGATCTTCTGGTGGTGCCATCTATTGGAGGAGTTTAGAGCAAAGTCGTATTTTTACCTTCGTGGTGCTCTGGTTAAACGAAAGACGCACCCTACAGATTAAATTAGCATAAATAGTTTATCTTGTCCATTTGTCATTAGTAACAACATATTTCATGAAATTCTTCCCTTTTATATTTTTAAGAATATTAAAGAAATAGTTTATATTATATCGCAAATATATATATATATATATATATATATATATATAATATCGTAAAAAATAATTTAAATAAATGTTGATTACACATCATGATTATTTTATTTTTCCTGACTGCGGATTCGATAATTCACTCTTTTGATTTTTCTCTCTACTACAATGCATATTAATTAGCTTTCATGCACTGATACTGGATGATTATAAATTCATGACCAATGTTCAGATGTTTCTATTCAATGATGCAATGGTTTGAGCATAGCAAAATGTGGTGGGCATGCAAATAGGAATATTGGTTTAAAAGAGTGTTTTAAATTTACCTTGCTAGTGGATATTTTCATTAATTAAACGTCAATTATAATTAACTATATGCACTATTTTATTCATTAAATCAAAGTGTACTGTCTCTCACTTGATTTTTACTCATTCATTATTCTTATTATTACATCTATACTTTTCAGGGTAAAAATAGCCCCTGGAATCGGCATTTGGAACTAATTTTTCCTTGAAATCCAAAGCCAATATTCTTTTACGTAAGACAATAAAATTTTGCTGTTTTTTTTTCAAATAATTTATTTGTTGGTTTTCCTTATATGCATTTATTTTGTGCTTGTTTTATATATATATATATATATATATATATATATATATATATATATATATATATATATATATATATATATATATATATATATATATATATATATATATATATATATATATATATATATATATCATAATCAATTTTAATCAGTTTAAATAAAATTCTTTGACATTGAGGTGCTTTTCAGAACGAGAGGTCTCGAATTCGATTCTAACCGCTACTATATAATAGAAAATGAATATTTTGTCATCGCACAGTAAACAGTCTAATGACTAAAGGTTGTATATTGAGAAGACATGGATTTTGCGATTCTGCTTTCTGGATGCATTTGGGGTGGGGGCTAAGGAATTTTCTGGGTTTAATTCCTTGCGGTTTTATTGCACACGTGACCCATTATTAACGAAACTCTCTCCCACACCGTGGACATTAAAATGCATGTTATTAGAAGGGTTTACAAAATTCAGATGTGTATTGTGTTCCGAAGAGAATATTCATTTCTTAATTAGCTATTATAACTGATCATTATCACATAGAATGGTAGGTCCCTGGTTCGATTCCAGTCTCTAATGAATAATTATACATGAATATTGCGTTACTACATGTATGTCAATGGTTTTTCAAGTTTTCTATCTTGAATATGAAAAGTGAAAAATATCGTAATTTTGGTAAGTTTAAAGTATTAAAAAATATGATAGAAACGGTGATGTGGACGTTAATTTTAAGCAAATTAAATTGCATTGTATCTAATATCTATTCCAGAATAAAAATCAAACTTGCAGTTTACTAAATCACTAAATTCTCTTGCTAATTATTTTTACAATAAAATGTTTATATATGCCCTGAAGTTGGACGCCAATCGTTTCTTGAAAATATAGTTAATGTGTTTAATTGGCGTAACTTTCATCAATCTTTTGAAATTACAAGTTAAATTAATAATTTACTTCTAATTATTAATAAGTTAAATTAATAATTTACTTTAACTTGTAATTTCAACAAGATCATATAAAAAAACCCTCTCAGGAAAAAATTAATTAATTAAATCTGCGGTTATAAAGTTATCTAATAAAATAGATTGTATGAGAGTTAAGGCATTTTTTGGGGTCGATAAAAAAAATATTTATTTTTCCTTCATCTTTTTTCCAGCTTTATTTGATCTGCTTCAATGATACTAGGCCGACCGAACATCCTGAACAAAAGAAACCTTAAACTAACGATTTTTTGTAGCAGGTAATTGTATACTTCAAACGAACATCGTACTTCTGGAGCAAGAAAATTAAACATCATGGTTACTATGCAATAGAAAATCCATGGTAAACAGGATGTAAAGAAAAGAAAAAAAGATATAAAACGTGAATGAAAACTATTTTTCTCTTTCGAATACAAATTGAAGTTTGATTTTAATCATGATAAAATATTCTCTTTAAAGGTCACAAAATTCTCATTATTTTCAAAGCGGGAAGTCGAAACTTTTAGATTTGTAAATGGAACAAAATTAAATAAGTATAAAAAAAATCATTTGCTTTTACTACGATGGAAGAATTAAAAATATCGTTTTATGCAGAATGTTAGAATTTCAGCTGAAGGTTCTATTTCGATGTAGAATAAAATTAAAGTAATGCAAACATAATGCGAAAATAGATTTATGATTTTATTTGAATAGTATTCCTAAATATATTTGAATATCTTCCACTTCTGATTAAAAAACTGATTGAAATCTCGATAAAAATATTCCATGAAAGGATGAGGAAAATTTCTAAATGGAAGTTCTTTCATTTTTTTTAAGGTAAACTGAAATGTAAATAAACTTTAATTGCCGATTTGAAATAAAATATTAGTCAAATTCTCAAGTATTTGTATGTTTATTGGAATTTTCCATAGAATGAATGGAATTTTCTTTTTATAGCTTCAAAAAACAGCATGTTTTTAGTTTAAAATGTTTATTATTTATAAATTTGTTTGCCAACAATATCTGCATAAATGCCACTAAAATAAAATAATCAATACAAGTTGAATGCTGTGTACGATCAACTAAGTTAATTATTGTAAACAATTTAAATTTTATTATCCTCTTGTACGTTTAAGTTATTTCAATTACACAAAATTGCAAATAAAAGGAAAACCGTATTCTCTGTAATTGCAGTTTATTTAAGAAGACAAATTCAGGAAGTTGCTTCAAAATTCGATTTAAAATTATTCTTTCAAAAATATGATTCAAAATTCAAATATTTGTTTGGTTATATTTCTATTTGCAATCAATTCATCGTTTGCTTATTTATACTGATGTAGGAAACTGGTGCATTTTAAAAGTAACTGTGATTGTATCTAATACCTTTCTCAACCTTTTTATTAATCGTGTCCCGATTTTCAGTCATAATACTGATTGCAGCCTCTCCCCCTGAGTATAATAAAATGCCTACAATAGTATTGTATTTTGAGTTGTTTGGCGCTAAATATACACTACAATCTTAATTTAAAAAATTACAAATTACCAAGATCACTGAAATTTTTTGACATTTGACAACACAGGTTTTCTGCATTGACAAAACAAGAATTCGGTACCATTTTGCACCGGAATCTGCTCTTGTATTCACCATGTTGGACATTCTCGTGGTTTCCAGAGAAATTCCGATTTGTCTCGAATATTCTGGATCATCGAAAAGATGCCGTCTCAAGCATTCGCAGATGTTAACATTCTTTTAAAGGAGAAGGAGGATATTTGGTAAAGTCAATTTCAATTCCCGTCATTCTCATTCGAGTCGATCCTTTTATCACTATCGAATCTGTTAATATATATATTACATATGCTTTGAGTTAATTCACTGAATTAAATACTCATACAGATTTATTCAGAAGCATGGATAAATTTTTAAGCGGTCGTAAGCGAGCATGAGACGATAGTCTACGATCAACAAGTACATGAACAAACGATAATGAAATAAAGAAAATTGTTTCTAGAACACTTACATTTTAGGTTTACCGGTCCTAAAACAAAAAGACAATTCAGTAATAAATCCCTTTTTGAATTTTGAACAATAATAGATGATTTTTCTCTGCATTTCATTTCGCAATCTATTTTACCATTTTTAATATCCTACTTTTGTGAAGTTGGATTTTCTGCGGTGGCTTCTATGAAGATAAAATATAAATCTCAGCTAAATATGGAAAAAAAAAGTTGAAAGTGTCCATTTCTAATATTAATCCTTCCCGTGAGAAACTTAGCTGTACAAGATAGATCCAAAGAGTCATTAAATTTACTATAATTAAGATTTAATTAATTTCTTTATCAAACTTACTAAATTAAGTAAAATGATAATAGCTTTTGATTGAGAGGAAGAGAGAGTAAATTGTTTTAATTTAATAAGTTAATTATTAAAATTTATATAATAATGTATGTTTTGTACGAGGGTTGCTATTTATATTTCTGGCCTTGGCAACAGTAAGTGTTGCTAGGCGATCGAAGACGATTTTAATCGAAAGTTTGATAATTTTAAACATAAATTCAGCAGACGATTTACCATTATAGCTTTATTTGTGTTGTTGACAGTAAATTGAAAAGTTCTTCTCTGTCAAAAAATGGAATTGAATCGTGAACATTTTCGTGCCATTATTTTTCATAACTTTCGACGTGGATTGTCAAGACAAGAGTGCTTCGATGAACTTAATTCTTTATACAGCGATAAAGCGCCATCCTACAGCACTGTAAAAAATTGGTATAACGAATTTAATCGTGGTCGATGTTCGATCCAGGACGAATCCCGTGCAGGTCGTCCAAAATCCGTTGTTGTGCCAGAAAAGATCAATGCTGTGCGTGAAATGATAAAGCAAGATCGTCATGTGACATACCGTGAGATAGAGGCGTCTTTGGACATTAGTATGACTAGCATCAATAAAATATTGCATGAACATTTGAGCGTAAAAAAAATTTGTTCGCGTTAGATCCCGCATAATCTGACAAACGCTCAAAAAAAGGCTCGTGTCGATTGGTGCAAGGAAATGTTGGAAAAATACATTCAAGGTACATCAAAGGCTGTGTATAACATCTACACAGGTGACGAATCATGGATCTATGCATATGAGCCGGAAACAAAACAGCAATCAACTGTATGGGTCTTCCAAGACGAGGCAAAACCAACAAAAGTTGTTCGAGGAAGAAGCACATCGAAACAAATGATTGCCTGTTTCTTCGGCATTAACGGTCATGTGGCAACAGTGGCGTTAGAGCAACGCAGGACGGTCAATTCTAAATGGTACACGACCATTTGTTTGCCAGAAGTCATCGGAGAAATTCGAAAAAAGCAGAAGAACAGGCGAATCATTCTTCATCATGACAATGCGAGCTCTCACACATCGACTCAAACAAAGGCATTTCTGACGGAGCGAAAGATCGAACTGATGGGTCATCCGCCGTACAACCCTGATTTGGCACCCAATGACTTCTCCTTATTCCCACACATCAAAAATAAATTACGTGGACAACGATTTTCGACCCCGAAGAAGCGGTTGATGCATTCAAAACGCATGTTTTGGAGTTACCTCAATCGGACTGGAAAAAGTGCTTTGAAAATTGGTTCAAACGCATGCAAAAGTGTATTGATCATCATGGAGAATATTTTGAAAAACAATAAAACCAATTTCGATCCTACATATTTGTTTTTTCATTATTAGGCCAGAAATATAAATAGCAACCCTCGTATCTGTATGTGTGCCTTTCAGTAGATAATTTTATTTATTAAATAGCATTTTCTCTTGGATATGCTTGCCCCTCCCCTCCTTTTTTAACTGGGGTCATACTCCCTAGGAGGTCGCGCTCCAAAGATTGAGAATCGCTGATCTAATAGCAGATAATGGTTCATGTGACAGGAATTTTTTTTATTTTTCGCATTTTCAGACTTTTAATTTTTTTCTATATTCATACTTTTTAGGAACACACCTGTTTGATATCAGAATTGAAAACCCTGGAAGGAAAGGTCACGTCAGTGTGAATTTCCGATGATCGATAGACATGTTGTTTACATGCAACCAGTCAAAAACAGGTTAAAAAATATTCAAATAAACTTAATTTATTCAGAATGGAATATGAAGGTCAGGTGTATAAAATAATTGTATACACGTTCACACACACACATTGCCATGCTACCGATAGGAGTTATCAATCATTGTTTGAGAAACGTTTTCCCTCACAATAAGCAATCGAGGTCATCAATCATCAAAATTGATAGTCTTCAATTTTTCCAACGAACGAACGCGAATACACACAAATCCAAAACTTAATCTGATTTTTTTAATTCAGGCAAAAATTTGTAATTACGTGATCTTTTGTACAATTCCGTTATATATCAATAGTTGAACATGGTTAAACATCATTTACGTCATTCTCCCTCTATGCTGGACCTCTTTGAGGAGCGACGCTTCTCGGCCAGGGGGATTCGCGAAGGATGGCCCAGAGGTAAGACTGTTTTTTCGGAATGTAAGCATTTGGGTTCGATTCCAGCTGTTAGTAAAAAGTGGGAAGATCACGATGGCTTGGTTGGTTAGGCGTCTTTCTCGTTATCGGAAGATCCGTCGTGTTCGTTATAGGTAGTTGGGGGGCACGTTAAAACTGTGGTAGCAATGTCCTTCAAGAGAAATGATACCGCTGGGGTGGGAAGCCAAGTATTGGAAGTCTTTTACTTGGTCCTTGCTTCAAAATCACGAAGACTTCATTCAACTACTTCTATCTAATTGGAAGAGCCCAACTCAGGGCTAGTAGGTACAGGGAAGCATACTGGTGCAACAACTAAATAGCGGGAAATAAGATTTGTATTTTATATAAGCACATCAGAAGCCCTGTGGCGTATTGGTATCGTTTCGCCCTCCAATGACACAAGTTCGATCCTCATGTTGAGCAAGACTCGGTTGAGTCAGCCCAGTCTCTCAGTGTTCATTCAGCTTTTGCTCCCTTCGGTTGATTGATAAAACTGTTTAACAAGTACGCTTGAAAATTAATCATTGAGGGTTTCGCTGATCATCTAACCAGGACATATGCCTCGCAGCCCAGTGCCCCTGTTGATAAAAACAGATTTGGGTCCTGTAGGACTTGGCCCACTTATGGCCAATTAGTCGTGCTATCATCATCATAGTTGGCCAGATTGCCTAATGTGTGCCAGTGCTTCCTCTGTAGAGTTTTCCATGACGATCACTGAAAAATCTCTACCTCCAATTCTTCTTATAAATAGTAAGAAAATCTGACTCCATTGAGTCAGTCCATTGTAGCCGCAATCTTACCTGCTTTCTAGTTCCAGTAAGCTAAAGTTTAGAACTTTTTTTATAGTGTTGTCATCACATGTATTCGAAACATAATGGCCATCTAGTTTTCATTCTGTTTAATTCTATATATTTAACAATTTCTAAAACTAAAAGTAAACTAAACTATGGCACGACAGCCCATGTAGACCTAGGCCTACAGTGCCCATCTCTGTTTTCCTGACTGAGAGGCTTTGTGATGCGAAGATTATACCCGGATTAGATGGTCAGTCTAACGTAAAAGCTCCAGTGTTTAATTCCCAAACATGCTTGGTACTCATTTTATCGACCCACTGAAAGAATAAAAGGTAGAGTCAATCTTGCTCAGCCCAAAGATCGAACCTCGGATCTGTGGCTTGGGAGCGTAAAACCCTACCACTAAGCTCCCAGGTACAAAGACTCAGTAAAATCAAATTGCAATACTTAAACGAAAAGTCCCAAGAAAGATTTTCGGTGCTGTAAATGAGAATGGAGTTTGGAAGCACAGACACAATTTCGAGCTCTGCAGACTTTTAAGGAAGCTGACATCGAATATTATATTAAAATTTGTCGCTTGAGATTTGCGAGCCATATCTGTCGAATGGACCCCTCGTCTTTGACTTCAAGAATTTCTATTTTTAGGCCCATTGCAAACAGATCTAAGGGTCGGCCCAAACTTAGATGAACTGATTGTATAGAGAAGGACTTTAAAGTGCTGAAAGTGACTAATTGGAGAATTGTCGCCTCCCGGAGAACACAATGAAGAAGTGTTCTGAGGATAGCCTTGGCCCATCTTTGGGTGTCGTGCTGAAGAAGAAGAAGCACCCAAACTTCAGTTAACAATATCAGGTTGTTTACATATCCTATGTAATTTTGAGTTATATCTCTTTCTCTAATTTTTGTTCTCTCCACCAACAATATTCTACCGAACTCTTACTTTTAAATTCCGCAACATTATTTTCCTCCAACTTAATCATAGTCAAGGTGTCAGAAGCATATATCAAAACAGGCTTCTCAAGAGAATTGTAAATTAAAAACTTTGTATTTTCAGAAAAAAAAAACTTAAATCTGTGAAGAATTTTTTTAGTCCAAAAAAAGCCTTTAGCTGTTGCGTCACTGAGATTAATTTAGCTATCAAACACATCAATTGGATCAGAAGCTTGAGAATTTTCTGCAATTCATCTTTTGTGACACATGTGAATACGCTTAACTAATTATAAAGAATTCCCATTGGAAAGTAAAATAAGTACAGATGATGTAAACAGAAACATGCCACAGTCTAATGCAGTTATATATATATATATATATATATATATATATATATATATATATATATATATATATATATATATATATATATATTGTTAAATATATATATATAATAATTAATGATAAAGTCTAATTCATTATGAGGTGTCAAATCAAATCATTATTCAACTGTAATTGGAATCAAGGTCGGGACCATTCAATACGAGTGGAACGATTATCATTGGGTATGGTTCAATCCAAAAGAGGGACGATGTATTTTTGTCTTCTGTTTACTTGCCAGCTGGTTGCATATTTAGGAAATCTCCAATTTAATTTTCATGCTTCATGCAAATACCTTTCCTATAAATAAATAAAATCCTTTATTAATTTAAAATATTTAAATAATAATAATTTAAATAAAATCCTTTATATATTATATGGTCAGTCTAACGTAAAAGCTCCAGTGTTTAATTCCCAAACATGCTTGGTACTCATTTTATCTACTAACTGAAAGAATGAAAGGCAGAGTCAATCTTGCTCAGCTCGAAGATCGAACCTCGGACCTGTGGCTTGGAAGCGTGAAACGCTACCGCTAAGCCCCCAGGTACAAAGATTAAGTCAAATCAAATTGCAATACTTGAACGAAAAGTCCTAAGAAAGATTTTTGGTGCTGTAAATGAGGATGGAGTTTGGAGGTATAGACACAATTTCGAGCTCTACAGACTTTTTAAGGAAGCTGACATCGAATATTATATTAAAATATGTCACTTGAGATTTGCGGGCCATATCTGTCGAATGGACTACTCGTCTTTGACTTCAAGAATTTTTACTTATAGGCCCATTGCAAACAAATAAAATCCTTTATTAATTTTACTTTTTGATCGATTTATAATTATGAAAAGTCTAACAAAAAGGGGAAATGATGAGACTATTAAAAATCTTTGCAATAATGTAGGTGATCGGTTAACGAACAGTTCGGACTGATAACAAATCGAACAAGGAACACTTTCACGGAAGATTTTTGTATTCGGATATAACAAACTAAAACAAATTCAAAGGAACATTTCTTGGAGCCTGATGTTCAGGGTTGATATATCCAGTTTACCAAAAATCGTTTTTCATCTCTCTTGAATTATGTCGTTTGCCAGTTAAATTTTTCCAGTACAGAACTTAATTCTGGCCAGTTTGCCAGAATTAAGTTCTGTACTGGAAAAAAAATTGTTCTATAGAATATTTATAATCGAAGTAGACCATGAGTTCCAGTTTTTTTTTATTCGAAATATAATCTAATTTCATTTTAAGTATCCTCTCTTCGTTCATTCACTTGAGAAGTGGGAAGATGCCAGAGTACTGCTCTTAAAATAATGCCCAAACCAAACTGATATCAGTAAGGTTAGGGATCTTTACTACAACAATGCTCTTAATCACCTCCTGAAGGTTTTAAAAAAACAGAGAAAAGCAATCGATATTGGACATGTTCTTTAACACTCCCATAAACAAAACAAAAAAATTGAAAAGGACTGATTGATATATGCAAGACTAGACGCATATATTATTTTTTAAAATAAATTTACTAAGAAATTACACATCCTTTTTTTAATTTTCATTTTTCAGAACGAATCAATCGATTTTACAAAAACGTGTATGATAAATCGACGATTGTTTAACGAACAATTCGGATAGCGAACATAGCCTTGTAATGGAATATGTTCGCTAACTGATCCCCCCTTTCCCACTGTTGTTTTGAACTATTACTGCCGCATTTTCGGAATTTCCCTTTATTTTTGACCAATTTCATTAGAATGCTTAAATAATTTTCAAGATATTTAAATTCATAAATATGTGAAAAGACTGATATTATAATAATGGTACCTACAATGGTAATAAAAGTACGTACTCTTGGTGTAGTAATGTTAAACTGTCCAAGAAATGGAATGGGAAATTGAAAGAACAAATAAATAAGAGTATTGTTCTCACTAAGCAAGGTCTTACAATAAACATCTTTTGGGGTTATCCACCAGAGCACCCGTAAGTAAGGGTCCTGGTACAAGGATTGGCTTCGTCGGTGACAGGCGAGACTAAACTGCTTTGATTCGACTGTGCACTGGATATGTAAAAACCCTTCGATTTTCTAATGGCGCCAAGACCTTCCCAGTTTGCGTCAAATACCACATTGAAGAGGCCAGTCCCAAACATCCTTTAGACTGTGCTGGTCTACTTCGTGGGATTCTCGTAAAGGAGCAGGGTTTGGCTGTGTTGAAATTAAAAGCGGACGACTTCAAGGATCTGGTCTGATTTCAGATCAGAAGGATTAGAAAGAAGAAGAAGAAGGGTATTGTTTGAAGAATTTTGTGTATCTGGCTGCCTATAACAGCCAAAGTCTGATGCCAGGCATATTTGACACTCACCACGTCTTTTGTTGCCCAAGAGGACTTTTCATTGACAATGGGCTGGATTCAAGCATCAGTGGAAAGAAAACCCGGAAAACTCTCAAGCACTCATAACGGCAGCTATGAATGCAAAATGTAGAAATGGAACTCTCATCCCTCATTGTTCAAAAGTGAATGAGGTCGAACCTATTACAGTGGTTTAGTGACAAGACGGAGAAGTGTACTGTTTAAGTCATGGTGAGTTCATTGTTTGGGAACTTCGATACTGTATAAACAACTAAATGGCGCGAACACACATTTATTTGTTTAAATAAATTTTAGTATTCACCAAATTAATTTCAAGGAGGACTTTTCATAGATAACAGGCCATATTTAGAAGTTGTAAAGGAGGAAACTGGGAAATCTCCCAGTTATCCATCCTGACAGGCATGCATGCAGAACAGAAGTATTAATATTCCAAAGTTCAACAGTGGCTGGAATCGAACAGGGATCTTTCGTTCTGAAAATTATTTGAAGATTTCAACAATAAATCATTGTTACAATGTTCTCCAAGTGAAATGATACCTCTGGTTGTGGCAAAATCAAGCATTGGATAGTTCTTCAGCTTGGCCACTGCTTCTAAATTATGAAGATTCTTAATCAGAAACTTCCACCTAACTGGCAGAACCCAATTCTGAGCTAGATATAAGGATGTATGCGGGTGTATACACTATTAAGTAGACAGTAAAATGGTCGAAGTCTGTTTTAAGGCTTAATCTAATATCCACCCTTAAAACATTCGGATGGGATTTTCATGAATAGTGGGTCATATGTACATGCCGCAAAGGAAGAAAATCAGAAAGCTTTTAATCACTCAACCTGATGGACGTGCATGTAAAAGGCGCAAGCTGAGAAACTTTAAGAACAGCGCCCTCTATTAACGAGATCATTTCATACCACTAAAGAGAATGGAGCTTGATTGATAGTCAGTTCCCTAGGGCCGCAATGGCCTGGTGGCTTGTTCATTATCGGGTGTTAGTGAGTTGGAATCCAGGCTGAACAGAAGATACCTCGGGTTCATTAAATAAGCTCATGGCAAGTTAAATAGGACGCAATGTCTTCCAAATGAAACGATATTTCTGGGAGTGGCAGTGGTAGTTTTATGCTTGATTCCGGATTCTAAATTACTATGATTCCTACCCCGCTGTGTCTACTAACTGGTAGAGCTCAAATCAAGGCTAGGTACAAGGAAGTATGCCGGTACAATAGCAACAGTGAGCTCGCAACTTTACTTAAACTTACGGCCTATACTATTTTAATCGTTTTTCGCTTTTTAAATAAAAGCAATAAAAATGTTCAAACTGTCATTACTCACACAAATTACAGTATTGCAACCACATTTTGTGCTCTAACAAGGCAAATGTGGAATATTAACCTTCTGCTGCTTAAAAGAAATGTCTTTCTACTAAACCTTCGAGAGTCCTAGACAATTGGAGACTTGTCAATAAAGCAAAATATGACTAATAAAACACTTTATAAGCATCCTTTTGAAGAATAACGAAATAAGTTTTATTAGTAAGCAACACAAATATTTATTAAAAATATAAAATTTTTTAAATATTTATGAGATAAATTCAAAGTTAATTTTAAGAATTGCTTTTTAAAAATTATAAAATTAAGTTCTCTCATTTATAATAATAAAGTATAACTTGCATGCATAATAATTATAATATAATGATAAATAACAAATATCATATAATAAATTGTAAATTAATTAAACGTATTAATAAAATTCTAAGTTTTTTACTTAGATTAATCAACATAAATTCATTAGATTTTATGTTGATTAATCTAAGTAAAAAACTTATTTTATCTTATCTTTTGTATTAGTTTAGAATGATAACTAGTATTAGTTTAGAATGATAATTTTAATTTTATCTTTTGTATTAGTTTAGAATGATAAATCACCGAAAATAAGTCATTTTTTTTAAAAACACTAATAATATGTCATCATTTCGGATGGACATGAAATTTTATGTCATCATTAGGTTGCAGATCCTCTTTGAGATCTTTTTTATCCACGTACTAACATACCAGCACATTTCGATATCCAATAAGGAATCAATGAAGATTTTCTGGAAAATGGAGTTTAAAAGTTTATAAAAAATTGTGAAGCTGAGTTTTAAACTCTTGATTTTTCAAATATTATAAAGCGAAACTATTTTTTATACTTAAAATTATAGTACCATAGAAACACGTTTTATTGAAAGATTAAATTTTTATTTAATGACACCATTAGTTCACCTGACGGACAAAATCATTCTAAGCTCGTACAAGAGGTAAAAGATTCGATACCTCCAAAGATTGCATTATTTTCAGAGAATTTGTTTTTATATGGAAATTTTGTGGGACGTAAAGTCATATGGAATGTTCTAAAGTGAAGCATGTGCTTTATTAAAATGTGATTTCATAGCATGAATTGATGCTGATTTCGATTTAAACAACTGTGACAGTTTAGTGGTTAGGGAATTGGCCTTCCATCCAGGAGGCCGGGTTTCGATTCCCAATGCTACCAGTGATAAAACAGAGTATGTGCTCATTAAACCTGTGGAATTGAAAATCCTGTGTTTAGTCGTTGAGCTGTTAACATGGGTGTAATGGATTGGAGAAAATTTCCTCCCCATTCAAAACAATGTCAAATTTTAGGGAGTGGATTTTGTGGTGGTGCCATCCATCGGTGGAATCTTTGAGCAAAATCATACTTTCACTTTCGTGGTGTTCTGATTAAATGAAAGACGTAAACTCCTGACTGAAATTCGCATAGCAAATTTGGCTTGTCCAAGTGTCATAAGTAACAACATAGCTTCATTCAATAAAAAATAGGATTGTCATGAACCAATGAAATAAAAAGACCAAGCCAAATTTATTAAATGTAAAATAATTTCAATTTATTTATTGTGTTCTTTTTGATTAATTAGATTTATTAATGCTGTATAGTGTAAACTATATAGAATTAATAAATGCTACATAAAGTAATAAGTTTAATTTGCTTTCAGTATCGATTCCGAAGTTGTTTCAAGTGCCTTCAGATATTTTAAACTTAATCTCTCTCTTTTCAGCTAAAATTATTTATTAATTTTAAATATCGGTTTATTTCATCTTATTTCCTTGCCCTTTAACTGTGTGGTATCACAGATTCAAAATTCGTGTCTATTCAAATCTTCTGAAACGGATCCGCGAACATTTTTATCATTTCAAATATCCAGTTATATTTATTGTCAAATTTTTAATACTAAAGTTATGCCTGAAACTTTACAGTAGTAGGTATACTTTTAGTTTTAGCAAATTTTGATATTGAGTAAATCTTTTTCATTCATGCTTCATCATATTTTATGACAACGAGAATAGAGTAAAACAACAAGGAAGACAACGAGAATAGAGTAAAACAACAAGGACGACAACGAGAATAGAGTAAAACAACAAGGACGACAACGAGAATAGAGTAAAACAACAAGGACGACAACGAGAATAGAGTAAAACAACAAGGACGACAACGAGAATAGAGTAAAACAACAAGGACGACAACGAGAATAAAGTAAAACAGCAAGGACGACAACGAGAATAGAGTAAAACAACAAGGACGACAACAAGAACAGAGTAAAACAACAAGGACGACAACGAGAACAGAGTAAAACAACAAGGACGACAACAAGAACAGAGTAAAACAACAAGGACGACAACGAGAACAGAGTAAAACAACAAGGACGACAACGAGAACAGAGTAAAACAACAAGGACGACAACGAGAACAGAGTAAAACAACAAGGACGACAACGAGAACAGAGTAAAACAACAAGGACGACAACGAGAACAGAGTAAAACAACAAGGACGACAACGAGAACAGAGTAAAACAACAAGGACGACAACGAGAACAGAGTAAAACAACAAGGACGACAACGAGAACAGAGTAAAACAACAAGGACGACAACGAGAATAGAGTAAAACAACAAGGAAGAGAGCAGGAATAGTGTAAAACAACAAGGAAGACAACGAGAATAGAGTAAAACAACAAGGAAGACAACAGGAATAGAGTAAAACTACAAGGAAGACAACAAGAATGGAGTAAAACAACAAAGAAGAGAACAGGAATAGTGTAAAACATCAAGGAAGACAACAGAAATAGAGTAAAACAACAAGGGAGACAACAAGAATAGAGTAAAACAACAAGGAAGACAACAGGAATAGAGTAAAACAACAAGGAAGACAACAAGAATAGAGTAAAACAACAAGGACGACAACGAGAATAGAGTAAAACAACAAGGACGACAACGAGAATAGAGTAAAACAACAAGAACGACAGCAAGAATGGAGTAAAACAACAAGGAAGAGAGCAGGAATAGTGTAAAACAACAAGGAAGACAACGAGAATAGAGTAAAACAACAAGGACGACTACAAGAATAGAGTAAAACAACAAAGAAATCGTCACTCTTTGTAAATTTTCCAGATATTGATTGGGTAATCAATATGCAATCAGCTCAGATGTCGTCTACTAAAGGCATGCAATACGTTTTGTAAATCATTTTTCTCCGTTCTGGAAAATTAAGTGTTACATTGCTAAATGATCGTTGCCACCGCATTATTTCTAAAGTTGTAACAGGTGATGAAACGTACATACCGTTTTTTGATGTTCCAACACGTCAAGAAAGCAAAATATGGGTCACGCCGACAATGGTGAAATAACAACGAGCACTGAAAAAAGTAATGTATGCTGTTTTCTTCAGAAGTACGGGATTGGTCAAAGCCATCAAGTTGGAAGGACAGAAGACAGTAACGGCAAACTGGTATACCACTAAATGTCTTCCAGAAATTCTTCAAGAACTGAATGTTAAGGGACTAATGCTTCACAATGACAATGCATCTTCACATACAGACGGATTAACAGTTCAGTTTCGTAAACAAAACAACTTAAAGTGATCGAACATACGCCGTATTTACCTGATCTAGCTATGTGCGACTTTTGGTTATTCCTTAATCTAAAAAAGAACTTACATGGACGCCGTTTTCATTCATAAGAAGAGATTGATGTGGATATAAATGCATTTTTTCATCTATTCTAAGTAATGAATGGCTTTAGGCATTTAATCTGCGGAAAATTCCTCTACAAAAGTGCACTGATGTTGGAGGAAACTACTTTGAACATACTTAAAATTTTGTAAATGTAACTTTAAAAACCTTGTTGTATCTCAAAAATTTCAGAGTGACCCTCGTATAATAAAAAGTATATTATTATATTTTTATTATTTATTGCTATCTTACAATTAGATTACTGTTTCTTTGTGTTATAAGCAGTTTCATTTAAATAGATTTGATTTTTACAAGAAATTCAAATTTATAGACTATAAATAAATGTAAATTTTTTAAAATGAAAAAGTGTTTATTATTTTGCTTGATAAATCACAGTAGCATTAGAAAAAGGCTGTGGTAGTCCTTAAATGCTACTGTGATTAGTTACTAGTGGTTAGGGTATTGACTTTCCGTCTGGAAGGGTGTGGTTCGATTCCCAATGCCGCGAAAGATCCACCGAGTATATGGGGTATACGTGCTCGTTAAATCTGTGGAATCAAAAGCTCTGTGGTCGGTCGTTGAGCAGTTACCATGGGTGCAGTTACCAGTGATCTGGAGAAAATGTCCTCCCCCTTCAGATCAATGTCAAAATTGTGAGGGTGAATCCTCTGATGATGCCATCTATGGGAGGATCTGAAGAACAAAGTTGTACTTTCACCTCAGTGGTGCAGTGATTAAACGAAAGACGCACCCCACTAACTTAAAGTCGCAAAGCCAAGGCATAACGAGCTTGGCTTGTCCAAATGTCATAAGTAACTACACAATAACATAGCAGCATTTATAAATAGTATAGTAGCTCAGAAAGTCCACGAGACTGGTGATCATTGTCTAAATTTTATTCTCAGTGAAATAAATAGGCTTATATATATTTGCTTAGTAAAATCACTTAATCTTTTTATTTTTATAATTTTCACACATGAAATATTCTATACAGCTTTACTTTTCGACTACTTTTTATGTTTCGTATTTTTTAAGTTGTGTTTGATAAATAGATGTTTTGGGAACAATAAAACAGACATCAGGCAATTATTTCCCGAATCAATCAACCTACTTCATTTGTGCGACAAAGACTTGACAACCAAGGAGACTTGGAAAGAGGTTCTTGAATAGAGATACAATCATTATATCCATCATGTGTGACGTGACATTATAACACTAATTTCAAAGCAATCGTATGCATACCTTCAAACCAGAAAAGTATTTTTATTTCGATTATTTTCTTTAATTTTAAAAATTTTTATTCTGAACTTTAACTAGGATAAAATCTCATACAAATCATAATTCATGAACACAAGATAAAAATTATATTCAGTAGAAGCTCGTTTTCACAAACTCGTTGGGCCCGGCAAAATGGTTCGTTGAATCAATAGTTCGTAAAATAGAAAAATAATTTGAACTTAAAACTAATTTTGTTTTACCAAACTACTGACTCTATAAATTAATTACTATTAGGAAAAATATTTAGAATGCAGTGTAAAAGAATCATATAAAAAAATTTCCTACTTAAAAACCAACTTTTCATTTTAGTAGTGAAAAGAACAAAACATACACTCTAAAAAAAAAGCACTGTAATTTTTCAGCAAAATGTGCTGGCATTTTGGGCGCCAATACAATATGCTGTAAATTTACAGCATATTCGTAAAACTTTTACAGCACTTTATACTGTAATTTTTACACTTTTCATTGTTATCTTCACAGTGCATTTTACTATGCATTTTGCTGTATATTCTACAAAACCTATTGCTATAGCTATCTACAGCTATCACCATGTTTTCATGTATCTTAGTACAATTTTCACGAAGTATTTTTTTCCATTTTGTTCTAGTGCTTATGAAACTTTAATGTAGGAGCTTATTTCATGTATAAAGGTAATTTTTGAAAGAAATGTAGATTATTTTCTTCATTGTAAGGAAATATTACAGAGCACCCCTTTTCATTAAATAAGTGAGCTCATAATCTCTTGAAATTCTAAACACATTAAGGATACATAATGATTTACATTAAAGCTCAAAATTATTTTCAAATGCTTTTTATTTTGTTACTTGTTTTTCAGAATTGCTTTAATGTATTTTTTGTTAATTATTTTCATTTGAAATAAATATTTGTATTATATTCTGTTAAATAGTTTACACGCACACATATTATAAACATATTTCTTTTAATATTTAATGAGTGAACACAAAAAAGCTTTAATTTCCGCTTTTTGGCAAATTTTATTAATTTTCAAGATGAAAGAAAATTTATTGAAAAAGATATTAATGTTGTATTTTACTTGTAACTGAGAATATAAATGAATTTTGAATACACAATAGCTAATTTTCTAATTATGTGCCAACTATTATTATTAAGCAATTTTTTTAATACACAATATACAAAGCACAATAAACATAACTAATGTTACATTGCAGAAGATGTCACTTTTCATAACATTCTGTGATCAATAATTTAACTTTCAATACCAAACGAGATTAACTTTTATATCTCACAATCGTAATTTTAGCAGTGGATTGAATTTTTTATTGCATTTTTTTCTTTGAAAATTTAAGACAAAATAGTTATTTTGAATAAGAGAAAACTAAACATAACATTAATTTTTGATTTACTTGTAATTCTACAGATTAAGGATAGAAACCTTACAACACATTCCGTTTTACTAACAACATCAAAGGGTAATTAGTTAAAGATATAGTGTTTTAATTATAATGTAAAGACAATAAAAGTTTTTTTTGTTATTATTTAAAGTAATTGATTATTTTTCATTATAATAAAAGCTAATGAAGATTCTGAGAAAATAAAGCAATAGTCGATAACACACAATCGATGGTAAATATTATTTTTTTACTCTACATTTTTAGGATTATAGCCATTTAAAGTTAGATAAATTATTTAATAATGACAAAACACATGATTGGAAACCATCCTTCATATATTTTTTTGATTTCGTTCCCCGCGATAAATTAATGTTAAACAAACATCTGAAAAAAATCAGACAAATAATTTGAAATTTTAAGAGCTTAATATCTCAGAAGAAAAGTTATTTAATAGCTCAATATTTAGAACTTTTTATTATTTTTTATATAATTAATTGAATTTCTTTAAATTCTTTTAATCATATTACGAAAAGGAATGAGAAGCAATAAAGTAACTTTACAACTATATTTTGAATAAATGGGGAATATTTTTCCAACATAAGTTAACAGAAACACAAGATATATATATTTAAAACTATTAACAAGATTAATTCGGTATAATATAGATCAGGTTCATGATGATAAATTATTTGACACTGAAATATTTCTAAATGAAAATATACCTTTGAATGAATTCCGGAGTTCTAGATATCTCTTCCGGATGTTTTATGTTAACGATATAAAATGCAGGAAAAAAGGCAAGGAATGTTTCCATATAATTATCCAAATCTTCATTTACTACTATTCCATCAATCAACATAATGTATTTAGTAGAATATATATCAGTCCATGGAAACAATCAATTTAAAATAATCAACTCAAACAATTTATGCCAAAATATTATCGTATTATTTATTACATCAGCATGGTCAAACTTGATAATTTTAATAAACAAGCAAAATTAATAATATGCATTTAAGGAATATGTATAAATAATAACAGCAAACTAATATCATTATTGTTTTACTGAATAAAGTAAATCTTTTGAGAAGCGAATCTATAACATTACAAATGGAAACTGTGAATTAAAAATTTTTAGAAATATTGTGAGACACATTATACCTTAAGCTCATCTTAAAGATAAATAACAAAAGCCGATTTTAAATTAAAAAAATAACTTTTCTAGAGAGAATAATTATGCATAAACATTTTTTACATACATATATACACAATTTGTAAATATTTCCAACTAAATAAACAACAAAAAAAAAAAAAAAAAAAAAAAAAAAAAACTAAAATTCTACAACGTGAGAAAGTAATAATTTACGAAATAACATTTTATAAAACATTTGCTTAAAATTTCTTTAACTTTATAAATAGTTATCTCGAAAGTTATATCAAAGTTTTATTAGAGTTAGTATTTCCATCTAAGAAAACTTTAATTTTAATAAAAAAAAATTATATAAAATGGTGCAAAATTAAGAAATATTAAAAAAAAAAACATTTGCTGTAGATTAAATCTGCATATTTACGGCATCATTATAAATATACTTAGAGACAAATCAAGGTGAATACAATTGAAGTATCAAAAAATTAATTAACTAAAATAATTAATTTTGATTTTGTTTGAATTTAATATATTCATATGATTTATCTGAAATAGAATGTTAATTGAGTAAACATTATTTGAAGAGGTCAATAAATGTAACAAATTTTTGCTTTTGAGTTAAAACCTTTTAAACTTTATGAAATATATAAATAATACATATATTATGAAACATATAAATAATACACATGATGTGCAAGGTAAATTTATGACATCTATTGCATCCTGAGAAGATGTGGAAATCTAAAACCAATAAACAAATTCCTGTTTAATTTACTTATCAGATTAATTTAAAGTTCATTTCCATAAACTTTTTATTTACAGTTTACTAAGCAATAAAATTGAAAAAAAGTTTTGAATACTTTACCGCAACATTTCTAAATATTTTTTTTAAGTCTTCCTCAAAATATGTAGATAAAAAAACAATACATGCTCCAACATCCTCTTTTCCATTCAATTCCTCAATAGTTAAAGAAGGTATTTTGCAACCTCCCGGAGAAGTTTTCAGAAAATTAACAATTCTTTTAATTTTGCTTATTGACACAAAATAATGCCTTTCCTTTAAATCGATAGATGTCAGACACTTAAAATGCTCTAAAAGGCCTTGCTTTAGAAATAAACTAGGCCATCTTTTAATTTACCAACTTTTAATTAATTTACCAACTTTTAATTAACCAACTTTTAATTTGCACATATCAAAAGGCGTATTCATATCTCTTCGTTGGAATGGTGAAGTCTCGAATATTAGTTTTCCAATCTCTTCAACATTTAAATATTTTGGATGTTCCTCGAAACGCTCAAGAAGTTACACTCTTTTTATGTTTTGTTCTTCTTCCTCCTCTTCATTAAGGCATGGTTGCTTATTAATGCACCCATATTCATCTGACATCTTAGATTTTTTCATAGTAGTGGCACTTTCCTGTCCTTGTTGTCTTTCTTTCTGCATACTTCCACTTCTATTCAAATTTTCCAGCCAATTTCGTACTTGTTTTGAAAAGTAAGTATTTCCCACACCAATAATTTCACCGCAAAGTGTATCCATTAATACAGTATACATGTTCACAACTTTTTTCGTTATTAAGTCGATGGCCTTCTTTCCTGGCAAGTGCGTTGTTTTCCTTATTCCGTAAGCAATAGTCCTGACCATTTGCTTTCTTTCAGCAGGAATGGGTCGTTTTCCCTCATCCATTTTTTTACAAAGAAATTGGCAATTGTATCTTGAAACCATTTGCTTGATTGCTATTAAAAACAGTATCCACACACTGTTCAGAAGTCATATATGTTGTTTCCATATCCTTTATAAAAATAATTATTTTAAATCATAAACAATTTAAATAAAAATAAATAAAATACTAATATTTCAACTGAAATAATAACAAATCAAGCTAATAATTTTTTAATATTTTTATAATTTTTTACCGTGTAAATTCGAAATAATTTAATTACCATGTGGAATCCATGCAAGAAGTAATTTCTTTCTCTGAATGGGCTTCAGAATTAACTGCAAGTCTTCGTCTGTTACAAGTTTCAAATCATCAAGCTCTTCAACTCCTATTGATTCTGTTAAATGGGAATCGACTTCCAAAACTTTTTCTTCGGATAATTTTAAGATATTTGTTTTTTTTAATGTTTCATAAAAGTTCTCACAGAAATTGTGTCCTATATAAATTACAAATAAGAATTAAAGGACAAAGTTTTATGAATCAATTATTTCAAAAGTATTCTATGAAAAATTACACCAATAAATATTTCCTTTGGATTGTAGCAATTTATTGATGTGTGTGGGATATCTTATATCTTCTTCATTGATGAATAATAATTCCACAGCAATATCTTACGCACTTTATAGTTTTTCACATTATGTATTTGGTTATAAGATTTTAGCAATTATTTATAATATAAAAAATGAAAAAATTCTGATAAAAAAGACAAAAGGTGTCTAACTTGCCATTCAAAGGTAACAAATTAAGACTACTTCATACCTTTATTTTATTAATAAAAGAAATTCAGGAAATAATCTTAATTTAGTGATAAAACTTTTAATCATTCCTATTGGTGATTAAAATTTTAATCACAATGAGAATGATGAAATAGGACATATGTAACTTTATCTATAGTATAAGATGTTAACGGATAATAATCTAGTAATTTTTCAATATCTACACAAATAATTTTGTCCTTTTCTTCAGTAATTACATAGGATAATATATCAGAACACAAAACTGAATTAAAAAGAGAAATTACCAAGTAAACAGAATTGTTTTCAACAATAATTATTAATATTTTCCCAAACCTAAGGCCATTTTCAGTTTTATGTATTATTACAAATTGTCCTTTTTTATATAGCGTCCTTTTTACAATTATATTGTATGATGTTAAAATATTGTTAGTTCTTATAAAAATATTTTTACAGCCTCTCTCATTTTATCAGAGAATATATTTTCATCATACTCAACATACTCATCAGTATCAATGTTATGTTGATAACGTTGTTCTGAATTTAAATAAGCTTCCCTTAACTGATGACGAACAGCTAAAGTTAAAGAAACATTTTTAAAATTGTAAGATGTTTGTGCACATTTTTTTTTTAAAAAAAACTGTGTTTGCTTTCAAATCTCAAAGTACACATTCTTATTAAAGGTCCAAATAATACAGATAATGCAATAAATAGTGATGTTTAGGTTTTAAATTATATATTATCAGGGAATTTTATTCTGCGGCAATCTATATAATCTTCAACCATACCTTTCAGACAAGCAATTTGAGCGATATGTATGTTTGGTGCACATACTATTTCTTTTAATTGTGAATAAGGCTCCAAACTTTTTCATCAAGTTTATTTAAATAAGACTTAAAAATTAGAGGACGATAGAGGCGTAAAAAACTCCCAATTTTCACCCCCTAATTTGTTGCATTATAACATTTACAATTTCATCTCCAATTTTTACACACTAATTTGTTGCATGATAACATTTACAATTTCATCTCCAATTTTTACACCCTAATTTGTTGCATGATAACATTTACAATTTCATCTCCAATTTTTACACTCTAATTTGTTGCATGATAACATTTACAATTTCATCTCCAATTTTTACACTCTAATTTGTTGCATGATAACATTTACAATTTCATCTCCAATTTTTACACCCTAATTTGTTGCATGATAACATTTACAATTTCATCTCCAATTTTTACTCCCTAATTTGTTGCATGATAACATTTACAGTTTCATCTCCAATTTTTACACCCTAATTTGTTGTATGATAACATTTACAATTTCATCTCCAATTTTTATACCCTAATTTGTTGCATGATAACATTTACAATTTCATCTCCAATTTTTACACCCTAATTTGTTGCATGATAACATTTACAATTTCATCTCCAATTTTTACACCCTAATTTGTTGCATGATAACATTTACAATTTCATCTCCAATTTTTACACCCTAATTTGTTGCATGATAACATTTACAATTTCATCTCCAAGTTTTACACTCTAATTTGTTGCATGATAACATTTACAATTTCATCTCCAATTTTTACACCCTAATTTGTTGCATGATAACATTTACAATTGCAGGCATATTTTTTGAGTCATTCCCATTATACTTAAAATTTGAAATCAAATAGTTTACTTCCTTATAATCAAAACACTTTTTGAATTTTAATAAAATATTGTAAATATAGTGCTATATCATACGACACTATTCCTTCTGATATATCATGGGCAAGACAGGGTGGTTATCCTGGTAGGCAAACATGGTAATGTTCTAAAGTAATGAAAATGGAATCAAATTTTATTCCATTTTTTATCCTCCTTATCACAATTAGCCATGTTATAGTTATTAAGATTACATAATTCTCCAAGTTTTAAAGGATTTTTCCTGATATTCTTTTGTGTGAAGTTAATAAACAATAACGACAAAAATACTGTGCAGTAAAATTCTCTATTCCTATTCCATGAGATCCTAAATTATTTCCAAGAACAGAATACGCTGTCCCTTTAATATTAACATTAGTTAACCAAATGCCATTAGTTTCAATTTCTCTTAAATCGGTAATTAATTTTGAAAAAAGTTTTTCTTTACAAAGTCAATTTCTTTACATAATAAAACTAGTCAAATGTTGTCAATATTCATCCTACCAACCGGATTCAAATTGCCTAAAGTTAAGTTTTTTTTCCAATGGCAGATTGTAGACAGTTACAACTGCAACAGAGTCTATTAATATATTGTTCCCTGATACCAAGGAACCGGCCATACACAGCTACCTCTTAACCGCCGAGGCGTTGCCCCGTGTGCACCACAGGGGGTGGGCCACCATCGCACCCTCACACATGCCATAGGGACCCGTTTATAGGGTAGGCACCATTCATACTTCATTCACACACACACAAGGAAAGGACAAAAACAGGATAGAGAGAGAGAGAAAGTACATCCATGCTTGAACTGGGATTCGAACCCAGGACCTCCCTATCCGTAGGCAGGCACGCTGACCACTAGACAAATTGGCCGGTGCTTAAAGTTAAGTCAAAAGCCAGAATTTTATGTCTTTTTTTGGCGGATCCTAAAGGATTAACTAATTCAAAGGAGTCCTGATGTAAAGCAATCTTTAATGCGCCAGGATAATTATGATGAAACTTATTTTCTTTAAAGTGTTTTCCATCGATGGAATCCATTAATTTGCCACAGTTTATTGAATCGACATCCATGGAAGTAGGGATACTAAAAAGCAAACTTTTGAGAGTTTCTTTGATGGGAATATATTGTGCATAACTATATTGGTTATAGTTATTTTTTCCAAGAAATATTTGAATAGGTGCAATACACTTAATTTTTTTTAAAATGACTTGTGTGTATATGATTTGTTCTTATAGTACCATTAAAAAAAGAAAATAAGTCACTTTGTGTAATGACTTCAAGAATTTGCGAGATTTAACTATGAGGAATAGACAAAGTTGATAATTTTTGTTTAATGTTGTTTTTCAAGAGATTTTTATTGAAATTTTGCAAAGTCTGAATTTCATCAGTATTTATTTGAATAGTTGTTGATGGTATAAAATAAAAGGGCTGTAACTTTAAATAAAATAAGCATAAAATTCTTTTAAAAGAATCATACGTTAAGTCATTATTTATTGTTGTACCTGAATCTATGACATTATTTGAGTTATCTAAAGCATGTTTTGATTCTGAGAGGGAAGCTTAAAAAATATTCACATCAGAATTATTGAGTATTTCTAAATCATTATATTTATGTCAAATGAGTGTGATTTTTCTGAGGATGTTTTATCCTTATTTTTATGTTTTCTTCGTATATGACTGACAAAACTGGATTTATTTTTGAAAGAACTGTTGCAATTCGAAAATGGGCAATCAACAATGATATTATTTGCGATATGTGATTTCAAATCAACCAAAACAGAATGATAATTTTGATGTTTGTGATTGCAATGTTTACAAATCATAGAAAGCTTTGGTTTTATGGTTTTATTAACAGGTGCGCATGTGTTCGTAAAATGCGTGATTTAAATTTTGAATTGGCGATTGCATTCAGTAATAACATATGGAAATTTGATGTTGTTTTCATTTCTATGAATGGAATAGTTCAAAGCATAACCACGTAATGATGCAGAAGAATAACTACAACGTATACAATAATACACCTGAAAAGTCAAGAAAAATAAAAATTATGACCACGTAGTTTCCCTTCAGCATAATTTTTAGCAAGAAGTATATAGAATATTAGGAGTTGTTTTAAATTATATATTAGCCTTTGAATTATATATAATATGTTTTACAAAATACATATAATTGCTTCTGCAATGATTAATTTAATAAAACAAATTATAATTATGAGCATCAACGATTGGATACTCACTTATTCTCCTTGGATATTTTTATATTTATAACACAAAATTAAAATTTTATAAATAGAGCAGTTGACAAGCAGCAACAAGCCATTGAAAGCTAAATAAAACTGCTAAACAGCAGAAAATTAATTAAATAACATCTAAAAATTCTCTTCATTTTGGCTTCCGGTCAGACATTATAGTGAAGGAAAAATAAAAAAACTTTTTAAAATGCACCTCTGCTTACAAAAACTCTCTCTCTCTCTCAATACCTATTCCAGCTTTCAAATAAGGCTGAAGTTGACTTGAAGAAGCTTTACTCTGAATAATCTTACTATTAAAAGTTATTTGCGAATATTATTTTTTAAAACTTCCTTTACACAAATCACACACTTTCTATTAAAATTCTTATTTTCTCAAAACATAGATATTATTAAAATTTTTTTAAAAAGTGTGACTATATTGGAAGGTAGAATTTAATGTGCACGGTATTGTTAGAAAATTTTTCTAACATTACCGTTTCACACGATATATTTTTAATAAGTTAGGTAAGAACAAATTACTAACCTTTCACTCATGTATTTGTTTCTTAATTATAATTTTAAATTAGCTTTTCTTTTTACGAATTTCAGATTCCTTCACTAACATGTAAATAAATCATAAATAGCTCTACAAGTTTTGCAACCTTTTAATAAAATAAAATAAAATCTGCAGTAATAATGTTTTTTTTACAAAAAAAAAAAAAAAAAAAAAAAAAAAAAAATGTGTTTCCTGAAATTTTGTTTTATAAATATATCAAACAACTGACAAGATTTCCTAAACAGGCTTTTAATTAATGTTCTAATTATTAATATAAATTTAAGAAATTAATCATGGCTATAAAATAATGAACTTTACATCTTCTAAATAAATTATTTTAATTCGAATAGTACTTCCTAATATTTAAAAAAGGAATATTTGTTATATAATAATGATTTTAAAAAAGCATTAAATTTTTCAGTGAAATGCATTTTTACATTTCATGCAAATTCTAAACACAAGACCATTTCTTCTAATAAATATCAATATTTGTAATATTATTTTATTGAAAGAAAATGCCTAAAAAATGATTGTTTTAATGTATGTTACAAAATGGAATTGAATTAATGATCATAATTAGAATATAATTTAACGATCTGTATTGAAAAATAAACATTTTTTTATAAAATTCTAATCAAAAAAATTATTTAGAAAATATAAAAAAATTATGTTATATTTAGTTAATATGCAATAAATTATATCATTTTACAATGAAAGAAAAATCAGGAATTTTCAACAACGAAATAAAATAGAAATTCCGTTAATATATTTAATAATATATATCTAAAAATTTAACAATAGATAATTATTCAATTTTAATTTCGAAAGAAATATAGCTAAGCAATTTTTATAACAATGGAAACACTTAAATACAACTTTAATTTCGTCAAAAATTTGATAATTAAAATACTAATCAATTATGTTACCAAACTACTGTGAAATATTTTAAATATTAATAAAAAGTAAGTGAAAAATATTGGAACTGAATTACTATAAGTGGATATGATCATTTGTAAATTCAGCTTAGAATTTTTTGACATGTTCAGTCAAATTTATAAGAATTTATATTTTTCAAAGTTAGCTAACAGCTTGCATAATAAACAATATGAAAAGTATACGTTACCTTATATTTGATGATTCAATTTCAATAGAAATTTAACTAAAGGAAAAATTATTCTCAAAATATCACCAACTTCACCAAACGAAAACAAGTGCAAATAAATGGCGAAATTAATTTGATTCATTTGTCACAGGAACAGAAGAAACATCTCGCCAATTCAATGCGCATGCCCAGCAAACGATTTTCTACGGCTGAATTTTACAGTAAAATTTACTGTAATCATTAGTGTTCCTATGACAACTATTTAAATAACAGTGATTTTTACTGTATTTCTTCCGTTTTTTTTTTACAGTATACTGTGTCCATACCTGTTTCATTGACAGAGGGCGCTGGGATGCGAAATATATGTACCTTTTAGGTGATCAACCTAACATGAAACACTCGGTGTTTAGTTCTCAAGCACCCTTGGTACTCTGTTTTATCGACCCACTGAAGGGATGAAAGACTGTGTTAACCTTGTCCAACTCAATGATTGAACATCGGACCCGTGGCTTAGAGCTCGAAGCTCTACCACTACGCCACCAGGCCTTTTTCCTGAAAGTTCAAGCAGAGTACATTTTATGAACCATACTTGAACCTCGTCATATCTACACGAAAATAGGACATTAAATAATACAAAAGATTATCGTACGTGAGCTTTCTCAGTTTGCTAAGGCTCACTAACTTTTCCGAAGACTAATTAAAAAAAATCTTCAGAATGGTTGGCATCGAGAAGCCGTTATCTTTCAGATATGAACAAGATCTTTTCTTTACCAAGTAACAGTAACCTATTTTTGATTGTCTAGCAAGCAAAAATATATTGTCACTATGTCAATGTTGTATATAATAAAGAACTTTATGGAACCACTGAAATTTATTTGATACATCGAAATTTCGTTAAAGGAACTGAAATTCGAATACTAACATTGTTATAATAGATAAAACTAAAATTTTGGAAAATTTTCATCATGCGAATGGTTTGTTTGCATTGAATCTCTCTTTACTTCGGGAAGTTGCATTATAATTGCTGTATAACAAAAAGTGATTTATGAATCTTAAAAATGATTTCACTTTTACTTTTATCCAATAATCAAAATTTATTTACTGAATCAACCCCAACATGTTGATTATTAAAATAGCGGTTTTATATTCTCCAAATCGTGATTGAAATTTTGCATAGGCTACATAATCATGTACTTAAGTTTTACCTCGTTAAGGATGTAGGCATGTTTAATGCTTAAAAATATGATAATTTTTGTTAATGTAGTAATAATTATATGATGAAAATCTATGTGGTAAAATTTAAAGGAATGCCATCTTAAGTGTCGATAGCATTATCTGATTATAACGTAAAGATGTGTCAAAATTTATTTTATTATGTGTTCCATATTGTTTTAATAACATGTCTCATTATATGAATCAATAGTTCAAGTACATATCATAGTGCATGTACAGCATTTTCCCCAATTTTTGTGTCGCGACACACTGATGAATTAGTAGAGTAACTTAGCTATGCGGCAAAAATATTCGGTTCTTCTTAAAGACTTAAATATGTGTGTCTTGTTAAATTTTTATTATTTGTCTCATTAATTATTTAAATTTTTACCCTTTTTATACCGATCAGAGATAGAAATAGAAAAATTGAAAACAATTTTTTTTTTACATTATAATAAGAGAAAGATGTTAGTTATAAATAGAAATATTTTTCTAATAACAAGACAAATCTTTCTTGTCGACAGTAATTGGCAGATTGAAACGAGGCTCAAAATAATTTTATTAATTTTAAAAATTTAAAAATGAAAGGGGAAAATAAAGACATTGCAAATTGTACTATTGAGACAAAAATTAAAAATGCTTAATTTCTAAAATTTCTCTCATTCATAAAGTAGCAGAATAGAGGTTAGTGTGTTTTATAAAAACATTTGCAAAGATTTTTTAATTTCAGATACATTTACAGTCTTAAAAATTCTGTAAATGATGTTATTTTTTTATTAATTCGTATTGGTATGAACGATGGTAACTTATTGCTGAGGAAGGCAATTCGAAGGAATCGGAGTTCTTAATAGATTCCAAATCACCACAAATATCTTCCCTCGAAGTGTTATCTGAACTTACAAAAAAAAAATTAACTGTTAAACGAAAACCAGAAAATTAACTCTGGCTCTATATAAGGCACCTTCAATAAGAAACACAGAAGACTTCTAACCACGATAAATAAATTGTATCCACATTAAAGATGGATAATTTTTAGCTATTGCTTGCGTAAAATTGCAAAGAAATAATTAAAAAAAAATTGGCGAAGATTATTTCCAAAAATATGTTTTGGCAAATTATCTTTGTCCTATATTGCCTCACTACTGATATGCTTCTTCATTAGGTTATGTTGTTGTTGTGTTGTGCCAGCTAGGCTGGCAATATGGGGTGCGCCGCTCCACTTTTCCAATTGAATCATATTTTGGTAGGAGTCCGACTTTCTCAGTACACACATGCCATAGCCGTTTATAGAATAGGAAAACCATTCACAACTTTATTCATACAAAGAATGGACAATGACAGGATAGACGGAGGTAGAAAGTACATCTATGCCCGAACAGGGATTCGAACCCAGGACCTCTCTATCCTCAGTCAGGCACTCTGACCACCAGAAAGGGTGGGCGGCTTATTAGATTATAAGTTACTGAATTAAAAAATATTTTATATATATTTATCGGAAATGTATTTCGGTAAATTTTGTTGTTATTGTTATTTATGACACAAACTTGGACCAGCCAAGCTTGCAAGACGAGGATTATGCGAAATTAAGTTAGAAGGGTGAGTCTTTCGTATAGTCAGAGCACCATGAAAGTGAAAATACGTCTTTTCTCTAAGACTCCTTCGATAGATGTCACCAAGAGAGAATCCACTCCCACAATTCTGATGTGGAGGAAGAGGAAATTTGCTCCAGAGCATTACACCCATGGTACTGCTCAATGACCACAACAACATATTTTTTTTATGAAGGATAAGAGCTTCCATTTCATCTTTATAGTTCTGATTCACCTACAAATTATTTAGCTGTAATTATTAATTAACTATAATTAGTTGTGTTGTTATTATTAATGGACACTCTTGGACAAACCAAGCTCGCTATACCTTGGCTATTTGAATTTGAATCAGTAGGGTGCATTATTTTTCATTTAATCAGAGCACCATTAAGGTGAAAGTACGACTTTGCTCTATAAATCCTCCGATAGATGGCAGCACCACAGAATCCACTCCCTCAATTTTGACATTGATCTATAGAGGGATGAAATTTTCTCCAGACCTTTGTATCCATGGTTACTGCTCAACAACCAACCACAGAACTTTCGATTCCACAGATCTAACGAGCACGCATATCTCATTTATTTGGTGGATCTTTGGTGGCACTGTGAATCGAACTGAGTCCTTGTAGACGGAAGGCCGATGCTCTAACTACTAGGCTACTACGGCCTGTAGGTAAGTATTTTAACTATGCAACCACACTCACATATTCAAGAATTATTTTTTTTTTATTAAAAACTGGATTTGTGTATTTTTTTTATGTCATTTTTATCCGGATTTTAAAATTCATGCTCTGTATACTCACTTAATTTAAAATTTGTTGTGTGTGAATCGAAAAGCTCTTACTTATGTAATTATATTTTTAAGAAATTATAACGGCATAAGTTAAGAATGCACTGTGAACTCAAATGAAAGCTATGACATTTTTTTTTTAAAGAACTCGAACTTCATTGCTTAAAACTATTTCCTTTGTCTTTGTGCATCTCCATTAAAATTCTTTTCTGTAAATGAATTTCTTCTAGAAAGAGCTTTTTCTCATCCTTACTTAAAACGATGCCATGGAGTGTTACAATCTATTATTAAAGTTATTAGAGCATAATAAAGAAGTTATTTAAAGATTTAATGGACTCTTGAATTTCCAATGCTTGCATTGAACTTCAAATCTATGGGTATAAAACGAAGGATTCTTGATAAATATCACTATTTCGTCAAAGGAGTTTTATTTAACTGCAGTTCTCTTTAATTCAATATGTAACAGGTTTAGTTTAGTTCATTTCGTTTAAATTTCATGTTACACACATATATTGTTGAATATGTTCGAGTTGGATTTATTTTTATAAATTTATGGATTTAATAGTTTAACTTTTCTATATGTTTATATTTTGTCTGTTAAAATGATCTTTGAAAGTGAGCTCTTTTTTTTTTCTTAAACTATATTTGTAATAAAGAGTAATAATTAAAATATTTATGTAATAGTATACACAAATATTAATCACACTATCTTTTGCACATTTGGCATTCACAGGTTCGATTCCTACGTCGAGAGCGGATGATTGTCGTAGTTTGTATTTCATTTTGAATTAATCCATGATCGAAATTCGAACATGAGAAATGTGTTCAAACGATAACCAGCTTAAAACACATTCATAGTTCAATTAGAATTTTGCTGTGAAATATTTTTATTATAAAGTATTTAAGTTGTATGCATCTAAAATAACCATTTTCATTTAATATGACTTTCATTTAGTATTAGTATTTATCCAGCAAAACTAGTAAGAAATTCCTTAGATTACAAATTTGGACAGAAAATAACTGAACGAGTTATTGAAAACGATATGTTGATTTCCAGACCGATTTCCCATGCAGAAAGGAAATCATGAAAACGATTATGGGTTTTTTTATGGCATGTTTATCATTTATGATTGAGTCATCAACAAAAGAATGTCATTTCCCTTTTTTACTTTTTAAACAAAATAAAAAGGCGATTCGATCGTCTAATCTTAAAGAGTGTTTACTGCATTGTTGAAATAAAATGTAGTTGTGCCAAAGTTATGTTTGTAGTTACATTTCGAAAGGAAAAAAATTAAGCGTAATATGTGATTTTGGAACATGGAGCAAAGAAAGGCTGTAATTTCGTTCTTTCTCGATTTTAAGCTTTTCAAAAGAAAGGAATAGCCTTTCTGGGTATTAATGTATGATTACTTTTTTCAGCTACTGCATTATAATTTTTTTTTATAAGTTTTCTGAAGACAAAACAAACAAAGACTCAATCTCACGGGCCATTACGTGGGTAACTAGGTTCATCCCCTGTTTTCTCCCCCTTTAGCAAAACTACTATTTCCCCCCTCCTCCAATTGGAGCGGCATTTTAAAGTCATCACGATGCGAACGTCCGTATTTGTCTAAGCCGAAGAGGAGCATTTGGTTTGCCGAGAGGGAGGGAAACCGCCCGAGGGCATCCGAGGAGTCACGATCCGTCCGAAGAGGAACAGGTTGGGTTATGCAACGGGTAAATGAGGGGTCTGCGACGCTATGATTACCGCTCGCAGGAGTGTAATCAGGGTGTCAACATGCGCTGGATGAAACGCTTTATCATTATATTTACCCAAAAGATACTCGTCTCGCTGGCGGAATTACCATCTGCCAAGAGATGCCTCATTCCCACCTACCCGATCGCCTGTCATCGGATCGTAGAATAAGCAACCCACTCCGTCCGCCATATTTGGTCATACCCCTCATTATATTTCAAGTGGAAGTAAATGAATTATGATGGAGCTTTAATTTCAAAATAAATAAATAAATAAGCAAATGTAAAATAAAATATAAATAAATAAATTAAATTAAATTAAATGAATAAATAAATTACTTAGTTTTGATTAGTGTTTTTTGAGTAACACATTGAAATATTTATATTTGTTTCTTTATTCCAAGTAGGTTTTCTCTGTATGAAATTTATTTATCTTTTGGCATCACATTGCTTAAACTTACCAATTGAAAGATGTTGTCGGTTTTTTATATTTTAACATCATATTACCTTTTTCAGTAAAATCCTTTATAAATAGTAGACCCTATTCAAGTGTTGTAAAGGAAGAAACCATGAAAACTTTCCAGGTACATTTTTGACAAACATAACACCCATTTTGAAATCGTTCATCTGTTATTGAACTTAACCATATAATTAAGACCATCAATTCGAAGAGCTCTATTATATCAATAAGTCAAAATATGTCAAATTTATGTATTTAACTCTTTGTTTAATAGGATTTATTTTTGCCTTTTTTATTTACATAATAACTTTGTTATATTTTCACAGTTGATATATTTATGCCCAGCAAAGTAACTAAAAAAAAAAATTCAACAACTCTATAAATTTAAGGTGCCATCTCAGTTAACGAGGTTGATATCTGAGCTGGCAGCTTTGCTTCTATCCCATTTCACACCAACCGAGACAAATTGGGTTTAATTGTGTCTGATTGGTTCAAGGGAAATTAAAGGGATGGATATTTCTGCCACTCAGATTTCTGCATTTCCATGAGTAACGCAAGAGAGGGGGGAATGCGTAGTCACCTTCTTAGAATATATTTAGAATTCTTAGAATTATTTACTATAGCTCCAGAAGTTATAGACTACTAATACAGTAGTTCGAAATTCATCTTATTGAACATTCACTTTTAAATAATATTTTATATGTTATTTCCTTTTCAATAGAATCAAAAAGGCACATCAAAAAATTATTCATTTTTTCTGCCTGAAAAAAGTTTGACAAGCTCGATTTTTTAAAAAAAAATTCGAGTAAATTTTTGAAAAAACTTATCTGCGAAATTATTCCTTACATTTCAGAAACAAGTTAGGACACATGAGCCATTGTAATTTGAGGCCTTGCGTTCAGTCCGGAAGGTTACAAGTTCGATATTTGTCCCAGCAGAAGCTATGTCAGCTGCTTCCATGGATAGAATCAATCAGTCGGAAAAAAATATCGCGATAAACTAATATATGGGAAAGAGATATGAAATAATTTATGATTTTATGCGCTAGAAAAAACGAAATAAGGGAGTAATATCTCTTTTTATAGCGCATAAAAACAATTAGGGTAAAATTTATAAAGCTTCAATGTTAAAGCTATTTTGAAATTATTACGAAAAACGTTCTGAGAAAAATCTAAAAATATTAGATCCCATTTTAAAATTTTTAGCAATGAATCATTTTAAAATGAATTGTGTTAAAGCTTGCATATAATGTGTTTTATTGATGATCAAATAGCTCTTATAACAAACAAATTTTCTAAATAAACATTAATTGCACAAATCAGAATGAACTTCAAATTCTTTTCATAAACTATTATTGTTTACAGTAATTTCATTCATTCAATTTTCTTCAGTCTCTTATACATTTAAGTAGTTTTTAATAGCGAAATAATTAAGAAAATCATAAAATTCTAGAAATGAAGTTTTTTTTTTTTAGATACTCATTATTTAGGGGCTGTAGTATACTAGGGAAACGTGTTGTGCCTTAAATTTAGCGAGTTCAATACTTATTTTACATTAAAAAAAAAAAAAAATCTGCAGGTGAAATGTTTGAGGATTTAATGTTTCTCTAGCTATTTAAAATTTAATTGCTTTTTATGGGATATATTTTGAGAGTGGTACGCTGATTCAGGTGTCAACCTCATTATTTTAATGTGCATTGGAATTATAAAGTTATTAGATTTTTTTTGCTTGCGGTTGGCCTAAATGAAACATCTGAAAAGAATGCAACACAACGATAAATATATTTTGATGTATAAACATTCTATTTTTATAATTTTTATTAACTAATAATTAATAGTTATTATTAATTAATGAATAATCTTCTTTGAATTAATATAATTAGTATTTAATAATAATATTTAATAATTTTTTATTATAAAAAATAATTTTGTATAGTTTATTAAATATACTATATTATAAAAACTATAATTTTAGTTATTGTTTTACACTATTCTCTTGGGTGCACGATAAATATCTTGAAAGTTTTATCATTTCCGCTGCTTTCCTATAATATGTGAGTAAAAATGGCGTCTAATAAAGAAGTTTGGCCTCTTTCGTTGGGGAAACTTTTTTTATAGTGCTATTAAATTTATCCTTCAACATTTTGATGGCTGCCAGATATTTATATTTTACTGGGGACAAGTACTTAAAACTATGATTGGGCTGTAAGAAAGAAGACAAACACACCCAGAAATTTCCATTTTTTATTTTATTTTTTTAAATTTCTTATTTTACTTGTGGACTGTTGCGAAGGTAAATGATTTGCTAGATATGCTTAAGACACGCACAAAAATGGCCGAAGGAGAAATTATCTATTTTAATGACACGGAATAGAGCATGTAAGCACCTAATTACCTTTTTTTATATAGAATTTTTCAACTGCTTATGCAAAAATAATCGCTATGCTTGTCTCCAGCCCTCCCCATTAAATAGTCTCGTTTAGCATGAAGAATTGTTTATTTAGTACAACGATTTAATTTTTTTCCCCATTTTGTTTTGCTATTTATTTGTTTTTTTTATTTTCAGTTATTTTAAATTATTTGGAGCCATCTGTTGAGATATGAAATGTCTTCCTCCCTGTAATTAAATACTGATGAATAAAACACTAGTTAGATAGTGATAAAAGGAGGGATTAGTACAAGGATACTCTACGGAGGAATGATTATGTACATTTTGAGAGCTCATCGTGGCCTAAAGAGAGATTGCGCTGCTTGAGTGGAGGATTTCAGGTTCGATACTGGTACTGCTGATGGAAAGTGTCATTTATGTATCCAAAATGTTTCATTCTTCTCATTCTGTTCGGAGTAAAATATTTCATGCTCAATGCTAGAGTACTCTTTGAAAGGAAAGTGTGTGCTCAGAAGTTTGCAAGTTCGATACTTAATTGTTGGGATTGATTTCTTTTCGGAGGGAAATTTTTTTTCAGGCTCAATAGGTTACTGCAGGGAAGTAACATTTGCATAATATCCGACTTCATAAAAAAGTGTTATACATTTTCCTGTGCACGAGAAACCTTCTGAGTTTAATATTCATCCATTGCGAATTTTTTTAGAGAATGGCACTGTTTTACATGACGACCTTATCAATTCAAAACTGTTTAAAAATGACGAGTTTGTAATTTTTATTTGGTAAAGTAAACACAATAAAATAATCACTTTATATTGAGTATAGTATTTTGATGATAAGAATCATCAAAATTATATTTAAATATCAATAGGTCACTCATTTAGCTTGATATTTGGATTAATGTGATTGAAATATAGTTGATATTTTCGGTTTTCTTTTATTTTATTTCAATAATTTGAATAATTTTGCATCTTGATAGCAAATATGCTATCAAGATGTCATTAATTTTTATTCGTGCTCTTATATATAATTCTTTCCTAATTATTCAAATAATTTTTATTTATGATCTATTGTAAAATCCATCAATATTTTCCCCTAATTTTTCATTCTAGATTTTAATTACAGTAAAGACTAATATTAATATTTGTTGATATTAATTAGACAATTATATTTTAACCATTACTATGCTTTGCAAAATTCCCTTAACATGTTTCCAAAAATTTTCTTTTGCTAGTGTTTTTCATTCTAATATATAATTTCCGCAGTTCCTTGACTAAAACATTTAGCACTTCACATTTTTCGAAAATTAACATATTTTTTCTTTATATATATATATAAATTTAAAAAGAAAAGAAATCAATTTTTAATTAAAAAAAACAAGTAGTTTCAGTGCAAAGAAACAGATATTTTTAATGATTTTCTAAAGTAGTAATTTTATATATTTTAAAGAACGAAATGAATTTATTATATTCCTTATGTAATAAGAGCGTTTATGTTACCCATTTTAAAGATAATTTTTTCAAATTTATGTTTTTAAAATTGTTTTCTCTTTTTTATAATTTTGTAGATCATCCACTAAATTGATATACCTGTTACAGGGTCCAAGAATACTTGGCCGTGGATTACTGCATAATTATTGCTCTGTTGAAGGGTGCAGGTTATTAAAATCCTAATTATTCCAGCTGTTAAAATTTGTATTAATTCCAGCTGTCTTAAATTTCGCCTGAAAGTTTTGGCGAAAATTTTGTGCTTTGTATGCAACCAAAAAGAATATTCAGTACTGAATAAACGCATTTATATTTCAGTGTTAAAATTAAATAACACTTAGTTCGCACTGATATTCAAAAATACATTTTTCTTTGTTTGATGAGAGGGTGAATTTTACAATCTTAAGCTACTTGCATAAATTTAAAATAAGAAAAAAAGTACCTATATATATTCAAACAGAAAAAAAAATTTTTTTAATTGCATAATCTTCGAGATACAAGTTACACTCATTTCCTTTTTAACGAAAGAAGTACAGTTTTATTAATGTACTCTTTTCAGTCTTGTAAAAATATTCAATATACTTTTCAATATGTCAGTGCATTTCACATATAATTTTTCTCGCTAATATATTTTTTTATTTTTAAGCAAATGTGTTTCAGAGTTAATTCAGTAAGTATTTTTTTTTTTTTTTTAGATTTTCTACTGATGTTTTTAATGGCGTTATTAAAGAAAACAGATTTATATATCTATTTGGGTTATTTTTTAATGCAATTTAAAATTTAACTATTTTAAGCTGTTTTAAATAATAAGCCAAATAGAAGTATAATTTTGTATATAATTTTATTCTTATATGTAATTTTAAACATAATTATTTATAGTCAATGAACAAGAAGATAAATATGATGTAAAGCTTCCCCGTATTCTCTCTCAAAATCACTAGTTAAAGAGATTATTAATTTTTATAAAAAAGATTATTAATTTTTATAAAAAAGATTATTAAATTTTATTCTATAAAGATAATTAAATAGTTATTTCTCTTCAAATGAAATTTAAATGTTATTTTTTTATATCGACGATATTAATATTTTAATTTTATCCTCGCACAAATTATTTTTACATTCAGTTATTTCCACTCTCCATTTAGTAAAATTTTTCTAACATCTATATTCTCTTAACTATTTGGCGAGTATTAGCCAAATCTTGCAATATGTTAAGCGATGCCACAGGGGAAAAGAAATCAGTGTTGTTCATCTACTAAAGGTGGTTTAAAATTCCGTCTACAAAAAACTAATTACTTCTATTCAATTACTGTCAAATTTTAAACTACATTTTATTTAATATTTATTATCTAATTCAGTTGTAAAGCTTTGTGATTTGGAGAAGAGCGAATTTGAAAATGTTATGAATCTCACATGTGGAAAAAACACGTGGTACAGTAAAAATGCTGTTTCTTTTCTTCGCACGGCTGCACACATATGAAACAAAGCATGAATAAAACAGTAATTGCGATTATATATGATAGTAATTAATGTTTCATCATTAGGAAAAAACTGTAAATAATAATATCTAGGGTAAAATTATATCAACTAATTTAAAATCGAATTTTATTTTTAGTTAGAATTTTTTTTCAAATGTTTCTCTTAGTCAGGCACGCTGACCTCTAGACAAGTTGGACGGAAACATGTATGTATGTAAAGTATGTAATATTAAATCTGACCTATTTGATACAATTCTAAATTTACGTATGTTCCCTTATTTTACCCCTACACTAAGGTCCTAAAACACAAGTAATTCCTAATAATTTTTTCATACACTTAACAACCCCATATCACCCCCTATATAAACCCCTTTCAGCAAGAAACAACACACATATACCTACGAGTTAGACAGACTACACAGTTGAACTTACGAGATATCTGCCAACCGCAGCAAGAATCACACCTATATTATAGATGGACACAATTTAACTTTTTTTCATCATTTCTTTAAAAAATGCTATTTGGAATGTATCTGTGTCTTGTATTCACTGCCATAACACTCTGTTGCAGACTGCTCCTAAATTAATTATTATATTTAGAAATAATCTATTATATATATATATGTATATATATATATATATTCCAGGATATATATGATTTCCCCTTCTATCAATAATGTTATGTAAAGCGTATGCTTTTGACAGAATTTCGTTTTACGATGTGGCAACACAGCCGTTATCAAGCAAAGAAAAGATAGCGATGAGTTCTCCGAAGAAAGATAAGGGCAACCGTCTCTCGGCTACCGTTCAAAACAAATAACTGTTCCTGATTTTGTGGACACTTGATCCTTTCTTTAAATATTTGCTTTCTGTGGAGGCCGTTGCGAAAGTCAATTGTCGTCGTTGTTATCCGCGTTTGCACGGTGGATGCTTCCATCCACAAGTGTTTACAAAATCGAATCTACTTTTGTTTCAACCGATATGCACTCAAGTTATCTTGGTTATTCATTTCTAATTCCTTTTATTTACTGGCAAATCAATTTGAACACGGGATGACGAAGATTTCACTATATCAACGCGTATACGCGGATTATCAAGAATTTACTGTATCAATTCGCTTACCCGGATGGATAATCAAGAATTTACTGTATCAACGCGGGTACGCAGATTATCAACAATTTACCTTATTTTATTAAAACTATACAATAAGTTCTTAATCATCCGCGAATGGGTATTGCTTTACGAGTTATCAGTGATGGCTTAATTTTAAAAATATCCAATCCCTTGTAAAAAAATTGCGAACAAAATTCATAAATCATAATAATTTTATCATTCTCCAAATATAAAATGTATTTATTACCGCCATTGAATGCAGAAACTGTTTAAATGTATATTTGTGTTGTCTTGGTTAATTTTTTTTCCTAATTTCGTCAATTATCCGCGAAACACACACAAATTACTCGCGATAGAAGCGCCACGCAATTTCACGGATAATTGGATGTTCACTGTGGATTTTCTATAGTTAATACAATTATAAACATAAATAATTGGTTTGCAAAAGATATTATTTACAGTATTACAAAATAAATATAAGAAAATAGGAAAATTAAATTTTTAATATCTGGACGGAATAAACAATAATAAGAATTATTTATATTAAAATTGAATAGAAATCGAGAGAGAGAGAGAATGCACAAGCGGATGGCAGGTCAAATATTGGGAGGTCTGCTTGGACACTGTTTCTAAATTATACAAAACTCCCAATCCAGTTGAGTAGCGCTAACTAGTAGGGCCCAACATCAGAGTTAGCTGAAGCAGGTTAGTGCAAAAACAACAACATAAATCACACTATTCAAGCATCTCAACCATAACATAAAAAAGTGAAAATAGAAACAAATGTTAAAAATTAAGCGTTAAATGAAAATGAATGAAAGCGAATTCATAAAAAAAGACTTTTTAAAAATTGTGAATGGGAATTAAAATTTTTATTCCGTCTTGGCACTATATATATATATATATATATATATATCTATATATATATATATATATATATATATATATATATATATATATATATATATATATATATATATATATATATATATATATATATATATATATATATATAAATTTTAATTTATAACTTTTATGATTGATTAGTTTAATAATATGTCTATATGCACACACTCATATATATACAATATGTATAAATTTTAACTTATAACCTTTATGATTGATTTGTTTAATATTTTTGTGAAATTTTATTGATATAATATTCAGTTTCTCTGCCATCATCTAGCTTGTTTTGCAGAATTCAAAACGACTTTTCTCTTTGTCACGTTCATGATGGGCAGGGACAAGTTTTTTACTCCGTTCTTGTCATGATATTTTTCTTAATTTTCATGCTCTTAAGTTCAATTTTAATTTATTTTATATTTACTCTAATCAGTTTTCTTATTTTTGATTTACTTTTACAGGTGATTTTCGTTTGGAAACAGTTAGGAGATTTCTTTATATCCTAATTAGGTTTTTATTAAATCTTATTCCCATATTTAAGAGCCACGGTGACTCGGTTAGTTAGGAAATTCGCTATCATCAATCAATCAATCAATCAACAAGGGCACTACAACCCTGTGTGGGTCCTGGTCTTCTCAATGAGCTTATTCCATCTTGGCCTGTACTCAGCAGCACTTTTCCAATTAGATGTTCCAATAGTGTTAAAGTCCTTATCAAGACAATCAATCCATCTGATTTTGGGCCTACCTCTGGAACGCTTTCCCATTGGGCTTGCAAGAAAGATTTTTTTAGGGGTGCGTTGAGTTGGCATTCGAATAACATGGCCAGCCCATCTCATCCTTTGTATTTTAATCTATTTGACAACATCAATGTCCTTAAAACTTTTGTATAATTCATAGTTATACCTTCTACGCCATACCCCATCTGTCTCCTCTCCACTATAGATGCTTCTCAAAATTTTCCTTTCAAAAATAGCCAAACGGCATTCATGTTTCTATGTCATGGCCCAAGTCTCTGAAGCATAAGTTAAAATGGGTCTAATAATAGTTTTATATAGTAAACTTTTTGTTTTGTGTTTGATATATTTGGAGGTAAGATATTTTTTTAACCCATAAGATGCACGATTTGCTGCAATTACCCTTTTATTTATTTAATTCGCTATCATAAGGTAGTGAATTCGAATTCCGACCCAACTGAAGATTCATTGTGTTCACTCATGGTGGTTTAGGCACGCTAAATAGACAATAATCGCATTATCCTCCATGTGAAATGATACCTTCGGGGATGACCAAGTCTGGGATTTTTCTACTTAGTCGTTTCATAGAATTTATAAAAACTTCTAAATTACGAAGACTCTGCTTGATGTTTAGTCATTCTTCAGCCTTCGTTGCTCGTCGTTCGTGTGAAGCTGCATATCACCCTTAAATACAGACCCCCTGAAAGTGACGGGGTCTGTCCTAGAGTAGGCTTTCTTGTATTAACAAAACATTCCCATTTAAAGAAATTCATATAATATTATGAAATTAAAAAATTTTTTTTTTAGGAATTTTCAATACAGAATTAAAAAAAATTGCTAAAAGGTTAATTTACTACATAACCATAATACTTTATTTTTACTTTTCTTCTTTTTTATTGGGTCTACAGTTCCGTTTGGGTCTTAGCCTACTGTACAATGTTCCACCAGACAGATGGGTCCCTGACTTTAATTCTTTAATTGGGAATAATTAAAGTACTAAAGTCGCTCAAGACATCATCAAGCTACATTTTCCTCGGTCTACGACTAGGTCCATTGCACATGGGCTTCAAATACAAGCCACTCGGTTATCAGGTGATCACTATGTGCCTAAGCGATGAAATTCTGTGCCTTGATAAATCATATTATAATGAGATGTATCATATTATAATGCTTTGATAAATCAACGATCACAACCACATATTTTTTTTATGAGGGATAAGAGCTTCCATTTCATCTTTATAGTATATATGGTGATTTACCTACAAATTATTTTACTGTAATTATTATTTAACTATAATTAACTGTGTTATATTGTTACTAATGACACTTGGATAAGCTAAGCTCGTTATGCTTTGGCTATTCGAGTTTAAGTCAGTAGGGTGACTCTTTCGTTTAATCATAACACCACTGAGGTGAAAGTACAACTTTGCTCTTCAAATCCTCCGATAGATGGCACCACCACAGGATCCATTCTCTCAATTTTGACATTAATCTGAAGTGGAAGAAATTTTCTCCAGACCTTTCCGCCCATAGTAATTTGCTTAACGAGCGTCCACAGGACTTTTGATTCCACAGATTTAACGAGCCCGTTTATCGCATGTACTCGATGGATATTTAGCGGGAATGGGAATCGCACCCCACCCTTCCGAACAGAAGACCGATGCCCTGACCACTAGGCTTTACTACGGCCCATATAATTAACTGTAATTATTATTTAACTATATTATTATAACAATAATTATTTAATTGCAATGGAATGAAATGTGATATTTAATTGTAATGGAATGAAATGTGATATTTGATTGTAATGGAATGAAATGAGATATTTAATTGCAGTGGAATGAAATTGAATCCAAAAATGTTTCTATGTGTATATTTTCCTTTAAAAAATTAGTTGTTGTTGTTACTAATCTCCATGTCTAAGTGTATACTAAACGAGGTTCACGAGTCCATTTACTTTCATAAAATAAAAAAACAAACGCAGGAGTTTTGTCTAAGTCCTCAAGAGACAACCCCAGGCACTTTAGAATATGTGCCGGTGATGCCGGAAAAAAATTAGTAATTGGACACAAAAAGACGTTAAAATTAGTAATTTTCATCTTTTTCGTATCAAAGTACAAGTTTCGCAGCTAATATGTTACCATAGGACGAATAATTATTTTAAGCATTTTTAATTTATTTGCTTCCTCTTTCGGGATCAACGTATTTTTCGACTGATTTTGATAAGAAAAATAACAGTTTCTACTACAAGATGCTGCAACTAAATTTTTCTGAAAAAGTATTAAAAATTTATAATTGCACATAAATACATAAAATTATCAACAATTACGAATTCAGTTTCTAATTATCAGGCAATCGCTACAAATGCGGACAAATTAAATTTTTTCTATGCATTTTCCATTTTCCGCTGATGTTATATCTTACAGATTCTTTCGGTTGTTAAAAATGTTTTTTTTTGTCTCGTCAAAATCTGCATTTATATATATATATATATATATATATATATATATATATATATATATATATATATATATATATATAATTTAAAAATTATCACAACAATTACAATTGATATGATAATTTGATAATTTTTAAAACCAAATTGTCCTTTTGAAAGATTTTATTTGATTGTTTTGCAATTTTATTTCCATAAAACTTTTTAAAGTTAGTTAGTAAAAATGTAGTTTATTAGAATTACTTTCATTTTTTAAAGTTGTTTTTACCATAGCAGTTAAAGGATTATTTATTTGTTTATTTTTATTATGTAAATGAAAAGACTTTGAAATGCAAAGGTTTGAGGAGTTGGAGAAGTCAAAGATTAACCTTTCGAAAATGTTTGGATTAATTTATTTTTTAATGGTATTTTAAAGTTTATCAAGATTCTCTACTTCCTCCCTTTTTCGTTATAACGGCATAAATAAAATATTATTATGATCATTTTTTATGTTTCTACTTTAAAGTACATTTCTTACGATAAATTGGTGGCGACAAGATTTTAAATTGAACTTTTGCTTATTTCTGTCAACGGAAAAGCCGCTAACCACATTCGCTTCTTAATTTTGAACCACGGTCAAATGACCATGTTGACAACTAAGCTGGCATCTTCTTCTCCACATCCATGGAAGGATATTGCGACCAAGGCATATTTTACGTGCCTCAGGTGGAGATTTTGAAATAATCCTCTCTCTTTCGTTAAGACTACTCTACTGTTCTATTATAGTGAACTAATTTTGTTCCTTAATTTTACAAGTTATTGTTCATTGTGTAATTTTTCTGTAAATGAAATAAATATACTGAATCTTCTTCTATCGAATAAAATATTGCTGAGGTCGATAAAAAAAGTTTGAAGTTCTTTGTATAAATGCGAATTTATTTCAATGATAGTTAAGTTGATTTAAAGATATTTTCGATAATTGTTGAAACGTACTAAAAAAATGAAAAGTATATTTTATGTGTGAGTCTATTTAAATGGAAATTAAAACTATTATTGAGTCTTGTATCTGCCATACTTGAAATTAAAATCATGAATATTCCTAATTTAATAATTCGTAAACACGAATATTTAGTATATATATATATATATATATATTGCTAGAATTTATATTTTAAATTATGACTTACAAAATTAAAATTTAAAAATAAAACTTTTTAAAATTTAATTTAAGATGTTTGTTTTTTCATCTTCCGTAAGTATATATCATCATCTTCCTTAAACATTGTTTTTAATGTATAGATCCATCTATTGATTGATATATTGCCCTATTTACTTTTAAATAAATATAATATACGTTAGTGCTGCTATCTATTGGGAAATTAAAGAAAATTTGTATATTTTGAAACAAAATTTAAACCAATCATTTGTTTTAAAATGCCCAGAAAATTTTTATAATTAGTTTAAATTATTAAATATATTAATTAATTATTAATATATTTATTAATTACTAATTCTTTCGTTAAAACTTTTCATTATTGCTCTTTAGTTTTAATTTATAATTTAAAATTGTTTTTAGCAAGCTGTATAAAGTGTGCTATTTTTTCTTGTGAAGGGATAATAGTTGATAATTTTATAAAATTATTATTGGTAATTTAAAAAAAATCTTTTTATGAATAATTCTCTATGATAGTGTGAGGAAAATAAATTAGTTTTGTTTACAATTTCATGTAATTCGAATACAATGGAGAAATTATTTTAATAATTGAATTAAATTTATTACTAAATTATTATAATTTTCTTATTTTATTTTTTGACATGCATTTATTTGTACAAGTATGATTATTATTAAAACAGTTAAATTTCAATTAATGATTCATAATTAATTTGATGATAATAATTGAAGCTCTTTTGAGAAATTTAAAACTATTTTCGGGAGTTTCTATTTAATATTTATGATTCAGAATATGATTATCTTTAATAACATATGGCAATTTCATTAATTAAAAGATAAATCATTAGATAATTAATTAAAATGTTGTAAAAAATTTTATTTTTAAGACTCTTATTTTGCGACCGGCTTAATGGTAATTAACCTTTGCATTGGTTATTATGTTTCATAGATTCAGATTTCAGATATTTTATCCGAACAAAATGCTTTATTTGTATTCCCACTGTTGAAAGGAAGATCAGTATTACCACCTACTAGAATCTAATTTGTTCATTATAATTTTTCCAAATGGGGAAACAATTATAAAAATTGTGAGGTGAAAAATATTACTTGACTTTAAATGCTATAACATCCTTTTCCGATATTAATTATATTTTTTCCCATTCTTTTAATCTAAAAAATTTTTTGGCTTTGAATTATACTAAGTATTCAAAATGCAAAAATTAATTAAATTTAATTGATTAGTATGAATTCAATAATTATATACAAGTATCAATTTGTTATCACATATATTTCTGAACTACACACACTGGAACTGGTTTACATATTTGACAGTTTATTTTAAATATTAGCAGTTTAGAACACAACATGCAATAAATATAACACAATTATAATATAATGAATTATATAAGTGAAATTGACAATTTAGATTAATATGTTTCACAAAATAATAATAATATTAGTAGTAATAAAATAATAAAGGTTGTTTTAAATTCAGCTTTCTAAAGAAATGAAAATAGGTTTAATTTCTTTTTTATGGATAACGTTAAGAAATTAAAATTTTTTAGATTTGAATTTCTTAAATCTTGAAAAATAATTTTAAGTTTTGATCTCTGAAATTTAAGATAAGAATATTGCTTTCTAAATTCAAGTTTTAGTGCCCTTTGGAATGTCTCTTGAAGTTTTGATAAAATATTGAGTATTAGAAAGTTTTGAACAGAAATAACATTATTAGCATTAGACAAAACTATTCGTTTAATGTACTATATGATTATTTTCTTTATTCTTTTCCTATATTATCCTAGATTCAAGACATAAATTCTTGATCATCTTACTGAATTTACAGAATTGTGATTTATTTGATAAAATATTTGTAATTGATATTCTAAAAATTATTGTATACGTAGAAGTTTCCGTAAATCTTCCAATAGATGGCACTACTATCGTACTGATCTTGGAAACTTCCGGTACGAAACCTCTTTACTGTTCTAAAGTAATTGTATGCTTTAGATCCTAATGTTTTACTCTATTTTGAGTTGTTTTAAAATATTTAATTTCAACTAACTTTGAAAGTATCCTTATTATATGATATACAATCATAGCATTAATGATAATATGATCTATTATTTTTGCTTGCTTTTTGTATATCATTATACGCAAAATGTAGTAATTATTGTAGATCAGATTTTATTTGGACCCACCTCATCACCAAGATTGCTAAACCTGAGATGAAAAGGCCCTATCTGTTGTCAAGAGCGATAATCCGAGAAGATGTTTGCATTTTTTAGCTTTTAAATGAATTTTTAAAACGTGGCAATATATATAAGCATTTTAATTTTAAAATGTATTTCTTTCCTCAATGTTTAAATGAAAGAAATAGATTATTTTCAAATTGCATTTTCGACAAATTTTTTCTTTCATATTTTTCATGTTACATGTTTACTGTGCTTTACTATATTTATCGCCAATTTTTCTATTGTTGCCAAGTGGGTGGTTGTAACAGGATTCTACCCAATTTCATAGTTAAATTAATTTTGTTAATTCCTAAATTTAATTGTTATGTAATTTAAATGAGACCAATCCAAATAAGACTCCATTATTTATTGCAATAAAATGTAAAACATTAATAAATTACAAATAAATAAAGAAATCATTCTTATCCCATTCATTATGAATACCAATCATGCACATGCTAATAAATGGGCAAGATCAAGCACATTTTAATAAATTTGTAATGTTGTAAATGATAACATATATATGTTATAATTTTTGGTAATTTGTTATTTTATAAGTATTGTATTTGAATTTGAGGCAAAATGTGTCACTCAGTATCAACTCATGTTTAGTTATAAAAAGTATCAACTCGTGTTTAATTGTAAAAAATATCAACTCATGTTAAATTATAAAGAGTATAAACTCAGGTTTATTTGTAAAAAATATTAACTCGTGTTCAGTTTTAAAAAGTATCAACTCATGTTCTTTAGAAGAATGCAAGACAGAAAATGCATTCTTTCGAAAAAATATTGCAAATAATTGTATATAAAAAATTTATTCTAGAGAACTAGAAAACTAGTTCTCTAGAATAAATTTTTTATATACAATTTTTATATACAACTTTTCTAGTTTAACTAGAAAAAAAAAAAAAAAAAAAATCGCTTTTATGTTCAAACTTTAATTTCATTGAACCTTAGGATCCTATCCTAATTCAATGAAAATTTTTTTTAACTTTTAAAATAATATAAATATTAAAATTTGAAATCAATATTCTTTTACATAGATTGATTTTATTTGCAGCTGACAAAAATTAAAGAGTTAATAAGTATATTTAAGCCCACACAAATTTTTATTTTAAGACTTATTTACATAAATAATTCAAGCTTAATGTTATTTTTTTATAAAATTTATTTTATAATATGCGTTATTTCATCAGGAAAGAATAAACTGCGTTGATTTTAAAAAATAAATTGAAATGTGCGTCTGAAATTATATGTGAAATCGAGCACCATAACAGTTACTTCTCTAAATAATAGATGGCGCCTCTAGCAAGCCAAAGTATAACAAATGAATCATACTTAGAACTGGAGAATAAGATTCTTCTTTATCTCAATGATTCAACGTTACGATGGCGACATTTATCTCTGATATCTAAAGAGAATTCCTAAACAGTTAATTTCCATTTAATTAGGTTAAAAAATTATATAAACTATTTATGGAATTAAGATGCGTGATATTACACACATTATCTCTTAGATTTGCTTATTTTATTTTTAGAATAGAACGATCTTCAAAATATTACATATGACTAGGTTAGGTTTAGCGATGTTTTTCTGGCTATTTATTTTAGAGTCTAAGTAAAATCAATTAACACATATTGAACCAAATTTTAGAGACTAGAGTGATATGTTCATCAGCTGACATGCTCTTCTTTAATTTTCCACACCACACTAGAAGAATACCTTAGACCGAAATGAAATGCTATCCTGTTAAATTATCTCATTTCCTTTGCTGTGTCGTGTATTGATCTCACAACCTCCTGGAAATAAGTAAGAAGTATTTCCCAATCAGACTGCACTGGTCTCCAATGTTTACTCTGAACGACCAAGCAGAAAATGCTGTTTTATTAAAATTGAAAACTTAAGTAATTGAAAATAAATCTTTACAAAACTTATAGAATTAGAAAACCGAAGTAAACAAGGACATTTTAAACAAGACAAAATTTTACTGGTACTCTTTCTTGTAAAATTTATTCTAGATAACATTAGGTTTTTTTTTTTTTTTTTTTTTTTTTTTTAACTGACAGAAGATGGTGAATACATTGAATTGCGTCGTAATTCTTTATCATTCAAAACAAAATCTCATATTTAGAGACAGACAGTAGTATATGTTTATTGTGTGATATACTTTTACTGAGAGATTTGTAGATTACGAAATTGTGTCAAGGCTCAGCAGTAAGGTTTCATTCGTCATAGGGAAAGGTCTCTAATTCGTGTTGAGTAATGTCAGACACACGTTCATTTTTCTGTCTTTATACACGTCTACCAGAATGAAGACTCGGTGGCCTAGTTGGTGAGGGCATTGTTCTTATTAGCGGAAGGTAGTAAGTTCGATCTACGAAGTAAATGAAGATCCATCCTGTTTACTAAAGGCGGTTAGATCATATTAAAAAGGTTAATGCTGAAATGTCTTCCAAGTGAAATGATATATTTGGGAGTGGAAAGTCGTAGTGAGGAGTTTTTTGCTTGGGACTTGAATTATCAAGACACACACTCACTTGACTACTACTGACTAGTAGAACTCAACTTTAGGCTAGATGGTGGGAAGTAAGCCGATGCTTACACACACACCAATCAGGGTGGGTATAGTTGTAAATTTTCAAGGTTTTCTCTCTTGTGATTCGTAAATATGCCCCCATTATGTGTAAAAATCTTCGTCGTATAATCAAATACTTTAACAAACGCCATCGGATTAAAAAGATTTGTACTTTTCAAGCTCTGTATTTTATTCTTTTATCAGCTTATATTATTTTTGAAATTAATTTATACAAGGATTTTGGGAAGATTTTGTGATGTATTTACGCAGAGCGAAGCCGCTAATTTTTTATTAAATCAGTGATGTAACTAAGTTTAGCAGCTTGGGTCATAACTTTGACCACGATCATGTGACTGAGTCTGCACCTTAATTGATTCTGTCTTTTTATCATGAGAATAGCTCCCGTCATATTTGTCTGTGCGTGTCTATTACCAAGCAAACAAGCCACGCCCCATTTTTCTAAGGAAGAGCTACAAGAAAAGCATTAGCTTTACCTTGCTGAAGATTTGAAAATAACATGACATACACATATTAAATGCCACCAATTCATAATACCTTTAATTTTACTAAAAACTGAGAGCTATTGTTACTATAGCAACCGCTACAAACCAAGCAATTGGGCGAGAACTGTTCTTTTGGTAGGCAGGTAGTATTCTCCTCTCTATGCCGTGCTACGTCATTGGACATATAATTGTATAGTACCGAAATTTAACGTATATTGATTCTATAAGCACGATAATCTTTGGCTTAATTAGACATCGAACTCATTACACTTCTGAACAGGATTGGGATTACTTTCCTCATTTATTATTCTTTACCAGACAAAGGGTTCTTGAAACAATACAAGGCATCCCACTTTCGGTATTGAAAATGTACATTGATGGCAGCAGGGGAGATGGTGGATGGATGGTGTCAAGAGAGATGGTGGTGGATGGTGGTGGACGGTGGCAGGGAAGATAGGGGTGGATGGTGACAGGGGAAATGGTGGTGGATGCTAGCAGGATAGATGAGGGTGGAAGACGGTAGGGGAGATTGTGGATGGAGCGAGCATTTTAAGACACCTAGTGGCACGTTTAATCTTGGGGTCAGAAATCCTGACTTCAGTTCTGTTTTTAGGTTCGAGCTTGTAGAAATCTACTAGGAACTTGGCAATGTCAGCCAGGCTGACACAAAAAATCTCCTCAAACAAAAAAATTGAAATACTTGGTACCTTAGAAAAAGACCCCATTTGTGTCATCAGCTCAATATTTCGAGGAAAAGGCAGGCGGTTCTCTCACGTTTTTCGAGTGGCCACATCAAACCCCTTACATATTTTCAGGGAGAAATGAATTTTTTGGAGTATTATTAGTGCAGGGCTGAACAGGACTCCCCTGATCATATTATCAGATTGTTGGGTATTATGGTTCCTGAGATTTTAAATAATCCATAGCTACTTTTAGAATATTTAGAAATTTTTGGTTTTATGGAGATGATGTAGTAATGCTACAACCATATGCAATTTGGGAAAAAAAGCAATATTATTTACCTATACTTGTTTTCCTTACTTTAATATTTTACTAGGGAGATGCCCATTCCTTTATCAAAAATATTTAAATTTGGTTTTGGTATTTTAGTGACATTTTCCCTTAGAAAAAAAGTTAATCTCAAGCAATTGTGATAGGTTATTTATTTTAAAAATAAATGCGACAATATTTTAACTCTAAGTCACTAATGTACTTCAGTACGTATAAACTGGTTGAACTATTAAGATATTTTTCAATAATTAGTGGCAGTTGTATTTGTTACTAATTATGATGCAGTTGTAGGGAAGTCACTTTATTTAACGGAAGACCGAACTTTGGCATAGCGTACTACTGTTAGTACCTGTGTTTGAATCACATTGTTTGTGTAATTATATAAAATATACAATAACTATTTAAAAAAAATTAGTTTTTTTTTACCTATTTGTTTACAAATTATAATAATACATTTCAGAAGAAATAAACTACAACAATTAGTGAAAATATGATTTTAAGTGAAGTTAATGCGTCCTTTCTTCAACAATCAACGTAGTATCATTTGATACAAGATGACGATGACCAATCGAAAATTGCGCAGGTACCTGTTGAGAACAAGGAATAAAATCAATATCTAAAGCATCAAATAAATAATTTCCTACATTTAAGTAACATTTATATTTCTGGTTTCTAATTAATATTTCTGATTCTGGTTTTAATTTTATTGTTTTTTTTTTTTGAGTGGAAAATTAAGTGAAAAATATCATAATACTGTTAATAAAATTTAATTGCAAATTACGATGTTAAATATTTCATCGCAATTCATGCATTAGCATATGTTAAACTCTATCAAAGCAGCCTTTATTTTTGAAAAATTATTATTAAAGATTTTAGTAAGAATGAGAATTTATCTTGATTACTCATAAAAAATTAGAAGCTCTGATTGGAGAAGAGTGTTATATTACATTTTAGGTCAGGAATTTTTTCAATATAAGCACTTTCTAACTCATAAAAAAGAACTAGTAATTATAAAATACTTGTTTTCTTATTATATATTTTGACAAGAATTTATAGCTATGAATAACAGATTTTGTGCAATAAAATTTAAAAAACACTGTATATAATTCTTGTTGTTATTTAAAGAGATAAACACATATTTTGTTTATTGTATGACAATCTTATCACATTTGCAACAGAAAATTTCCGAGTTTAGCTGACTTGTGTGTAAACAAAGAGACATGACTTCACTGACCTTTGTTTCAGGACATCTCACAAACTTGAACTTGGGTAAGATATGGGACAAGCAGATTTTAATCTCCACCAAAGCAAAGCGCATAGCAATGCAGTTTCTGGGCCCCAAACCAAAAGGCATGTACGTGTACTGGTTTCGTTTGGCAATTTCCTCAGGGGTGAATCTAGAGCGAAAATTCGATTCAGATTCAATTGCGATACATTTATGTAATTAAGCAATCTAAACTGAATATATTTTTTAAGTAAAATATTTATCGTTAAGAATTAAAGTAGATAATTTTAAATAAAAGGATTGTGTGTGTACAGTCCAACATTTTGAATTAGAGCTCTACAATGGACTCTTGGCGATGAAGTTGGCGAAGAAATTAGAGCCTCCTAAAAGACACACAATGAAAAAGATTGGCTAGATTTTATATTCATTACAGATAGTTCTGCAGCTGGAAACTTATATGAGGTCTTTGATCATATGCCCCATAGTATTTTTTACGAGGACTTTTGATCTGACAGAGAGACATATTTAGATGTTGCAAGGGAGAAAACCCAGAAAAATCACAGGCACTCACCCTGATATGCAAAAAGCGAGAATCAATACATATTTTCTATTGGCCAGCAACGGCTGGGATCAATGCCGAGACCTTCAAATTCTCAGGCTGCTGTTCTTCCCCAAGAGCATGTTGAACGGATTACATAACTTGACTGGAAGAAAAATAATATCCATTACCAATACCATGCTTCTTCATAATATTTGAACCCAGAACCATCGGATGTAAAAGTGATTAATTTATTTGTCCTTCAACAGCCATTTTTTGGGATAAGAGGACTAATTACACTAACATCTGCAGCTTTAAGTGGACTCGGAGCCACCAACAACAACCAAGCCCGGTTTTGGACTTGAACCCATGAGCTATTGAACTGAAAGTCAGAGCGCTGACCATTAGCTCTTCATTAGATACGAATTGAATGCATTGCTACTATATTGATAGCTAATAAAATGGTTCGTACGATTAAGATATTTGCTATTTGAATCAGAAGTTTAGATTTGTGGTAAATTAGATTTGTTTTGAGAATTTAAAAATCTCATGCTATAGAGATATTAATAAATACAATAAATATTTCAAAATAGAAGTCCAGGTCTTTGCGCTCCCACGGTTCGATTCTGGAAGAAGGTTAGAAAGTTCGGAGTCCAAGGTTTGATTCTGGAAAAAGGAAGAAACTTTTTGCAATCTCCGTTTATTCAATAGGGAAAATATCAACTTTTAGAATATTTATTATCTAGAAGTTACATGTTGTTGGTCGCACCATTGATCAAAATAATAATTATATTATGATTGGTTTGGGTGCTTTTCCGATAGATGGCACCACCAGAGGATCCACTCCCTCAATTTTGACATTGATCTGGAGGGGAAGGAAATTTTCTACAGACCATTACACTCATGGTAACTGCTCAACGATCGACCACAGGACTTTTGATTCCACAGATTTAACGAGCACATATATCGCATGTACTCAAGTCTTTGGCGGTGGCATTGGGAGCCAAACCCCGCCCTTCCTGATAGAAGGCCAATGCACTAACCAATAGGCTACCAGGGCCCTCGAATAATGTGATCTGAGAAACTTGCTAAATATGATTGAATTTTGTAATTAATGAATTTTCATACTGGATTTGGTTATTGCCTGATATTTTCGGTAGCTTATTTCTGACACTTGAAGCAATAAAAAACAGTGAACTATCTTGCAGACGGTAAGATCATATACTGATCATCTTCCATTACACCACTTCGTTGTAAGGGATATTTCTATTGTAGATGTTTTAACGGCTAAATGATTATAGTCTTTTGTTAAACTAGTATTAAATATCCAATTAATTTAAAAATAAACACTAATGAATGGTAATTAATTTGAAATTAAATGGAATGATTAAACATTTCTGCTAGTAACAAACATTCTAATGCATACTTACCTTTCAGGATCAAATTTTTCTGGGTCTGGGAAGTTCTCCGGATTTCTGTGTATGGTAGTTGTAGGAATGGTGATAACCATACCTTTAGGGATGAACAGCTTCGGATGCTCGAAAGTGAAATCTTTTGCTGAAACTCTTTCCAATCTGTAAGAACACGCAGTTTTTTCATCTTTTAATTTTTTAAAACTAAATTTAAAAATGATTTTTTAAAAACTAAATTTAAAAATGATTTTTTAAAAACTAAATTCAAAAATGATTTTTTAAAAATAAATTTAAAAATGATTTTTTAAAAATAAATTTAAAAATGATTTTTTAAAGATAAAGGCACTTCAAACCCACTGAAGACTTATCTGCATGAATAAAATCCTTACTACGTAAGTTTATCAAATTTTTAGCCGGGTTTAAATAGAGAACAATTGCACAGAAAGAATGAAATGATTCAAAAAACAGGATGCTAGTAACTGATTAATTAAAATACGGGCAGTTTCATTTCGAAATTTCGATAACTGCGATTGTAATTCGTGTGACGATTATAAAGTTGCTTATGTCACTATGGATACCGTTCCGGAATTCTGCTCGCTTCAAAAATTGAGGTACATGATTATATTTCTGTTTAAAAATTGTCATCTATGTATATCCAACATCGTATTCCCGCTCCTTTTATTTTCTTATTGAGGAAGCCGCGGTAGAATGGTTACGTCGGGCGTTATTTACTATGGAAAGGTAGTGAGTTCGAATCCTGACCGAACCCATAATCAGTCTTTTCATTAAAAGCATCTGGATTACGTTACATAGGTCATGGTTGTATTGCCCTCCAAGTGAAATAATACTTCTGGGGTAGCAGTCAAGTAATAGGAGGTTTCCGGCTTGGCTCCTGCTTCTGAATTACGAAAACTCTCATCTTGCCTCAGTATCTTCCGCATAACTTGAAACATTCAATTCTGATATAAATACTGGGAATACGTGTTGATGCTCACATTGGAAAAAGTGTTATTTTTATCTAATGCAGCGAATGTGTTTTCGATTTTCGCCATATGCTATCAATCGAGAATGCATTGGAATGCGGATAGCATTTAATAATAATTTCCAGCTAAAAATATTTTCAAACATTTAACATCTCAATTGATTTGTTTTTAGTTGATCTATACCGGAGATCTCGTTTCGTAGAGGAAAATAGTATTTTGTATAAAAGTAAGTAAAAAAATAAATATTGCTTTTATTCCAAATCATTATTTTTCTAAAAGCTTGATATTCTTTTTCTACCGGAAGCCACGGTTCGATAAAAGCTGATAGTTTTGGTCTGCTAGCAACAAAAATAATCATCAATGGAGGAACTTTTATGAATCTCAGACTTTAATATTCGTACAAAAACATGAATTAAAAAATTTAATTGCGACAAAATTATTTCTAATCAATTAAAAAAAAAAAAACATATTTTTTTCATTTTTACTCCTAAGATGGGCAGATTAAGACATATTAAAGGCTTATATCAAAATATAACTTGAATCACACACAGAAAAAAACAGAAAATCAAGCCAACTTCAAATGTCGATACACAAATATATATTGCTCGTGAGATGAAATTAATGAAACAACTTAAAAGTTCTTTAATTATTAATAAAAAATCACTCAACATTTGAACCACTGTTTGAAGATTCCTTCCAAATTTGCTCAAATTTATGTGATAAAAGATTTTTTTAAAATCTAATCTACATCTCATTCTGGGGAAACATTGCACCATCTCAATAGAAGAGGTATTTCTTATAATGAAAATAAAACTTTATTTTTACCTTATAACCGGAGAATGAAGCCTCAGTGTTTCTGAAATAACCTTGTCCATGTATGGCATGTTATGGATGGCTTCGTATGTTATTTCACCCTGGAGGAAGCCACGAAAAGATTAGTTCGATCGACGGAGGAATTAATAACAATACGACCACATACATAAGGATGAAAAATATACGAATAAAAATAATTCATAACGATAAAGTAGATGATAAAATAAAATAAAAAAAAACAAAAAGAAAAATTTTAATGTTGGCGTAAGCAAGGCAATAGTCTTAAGATTCAAAAGCGATTGCACCACAGGTGCCGTATAATCCATGATTTCAAATTCTGAATGTTTTTTGGCGATGAAGAAATGTTGCCAAGATAACGTATCGTGACTTGCCCGATGACGTAAATACCACGGTTACCAAAATAGAATTTTCTGCATAATTCTTACAAGTCTTCATATGCATGACGTAATAAAAACGAGATTACTAGATACATAAGAAAATCCGCCAAAAAATCGCCAATATCAGAATTTGGCATCCTGGATTATACGGCCCATGTGCCGAGATTGCTTACAAATACTGCAATTATTAATTTAGAATTTTATTAATTAAGGAAATTTTTAAAAATATAAATCTTTCTTGCCGAATTAAACGAACTATAAAGTGGGTGTTTTGACATGTCTTTTTCACTTTGCTTTTTGTGCTTTTCTATTGTCCATTAGTTAATGTCTTGAATGAATGGGAGACAACTTTTCAAAAACCAATGTTTTACTTCTTATATAAGAAATCATTTTATTAACAAAGTGAACTTCGCACAATATTCTCAGACAATCGATGGTGAACGTCGCCTTGTTCGCTGCCGCATGAAGAATGTGAAGCCAAGAAGCAAATTTATCGACAAGTCGGATTTACAACGCTGTTTCAATACGATGTGACGTATATGATACGTTATCTGACGTCATGGGTATTTTAAACCAATGAGAATCGTAATAAAATAGCGGACTCTGGATCTCTGTTGTAAAGAAAGAAACAACCAGTTTATGGTTAATAAGGGTTAAGGATGAATATATATATATATATATATATATATATATATATATATATATATATATATATATATTTAAAAATTTTTTATTATATTTATTTATTTAAAGTTCGATTTACAAAAGTCTTGAACCTGTTATTCCAACACCAAATCAAAGTTTTTGCACGCAGATAGTGTTTCGAGAGTCTATATGATCTTTGTTTCCCAACAATGCAAAGTGAATCGCCTTATAATTGAACATCGTTGTTAAGATATTTGAACATCAATCCTAGAATGGACATTTGGAAGAACTTTTCACAGATAAAGAGCTTCATTCATATATATAGCAAGGAAAAATATCTTTTCGCTTGACTTGACAGTTGCGTATACAGACAGAAGACGCACAAAATTTGTCTTCCACTCTTCAGTAGTGGTTAGTATCAAACCAAAGGATAAAAAAATGAGATCTTACCCTCAGAAGAACGCTACATTGGACAATGGTGAGCCCATTCGCTTTAACTTTATGACTGCGTGTTTGATTCTAAAGTGCCAGAGTATTTATTGATTTTATACATTTTTTAATAAATTTAAATTCAATGAAATATTTATAAATACAATATTATATTTTGATTTAAATTTATTATAATATAAAAAAGTGATTTTAAAATTTAGGTATAATTTTGCGTCTAAAATTTTCTTTATGCATTTAGCAACATAAGTTCTATTTCCTCCTCAGTCAGATATTATTTAACGATGATTCTTAAATAGTTTCATCCAAAGAAGTTTATGAATATCTAACCTTAACTAATAACGAAAATCAGAATTTAGTAAGTCAATATTACTGCTTAATTTTATATGTAGAAAAAAAAATTCGTAGTTTGAAAAACTGATGAACATTTCGTCAGTATGTAATGGCCGATCAGGTTGAGGAAGTTGTAATAATCACATAATTAATTGGCATTATGTTAAAATATTAGTAATAAAGTGTCTATTAATTAATTGGAAATGTAATTAATATAAATTTAATTGAAAAAGTATGGCATAATTGATAATCATTTCAATTGCTATAAAGTTTACTGTAAAAAGGTTACATTGTTATTTTTTAATGTAACATAAAATTATGTATATTATGTTACGTTACAAAAACGTAAGTTTAGTAAATGAATATATTGTACTTCTAAAAATTTTATTCATGCTTACTATTGAACTTTATGTTTAATATAATATGAATATATATAATATATTGTACCAGTTATAAAAATACTATAGCAATAGTTATAAAAATATTATAATAATAAAGTGCTACATAATTATTCGTAATTTCAAAATTTTTTCTGTAATAAAATGTTGTATAATTATGACTTTCATAAAAATAATTGGGACGAAGAGTTACATAATTAATTAAAACTGTTAGATATTTGTATTAATTAGCCGCCCACCCTGTCTAGTGGTCAGAGTGCCTGACTGCGGATGGGGAGGTCCTGGGTTCAAATCCCGGTTCGGGCATGGATGTACTTTCTTTATCTATCCTGTCTTTTTCCTTTCTGTGAATGAATGAGGTGTGAATGGTTGTCTACCCTATAAACGGATCTCTATGGCGTGTGTGTAGTGAAGCAGTCGGACTCCACACCATATATGGTTCAGTATGAAAAAGTGGAGAACCGCACTCCATATTGTCAGCCTAGCTGGCACAAGACCAAAAAAAAAAAAAAAAAAAAAAAAAAATTGTTAAGGAAAGTAATTTCAGGTTTTAAGTAAGGAACTTTCCTAATTAAAACCAATATCTTTGAAAATATTGTTGAATTTTTTAGATTTATAAATTCAATTACTTATATTGGTATTTTTGATAAAACTAGTCAATTTAATTTTAAAGTTAACAAATTATATAATGTATTGTAACTCTATTTCTTTAAACATGTATATGAATATTATATTTCATGAGCTGAATCGCATCTAAAATATTTACAATAATAATAAATTTACTGGAAATAAAATAAAATGTTTAATCAATCATCTTAAAGACGATAATATTTCTGTCTCAATTTTATTTTAAAATATTTAGGAAGTAGTAAATCGCTTGTAAAATGAAGTAATGGTTAGTTTTTACAACTTTAGAAGGGCCACCCAAGCATTGAAGTTCTTACAAGAATCCCGAAAACACACTTTTTCTTCAAATCTTTTAAAATATATTTTAACTATTAAACACACTTTCTCTTCAAATCTTTTAAAATATATTTTAACATCAATATAAATATTTATATTGATGGTTTCTAAACTATTTTAACTTTATGAATTTAACTCATAATTTTTCAAATTACTTTTGGCAACTATATCCTTATACCAATTTTTTTTAAATAGGTACTGATTTGCTGGTATATTGAATGTATATCTTTAATTCCATTTACTACGGGATTGTATATAACTCCTTGTGCAATAATGTTCTCTCTCTCTCTCACTTAAATTTTTTTAAATAAATATTTCATGCTTCTTTCCTTTAATATAAACATATAAATACTCTTCGGGGGAATTGAGCAAAAATCTTTGGAAGTATGTCCTTTGTGATGTCAGAAAAAGAAGAGTTTAATTTGCGTAGCGGATATCTCCCTCGAGACGAAGACGTAGGTCTCTACGCTCTTCTCCTTTTCTTTGTATTTTGTTTGGTTTATTCTTTTTAGTAATTTTTTAAATTTCGTCTTACTTATTTTATTGTAATATATATATATACATGCATATATATATATATATATATATATATATATTTCGTTGGCAGAAACTCACTTTTGTTTCTTCTAATACTGTTTTCACTTCTTCGTATAATTGTTCTTGTACTTCTGGATTAAGGGCTAACTCATATGCGATGAAAGATAATGTGGATGCAGTGGTTTCATAACCAGCCAAGAAAAATATCACACACTGTGCTACGATTTCATTCAAAGAAATAACTGCAAAAAATGAAATTAATTATTGGAAATGGTCAAAATTAAATATAAAAATTATTGCTATAATTACTAGAAAGATGTCAATATGTACTTAAAATATTTAACACCATATTCGATTTTATCGAATTTTGTTGACGCGGCAAGAAATAATTCTGGATAAAGCTTAAAATGAGATATCTTTATATATATACCATTGAAGTTTTTAAATTATTTACGTTAAGTATTTATCCCAAAAAGCATTCAAGCAAATCCGCTAAATTTGTTTTAAAATCTTCACTCTTTAATTTCAAATTTATTGAAGACAAAATGTAAATTAATAAACTGAAATATATGACTTAATTTGACGTGTAAAGGATTATATCAATGTTTATCAACATCTAGAACTCGTCGTGATTCAATAGTCAGCCATTGTCCTTCGACAACGGAATGATTATTGCTGAGGCCTTCAGTTCAATAGCTCATGGATTCGAGTTCTAGTTTGAATATATGCAAATATTTGTAGTGGTTTAAAATCCGCTTTAAGATGTAGATCCTAGTATACTTATCCTTAGTGTGTAAAAAATATACCTTGAGAAACAATAAAACCAAACCAAAATCTATAACGGCCTCAATTCAGCAACTAATTTTAAGGCGATAGGAGTTTTGATACTGAATCGGGGTGAGCGTACATCTTAGAAGCTTTTGAGTATAATTTTAAGGTTCACTGTATAAACTTCCCAGAAAATTGATTATTTTTCATAAATTGGATTCCATATTTATATGTCACATGGGAGAAAACATGTTGGAAAACTCCATAGCAGCCATTTCGACATAGATGTATGCCGAAAGCAGAATCACATCCATCTAGAAATATTCATCAGCAATGGGGTTAGAACCCGAAACCATTTCTTTGAACAGAGCTGTTTCAACTTTTAGCTCATGGTAAATACCGAGTGGTAAAAGTTCCATTTATGCTTTCTGCATACAAATTTATTGAGGTGTATGCTTGGGAGACTTCCAACTTTTCTTTTTTTACAACATATAAGAATTTAGAGCATAAACTATTTAGGTTATTAACTATCGTGTATATATATATATATATATATTATTAATAAAATAAAAAATGAAAAGAGCGAAGAGACATCAATATGACAAAATTATTAAAGAATACTAAAAAAAAAACTTAAGTTATACATAAAATTATTTACGTTACTTTACCATATATATATATTTATAATTATTACTCAAATAAATGCCTGTTATTTTCAGACAAAATAGCTATTTTTTTAGCAGTGAAAGAATTCTTATATAATAAAAGATCATTATTTTTTTAAAATTCTTTTTCATAAATTGGCGTATGAGTTTTAAGGTTACAATTCAAAACTTGTTTTATATAAATTATAATTTATTGCTCCAATATATAGTTCTTATGTTCACCAAAGATATTCTAATTTCATAAATATGAAGATACATCTTCTTGCTTATTCTTTTAATGATTAAAGTTTGGATATTTTGTTGGAATTTAGTATCCCTCCCTCTCTATTATATGTTTAAATTATAATTTTTGAAATTTGAGAATTCATTTTAAATTCAAAGTAAAACCTACCTTTGGAATATGAGCCATATGAACTCTTTTTTTGTTTCGCTTGTTTTTTCTTTGTCATCATTGTCTTCTTTCTTCTCGTTTCTTTCAGCTTCCTCTATCTCTTGAGCGCTGTCCATTAGCAATTGGAGAAAATCGTTGCTCGTCTGTAAAAATAATTATGCAATGAAGTCAATCATTGTTATCGAATAGAGAAAATAACATAATGAAAGTCGTTTTTAAACTGATAAAAAAAGACTAACCGGAAATATTTATGCTACTGTGGGCACAGTTGCCATACAATCCATGATTCCAAATACGAATTTTTTTGGCGATGAAGAAATGTTGCCAAGATGACGTTTCGTGACGTGCTCGATGACGTAAATACTAGGGTCACCAAAATAGAATTTTCTGCATAATTCTTATAGGTAAGACATAACAAAAACTAGGTTGCCAGATACATAAGAAAATCCGCCAAAATATCACCAATCTCAGAATTTGGCGCATGGATTATACGGCAACTGTGTCCTACTATGTTGTAAAATTTTAGATAGATTATTAGAATTTAATTCTGTATATAATTTGCTGGACATCTCTATTAAAAGTTACATTTTATACACCTCAGTATGTGTTAATGTCATATAAGATCATATATTAAATCGTGTTTTACTCACACATATGATGAAATAAGAATGATGAATTAAAGAAAATTGCGTTAACATGCACAAGTCACTTAGAATATTTCGACTTCGCTGCCGCATATTCAATATACGAATTTCTGAAATAGGTGATATCTTTACAGGATTTACTTGTTCATCTGGCAACCGGATTTTCTTTATTACGTCATAAAGTCTGAGAATAATAAGAATTAGAAAGCAAATTGTATTTTGGCAACCCTAATAATGAAGTCATCGAGAGGAAATTTAGAACCTTTTATTGCATTTTCGAATATTATTAAAAATTTTTCTGAGAATACTTCTGAATTCATTTAAGTGTCTTCTGTAGATTTCTTGACCTTTTGGGTACTTAAATTACAGGTTGTATTGTTTTTTCCCCCATTATTTTAGGTATGTCTGTTTTTGAATTATGTTATTTGTTTGAAGTTACTGTTTGTGTTGACACACACACACACACACACACACACACACACACACACACACACACACACACACACACACACACACACACACACACACACACACACACACACACACACACACACACACACACACATATCCTTTCTTAAATTTATGAATATCATTTTTATTATTGATATTGTTAAAATGAACTATCTTTTTTTTAAAAATTAATTGTTAATTTAATGTGTATTTTATAATTTGTGTTTATATATTTGATAAAATGCTGTTCTTACATGCTTTTTTAAAAGTTATTAGATGAAATTTAAATTATATTTTATAATTTAAATTAATTTTTTGCGAATTTTCCGAAGTTTAAATTAGGTTTCCTATTTCTATTTCGTTGGAATTAGTATTTACATTTTCGAAACTATTCTTCCTATATTTTCCTTATTTGCAGCCTGTGTAAGCGATAAGTTCGTCAAATAATACTACCAATTTCAAATAAAATATTAACATTTTCATCCTTGCATAATATTATTTTCAAACCTTTATTATCTGAAGCATTTTAAGCAATGTAAAAATAATTCCGTTTTCAAATTTGTTACAACAAACCACTATATGTATATTTTAATCTGTTTCTCTATATGTTTATAATAAAAATGTAAGATCGAAATCAGCGTGGTCAAAATGGAGAAAAAATATTTTGAATATGAAAAAAAACTAAGGAAGTAAAATTATGTATGCTTTTGATGGCAACTTTAGACAAAAGTATGGTAGATTTAAAATTTGATTAATTTATTCTTTTTGTCGCTATGAAAATCGAACATGAAAATTGCTTTACTGAATGTAAGTTTTTAAAATTTATTGTTTTTATTCATTATATATAAATGAAAACTTTTGTCATATTTTAATAAAATCCTAACAAGATTATTTTAAATTTTCGCAAATATAATGCCTCTTGATTTAAAAAATGACTGCAATAAAAATTAAACACTTGACTCATTTATTTGAACAGAAAACTTATAATTTTTAAGTATCTTTAATAAAATGTATGGGTATTTCATCTGTGAGTTTTATAACTTACGGTTTTATTCTTTCGTCTTTCTTCAATAAGTTGGCGAGTAACATTGGCGAAGAATGCGACACTTTCAGGTTGCATTGCAGCAACGTTAAATATGTTTGTTAAGCTAGGTAATAGAACTGCAAAACGAAAATCAAAACAACAAAATTAAATAAGCTGTTTATTGTATATATATATATATTATTAGAATTTGTTACATTTTTTTTATTATTTGTTCTAATATCTTAATTTGAAATCAATTATATTTTTATCATCAAATTTCGAAATGAAAAATTAAAATAATTAATGTTTGATTATTATGTAAAATAATGAAGTGGCGTCACAAATCACATGACATAAAGCTCCACTTATTATTGTGTTGCTCTAGTTATAAATTAATTTTCCTTTTAGAAATCAGTTTCAAACAATTAACATTAATTTGAAGAAATAAAATGTGCAGTTAAAATGCTAATATAATATATTAGTATTTGTAGCTCAAGCGAAATATTTTTTTAAAATTTTCATTAAAACGAGTAAAGTTTTGAGAAATTTTTTGTTTTTTTTATTTTATTTTACAGCAGTATATAATTACTGTTCACCGTTGCCTGATAATGGGACTATTCTCTTCGATTTCATTGTAATGAAGGTCTTAGATTCGATTCCAATGAACGACTAGATACGGCTATGATGTTATGATATACGGATGTTATACGGATATGCTCAGTAGACGGCTTAATTCTGTTGTAAGGCATTTTTTAAGTAAAGTTTCTTAAGGGAGTTGTTATTGACATTGGGACATATTCATGTTTTGCGAGGGAGAAAACTTGAAAAATTTCGAACACGCACCACGACAAACGTGCTTACATCCATCTTCTGCTGTTCAATGTTAGTTGGGATTGAATTCTGGTATCATTTGTTTGTCGTTCAACGGTCAATTTTTTTTATACAAGTGCTAATTAGGCAGGCATTTACAATTTAGAATGAATTACAGACCACTAAAAACATTATAGTTTAATATGGGAATCGAACCTACAGGCTGAACCGAAAGACAGATTAGTAATCATTAGGTTGCTAGCTAGGCGGATCGAACCCTGGATCTTCGCCCTTGAAACATGATAATTTTGTAACGTAAAGTTTCGCTTTTAACATGCACATCTGTAACGGTGATAATTTCTGGATTCTCTGGATTTTCTCCTTTGCAAAAGAATTTTTCAAAAGTTTTCATAGAAAGCAATATGTGATAGTTCAGATCTCCCTTGAAATGGACTTCAGCTTTTAAATTGTTTCCTACGCGATGTCAGTAGTATAAAAAAAGTAGTATAATATATTACAATACTAAATAAATTAAGTACTTAAGCTCTGCTTATTAGACGGAACGGGCTGGGAGGGAGTGTTTGTAAGTGAAGCAACGACTGAACAAACGAAGTTCTCGATTTTTAGAGATATATATTTACTCGAAGACAGTGCGGCCATGCCCTATTTAACGTGACTCTATCGCCTTTAATGAGCATGACGGTTTATCAAGTCGGGATTTGAATTCACTTTCTTTTGATAATGAGAACGACGCCTTAATCAACCAGCTCATAACCGCCTTGATAAATAGCATATGTTGTTGCAATAGCTTACTTCCCTATATCTAATGCTCAGTTGAATTCTACCAGTTTGTGGAAGCATCCGGGACTTTGTAATTTTGGAGTAGGGATCGTACAGAAAACCCCCTAATACTAGACCTGCCATCCTCATAGGTATCATTTCACTCGGAGGCTATTATAATCACTGCTTATTTGACGTGTGCGTTCCAGTCTCTTTTAGTGAAGACGATGGTTCTTTGGTTAAGACGGGATTCGAACTCACTACCTTTCGAAAAAGAGAAAGACGCTCTAAACAATCAGGCAATCGCGGACTCAAAAAATAGTATATGTAACAACGATAATTACTTTTTGATATAGAAGTTCTGGGTTGGAACGGTGAGAAATTGATGTTACATTGATGGCTGCTTACTGCATGTGCATATTTCAAGTGCAAGTTTCCCTGATTTCTTTCTCTTAAAATTTTTGAATATGAGTCATTATCTAATAAAAATAAATTTTCCTCTTTATTATAGGGTACGTTGAATCATTGCATTGAAAAAGATTTCAGACATTAAACTCTATCAAAAAATATTCCTAGAAGTTACTGTGACTTAATGGCGGAACAGCTCTGCTCAGATTAAAAAAGCCTCAAATTTGATTCTAGCCACTGTTTGTCGAAAACTAAACAAATGATTTTTCATTTCTGCTTTCCATCTGTTGCAGTGAGTGCTGGTGAGTTTTCTAGAGTTCCTTCCTTGAAAACTTAAATATGTACAGCTAACTGTCTATAAAAATACTTCCCTCAATGCGGAAGCTATATGTTATAAAAATTCTTATATAAGCCTTTAATTTGGTTAAGAGCAACATTGGAGGAATTCGGTTCAATTAAAGCTAAAAGCAATGTTTATATCTAAAAGTTTTTTTTTATAATTCCTGTTTTATGAGCAATTTCATTGTGTTGAAGTAAGGCACTGATGTGAATATATTGAAATGGCTAAGTTCTGGACAAAAAGAATACATGGTGAATTTATCATGCTCAATAATGCTTTCTCTTGGGATATTCCTCTATATTCAAAGCACCATTACACTACATTATTATTTTAATTGTAAATCATAATATAGTTTATTAATACTAAAATTTTTATTGTGAATGAATTATTTATAAATGACTGTACCTATCATGGCTTAATTGTAAGACAAGCTCTTGAAATAGAAATTTCAGAGCTCACAATTATTATCATTGTTAATGTTGCATTTTGTTTTCTTCATTCATTTTTGGGTTTGTTTCTTTACATAACATGCGTACAATGCTTTATCTATAAACAGGTCTATGATATGTGGTAAATAATGAATGTTATTTGATATCAAATTACCTTTATGTGGTGGCAAAACAGAAACCCATTTTGAAAATTCTTTTATGAGGAAAAGAGCATTATTTGTGACTGATGTAACTATTTTTTTTTCTGCATCCATATCTTATGGTAAATTGCTACTTTTTGTATTTACTATTTAACCGAAAAAAGAAAATTTTTAGTGTTTAATTATATTTAGACATATATGTATATTTATTTGTTCATATCAAATAATTAAATTTCTAACAATGAAAGTATTTTGATATCAAGTAGATATTAAGACCTTCGTAAGGCATTTTAATATTGACTTCACAAATCGTTACTTAGATTGATTTCTTATAGACAGTGATTGCATTCACATTCACAAGGAAGGAAACTCAGAAAATTTCCAAGCACTCACTCCAACAGATGTACATGCTGAAAGCAGAGAGACCATCAAACGCGCACTTTTGATTGGTTCAACATGAATTCTAATATTTCACAATCACCCAAATGGTTGGTTGGTTGGCCACAAAGCCCAACCAAAAAGGCGGAGATACGCAGCCTTCAAATAGAGATATATCTCTCACTTGAAAACTAATTTATATCCACTTAACATTAATCGTATTTTCTTAACAGTAATTGGAATCATGCCCCAGACCTTTCATCTCTAAGAACGTTGTCCTATTACCAGGCCACGATGAATATCAAATTGAACATACGGAAGAGATCAAAGCGAATTTTTGTATGCATACATCATAAAAAATAATTGACGTGGAATATTAAATAGGGAGTAGAGTACATACGATACAAGTAATATCTCCACCTGACTTTTGTAAAGAGTTGGTGGGCCATTCGGACGAACCGGTTTTCTGGAGTACTATGCGAATCGACTTTAGTGGAGAAAGCTGCACTTGCTATTGTGTCCATAGTGAAGGCGCTAAAATACCTATAAAATACAGAATATAATTGGAAAAAGGAAATAAAAAATTAAGAAAATTATACTGAATGCGCAATCTTAAAAACAGTGTATAAAACGAATACTATTATGTGAAGCAACGGGACTATACTCGCCCACACTTTTTCAGCTTTACTATGCACTTCTTGTAAAACAACTAAATTACAATGTTTTCCTCGCATGCCTGTTCTTAACAAAATAATGCTCTTCCTTTTCCAGTCTTGTATTCTCAAAAATATGATTTTTTTAATACCTTGCATTATATATATCCAGTTCAAAAATTACATTTTTGTGATTATTATATTTTTTATCGTGATAATTTTAATAAAACGCAAGTTATTTTTAAATGTAAATCAATTAATGTCAGTGCTACTCAACATTTTATAGGTTAAAAATAAATATTTATTAGCATTAGTCTAAATGAATGAGATGCAGCTAATATGTCGCTTTTCTTTCTAGCCAAATTAATATCATAGATACGGCTATAAAAAATGATAATCTCAAAATAGTAAAATATTATTTTCCGTGTCTTATTTTTAAATATATATTCAAGCCAATATATTGGTACTAATTTTCTACCATGTTTAGGAAGAAAATAAAAAGCATTTTATTAATAAAACGTGCTCCTGTGAAATTTTGATTTGATAAAGGAATTTTATTTTTTGTCAAGAAACATCATCTATAAACGTACACCTTTCTTTGGCGATAAAATACCAGTAAATTTGCCAACCATTTTTAATTTGTAAGACATTGAAAATTTTAATACCTACTCCTGTTGGCTAAAAGTTCATGCAAGTAACTTATCCAAATATATAGGTTCTAAACGAATTAGTTTCATTGGTTTGTCTCGTTAATCCTCTTACAGAAAGTTAACGTGTTCCTAATTTATTTAAGTTTGAATTAATTCATTAAGTTTGAAACTTTCTTTTCCTTTCAAATGTCATCGATTATTAAGACTACCTCCTTTCACGTCTTCTTACTTAACATTCTTGATAAAGGTTGTAAAAATACTGAATATGATCATATTTTTCTTTTTAAATAGTAAATCATATCTAATTTTTCTTATTCTTATCTATTTCTGTTTATACATTATATAGTCCAACTGCAATAATCATCACGCCGTGTAATCATTTTACTTCTTGTATATTCTCTTCTTGTATTTCTACTTCTTGTATATACTTCTTGCATAAAATAAATGGGTGTCATAAATGTCTTTCACAAATTCTTAAAACATTATTTTGTGATTTTCCTGTTAAAAGATAATTTATGTCCTCGGTAATTTTTGTCTACCAAATTATTAAAATAAAATGAGTCTATGCTTCAAGAGGATTTATTTTTTCCATGTTTTCTCCAGATTTTAAGTTTCGATTCATTATCAGTTGGAAAAGCAATAAAAAAGGGAACAAAGATATCATTGAAAATTAATATTCTTTCAATCTTAAATGAAATAGAGATATCAGAGAAATCTCAATTTTCTTACAAAAATTTTGCTCTGTGTAATTTAGTGCTGCCATCTAGGAGCAAAAGGTGCACTTAATTATTTCTACCGTCTTCATTGAAGAAGAAATTTGCATGAAAATTCATGTTAAAAGCAATTAGAACATCTTATGTTTCTCATGATATTTTTTAACTTAAATAAACAGATAATTATAAAATATCATTGAACGAATAAATGCAATAAAATCTCAGAAAAATAAAGTAAATAATTTTGATGAAAAATTAGTAATATAAAAGATTATTTCCTCACATTTTTTTATTGAGCTGAACTATTATTATTATTTTTTTAAATCGTGCACAAATCCTGCTAAATAATTAGAGTTCATGTTTTTTGCTGATATTAAATCATAATACAAGGAAAAAAAATTTTTTTATATAATAATAACAAATGAATGAATAAAATTACCTGTTTATGAGTATTAATTTAGGGAAAAAATCACGATAAAGTAAAATATTAATAAAAATTATGTAACCAATTTTTATTAATGACCTACATTATATTAATAAATGGAGTTTCCTATCTTTTGATAATTTTCTGCAAATGTAATCAAAAATTCGTCTCTGTATAATTTTTTTTAATAACAGTAAATCTATAAATAAAATGACCTATTAAATAGTTTATATAACTTTTTGAAAAATAAAAATTTAACATTGTTCATAAATCATGCTAACTCTCTTTCTATTCTGATGATTTTATGCAAATAAAAGCAATGATCATTATTTTCTATAAAATAGTTAATTAATACATAAAAATTAATTTATTATGAGAACAACAAAATAAATGATTTTGAAGAACCATTAGTGAGTTACATAACATGTTAAAAAAAAGTACAGAATTCGTAAGTTATTCTGAAGAAAACGAACAATTTTTGAGCAAATATCTGAGAAGTTAATGAAAATTTCTTCAAAGTATCGTATAAATGGAATATGATTTCAAATTGAATATCATTTTACAACAGTGCTATACTCACTTTTTTACGTCAACTGGTTCTCCACTATCTGCAGCTTTTCTGAAATTTTGTTCTAAAGTCCGAGAACACTCTTTAATTATGCCCATCATCTATTAAAAGAAATATTAGTCACGAATGACGTATATTTATTGAATATAGAGACAGAAATCACAAATAAAGGTAGTGACTCATATTCATTTAAGTCTAATCAAATTGAAATAAAGGGCAAAATGGAATTGCATATTTAGGATGCAAGGAAAAAATCTTTGAAGAGAAAAAAGTTTTTGGGTTTATGATAAACTTTGTTTCTTTTTTGTTTGCTTAAAAATAATCAAATGTTAACTTTATTTCTTTATTATTTAACGTTCTTCACTAACCAGTTCTTTAAGAACTGGTTAGTAAATTAAGAAATGTTGCTTGGAGAGACTTCATTGTCATGTTTAAGAGGTAACGGGTTCGAATCTTGATTCAATCCATTATGTGTTAAGACTTATGTTCATTAAATAATCGTAACATTGATTGCACAATATCAGAAAGCAGGTGTTACTCTTACGGTCTTCTTATAATCATGGTTCATAAATGAGAAGTGACAGAATTAGGTAGACGGAAACGTAAAACAACTTAATAATACAATATAAATTTTATTGCAACTATATTTGTTTCCATGTGAACTGTGACTGAGCATTTGTGACTGCTTATTTTAATTCATCAAAGCTGCTACCAAATAGCCAACAACCTCGTATTTAGAACCTAATTCAAGTGACATGTTCGACAAATGAATTAGCATCCCCCCCTCACCGCGTTACAGCAGCGTATGATATTAGATTCTAAGTTATTTTAACTTGTTTATATATATAGAACCGTCTTCAGTTATTTTAACGATTGAACCCGCTACTTTGTCTTCATGTGAACGATGATTTTCCTAATACCAGGAAATTTCCCATCACAAGTAACATTGTTCTAAAACACACACACAAAGTCATGCACTGTAAAAACCCATCGCATGGATGAAATGTTTATGTAAGTAATTAATATATATACAGATATATATACTACGGTTTGTTATTTGGATATTTTTTAGATAATTTTATTTTGTTTATATGTAAATTCACATTACTGCTGGTATTTTGGTTTCCTCAGTGCATGTTATTTTGGCCTTTTCTATTATTATTTCCCCTCTAAGTAAACAATACCTAGCAAGAGCTCAAGGTTTTTTCCATTTATGTCTTTCATTAAAAAAAAGTGTTTACTAATGTTGTTGCCTGGACTAAATTAGATTGTTTATTTTCTAATTTGTAATTACTATTTCCCATAATATAGTTCCGAATTTCTTCCTTTGTTTTATTGAAGCTTTAAAAGTGTGTCTAGGGGCCGTGAATATTCCTCACTTGACCGGAAAATTGCGAATATGATATGTGTCACTGTCGAAGATCATCGAGAAGGTCTATATATTTTAAAAGTCCCATGGGAGGGAATGTAATTCCACTGAAGCGTGATTTCGAAGAGTCTGATAACTCAGTTGTCGATTTTCGTTATTCGATCGTGGTTTAAAATATGAAATAGTGTATTGTGTTTTGTAGCTTTTGCTGTCGAATTCATAGGAATTTCCTGGGCGCAAAATGTTATTTTGTTTGATTGAATCGAATTTTTCGAGGCTAGATTTAATACTTTCTAACGTTCGCATTTGACTCTGGGGTAATAAAAATGTACTGGTTATTTATTTATTTCCAGATTTGATGTAATATTGCTTTGTTTTATTTGAAATAAATATTTTTCAACCATGTGAATGAAACAGAGTATTTTAGATAAAGTTGATTTGAAGATTAGAATATTTACTTATAGTCAATTACTTTGTTTTATAAATCAGATCGTATATTATATATATTCTTAAGGCAAGGTGTCCATTATGGAAATTCTTAAGGTAAATTTATAGATATTATTAGGCTAAAAATGAGGAGAATTTGTTGTAGCCTGGTGGGAGAATGCTACACTACTATTTCTTTGTTTCTGAATAGTTGTGGGTTTGATACCAGACCATGCCAGAGACATTTATACAGAATAGACGGCATGTTAAAAAATTCTGCAGTTCATTCCCTGAAATTGCCAGATATCATAGTGGTGTGTTTCTTGCTTAATGTTTGATTATTCAAAATTTCTAGGTTTCAGCTGTGTTTAGTAGCAAATAAGAAACTGGGAACGATCATGTCGTAAACAAAATTTAAAAGAAAGTTATTTTTTTTACCCTATTCTTCTCTCAAAATTTTTTCTTCAACTGTGTGGAGAAAGGTAAGAAAGTCGTGGTATTCAACTCCTTAATGGAATGTAGTAAAACTCATCTATATTCTTCGGAGTGGAAGATTTCCAGTTTGATCCCAGCAAATATTGAACAGCAAGATATGAATTTCGTTTTTCAACATTGAAGTCACTCCAGAAAGGGTGCTCAAGATTATGCGAGTTTCCTGCTTGGTGACTTCAAAGATTGGGAATTTTCGGGGTTTTATCCCTTGCGACTCATGACCATGTTTCATCAATGAGTAAAAAAGCTTTCTCGGAAATTAACATGCAAGCTGATCTTTAAGCACTTTTCAACGGAATATGAAACAATCCACATTTCGACTATGAATTCAACATATGGGTTTACCATGTCCTAGCAATAAGACTGTATTATTTTGAGTAGAAGGTCCCAGGTTCGATTTCAGTCACTGTTGAACACAGGATATGGATATTTGAGTTTTGCTGCCTGACTGATCATCCATTGTAGTAAATGCTTGAAAGATTTCTTGGTTAACTCCTTTTTGACAAATGATTAAAGTCCATTACGCATGCTTAGTCCTCTCAGAAAAAAGTAATACTTTGTGGATCTTAAAAAGCGTTTCAGTACTATATTTGATTTTTAGGTTTTCCTTTATGCGTTGTCAGATAATCAAGTACACTATTAGCTAAATATTAAATATTTCAATATCGATAATTTATAAATAATTTTCAGAGAATTATATTTTGCTATTCATATTTGATGTCTTAAAAATTATTGAAATATTATCTGAAACATTTACATTTGATATTTCAGCTCTAAAATATATTTGAATTAGTTCTTAATACATATTATTTTTTTAAACTGCAAAAGTGTATCAATAGTTTTAATAAAAGAAAATAATTTATTCCCTAAAATGCCAAATTAAAAAATAAAAAATGATGACTATTGAAGTGCTTAAGAGGATAATGAGAAAATTATAATACATAAATTAAACACACTGCATGTTTTGAATTTATTCGATACAAAATCTTAAAACATGTAATTTTGGATTCATATATACATATATATATATAATACACTGCGTAATCATATTTTTCTATTTACAAAATATCGCTTTTATAAACTAGTATTTGGGATAACAAGATCTATATATAATAAATTAAGAATGATGATGAATAAAAGATAAGAATTTATACGATATTATTTCATATTATTTTTTGCAACTTCAAAAATATGATACTTATTTATATAAATGTCCTATGTAATAAATTATAACTCGTATTTTTTTCTGGGCTAGGTACAGGGAAAAACTAAGACGCAAACAGTAGCAGAGAACGCTGAAAGTCATTAAAAAAATTATTTTAACGACTTTGAGTTCATCTTCGGTCTATTTTTGGATTTTGGGGAAATCTAATGAAGGACTAAAAAATAGCTACACAAAAATGTATGAAAACATGCGAAGTCATGAATGTTGTTCGTCAGAAATTGTAACTCTAAGTCTCTATACATTTTGGCGTATATATATATATATATATATATATATATATATATATATATATATATATGCACTTAAATTTAATTATTCTTACTTTTTATTGAAATACTTGATGTAATCAGTAATTACATATAGCAATAAATTGGTTAAAATAATATCATATGGAATTGATACGAGGGTTACTCTGAAATTTTTGAGATACGCGCAGACGAGAATTTACAAAATAAAAATAGCGGATTAAATTTAAAATACAAAGTATTTTAACCCAGAAGACGATTTTTTACTGACTTACTTCAATTTGTTTAGCGTAGAATAAATTTTAAGCAGAAGAGAAAATGGAGTTGACGCGAGAACATTTTCACGCTATGATTTTCTACGATTTTAAGGCAGGATTAAATCATGAGAATGCGTTCAACGGTTGCAATTAGCATTGGGTGATGAATCTCCAGCTCGTGCTACTGTATTCAGATGGTTTAGAGAATTTAGAAGAGATCGCAATTTTCTTCAGAATGCAGAACACACAGGAAGGCCGCCGTCGGCAGTAATCCCGGATAATGTGTCTGCCATACGAAAATGTTAATGAATAATCTCTGTACCTATCAAATGATACAGCAGGAACTTAACATTGGATCCGCAGCCATACACAAAATTATTCTGATGAAGAATTATATATGAAAAAAGTAGTTTGCCGTTGGGTTCCCTGTAATCTAACTGAGCACCAAAAAGAGGAGTATATCAGAATCAGTAAAGAAACTCTTAAATTGCTAAATGATGGGGGCCACCGCATCATTTCTAAAATTGTAACAAGTGATGAAACGTACATACCGTTTTTTGACGTTCCAACACGTCAAGAAAGCAAAGTAAGGGTCTTTGAAGATGATCCCACCCCGACAATGGTGAAAAAACAACGCGCACTGAAAAAAGTGATGCATGCCGTTTTCTTCAGAAGTACGGGATTGGTCAAAGCTATCAAGTTGGAAGGACAGAAGACAGTAACAGCAAACTGGTATACCACTAAATGTCTTCTAGAAATTCTACAAGAACTGAATGTTAGGGGACTAATGCTTCACAATGGCAATGCATCTTCACGTACAGCCGGATTAACAGTTGAGTTTCTTAAACAAAAACAAATTAAAGTGATCGAACATCCGCCGTATTCACTTGATCTAGCCATATGCAACTTTTGGTTATTCCTTAATCTAAAAAGGAACTTACGTGGACGTCGTTTTCATTCATAAGTAGAGATTGATGTGGCTATAAATGCATTTTTTTCATCTATTCCAGGAAATGAATGGTGTGAGGCATTTAATCTGTGGAAAATTCGTTTACAAAAGTGCATTGATGCTGGATGAGACTACTTTGAACACACCTAAAATTTTGTAAGTATAACTTTAAAAATCTAGTTTTATCTTAAAAATTTCACAGTGACTCTCGTTTATACATACATACATATATATATATATATATATATATATATATATATATATATATATATATATATATATATATATATATATATATATATATATATATAATCACAGCAAATAGTTCTAATTAAAAAATCATCTTTAACGTGCAATATACATTACATGTACTCACTCTCTTTAATTTTCCAGTTGTGAACACTGGGCTGACCACAGCTCGAACTCGTTTCCAGTCTTCTCCTCTCAAATGTGCCACGGAGGCGTTGAACACCTCATCCGCTTTGTTATAGAGCTAGGAAAAAGAAAACAATTATAAGCACTTAGTAGATTTCTAGTAGATGTTATGTATATTTACATTAAAAATGATTGAGTAAACTTTGATTTAATATATATATATATATAATGAGTGTGGCGATTTTTGATATGATGTCACGTCGATTTTCAAATTTTGCCATTTAGCGCCAAACATTGCAGTTCATTGACTTTTAGCTCACGTTTTACATTTTTTATTTTGAACAAGTACATGTTTTAAATTGATGCCTAAAAGTTTGGAGTGATTTAAAACAAAATTTTCATTAATTTTTCAATTAAGTTAATTTTTCTCTGTTTTTCTCATATTTGAGAGAAAAATTTGAAATTTACAGTTGGTTATATATTTTTTTTGGCTAAAATTGTCGAAGATTAATATTTCAGAAACATCACAACTTATATGATGTTATATATCCACTATATATATATTTTTGAATCATTTTAAAAGATAAACAATTTTATGTCTTTTATATTTCTTCAATATTGCTTAAAGCTAAAAAAACGTTACCTATTAATCTGAGTAAAAATGTAAACAAAGTGTCGATTTAAAACATTTGTTGCAACTAATAAAAATGTTTTAGAAAGAATTTAATTATTCATATTCAAGACCAGAAATTTCGATATTTCGAAAAATAAAATGGTACATTTGTAGATGCTTTTAAGCATTTTTGAGAACGAATATATTATAAGGTTATTACAAACTCATAAAGTGAAATTTGGTATTTGAAAAATGAAAGGAAAATATCATACTCTTCTGTATGGAAAGGTTTGAAATTCCTTTGACAAAATGTCCCTTATCATTGCTGGGTCCCCAACAGAAAGAGCGGGTCTATCCGATTCAAAATACCTGAAATAAATAATCAATTTTTAAATATTATTACGAATTATTTTATTATTTTCTCTTAGCATTTGCAACCATTTGAAGTACTTAATTGTATAATTTTTATGTTTAGTGAATCTAAAATTGTGTTCTCACTTATTTCTGTGACATGAACATTTTTGGTAGCTCATCCTGTCTAGTGGTCAGAGTGGCTGAGCACATATTGGGAGGTCATGGGTTCGAATCCCTGTTCGGGCACGAATGTACATTCTCTCTCTCCTGTCTTTGTCCTTCCCTTGTGTGTGAATGAGGTGTGAATGGTTGCCTACCCTATGAATGGGTACCCGTACCTTTGACATGTGTGTACTGAGGAAGTCGGACTCCTCACCAAATTAAGGTTCAGTTGGAAAAGTGGAGCAGCGCACTCCATATCGCTAGCCTAGCTAGCACAAGGCAACAACAACATTAGCATTTTTGAATCAACTCGAAGTTTTCGAATTCTTATTGAAAGGAGCAATGTACTCTCTCTTAACCAAAGAATTTTAACTAAATATTTTTATCATCCAAAACATTAGCATTATAATAATATAAACTGAATATATTGAATTAATTTAAAAATATGGAACTCATATAAAGTTTCAAAAGTTAATGTTATACAAAAAAAGCTTAGGAGATTCAAATTCTGTTGGTTTCAGTTTAAATTTGATGGCATATTTACAAGTTGCTTATTATTATTATTGAAAAATTATAATAAATAATATAGATTTTTCCTTATAAATATCTCATTATTTCTTATTTTGATTATTAATGAGTCTCAATTTGACTTAATTTAATTGAAATTTCTGTCGCTAATATATAGTTTAGTTTGTTTATTTGTAGAGGATTAAGGTAAATGTTTCTAAGTAATTATACCATATATATTTATTAAAATAGAATGCATAGTCTTTATTTGGTATTTATTGGGTTGTTCGGATAATAGTTTCGTTCGTTATGAAAATTGAAAACGTATGATGAATAAATATATTATTGAATTGTATATTGTCAATTTCAGTCCAACATGTTTATCATCTTTCCGGTGGTAGCTTGATGCTACACTCATAAAATGGTTGGTTTTTACTAGCAAAAAACTGATTGAGGTGGGTAAAACGAAATTACTTTTTCCGAACAACTCAATAAACTACCAAGAAAAGAATTTCATATTTTTCGAATTTTCTAAGAAAATTCATTATGAATTTTAAGGAAAAAGACTAATCTTGTATTTTTTTCTACCGATGGGTACTGGGTAACTAACCCGTATCCACAACAAAGTCAGAAACTGTTACTCACTTATCGTTACCCGGTTGTGTATCTGGAGACCCAGTCACGGTGGGAGTAAGATTTCCTACATTATTTCAACACAAATTCATATATAAGATGAGCCACAATCATTCATTATTTCATAAGATGAAGAACGATGAAGTAACAGAAAAATATAGAGAGAAATGAACACTCATGCTTGAATCGGGATTAGAGCCCGCGACCAACAGCCCAGGAATCAGGAACTCATACCACGCATACAGCACCAGACTGTAAATTTTAATTAACCAAACCTAATTCAGCAGAAAAAATAAAACTAAGTTATATTTTTTTGACTAGTTTACAAATCGTGAAATGATACGAAGTTGATTCAGAAGGAGATATGAGGGTAAAATTAATATTTTAATTAAACTATGATGCATTTATTAACCCAAAGTTTTAAACCATAAAGTGGTTGTTTCTTTCGTTCAAGTTGAGATCCTAAGAACGTCTTTTTATTACGATTCTCATTGGTTTAATATATCCATGACATCAGATAACATTTCATCCACTTCCTACATCGTATTGATACGACGTTGTAAAACCGACTTGTCGATGAAATTGTTTCCTGCCTTCAAATGAGATTCTTCGAACGGCAGCAAACAAGGCGAAGTTCACCATCGATTGTCTGAGAATACTGTCGAAGTTAATTTTGTCAATAAAATGATTTTTTTATATAAGAAATAAAGCATCAGTTTGAGAAGCAATTTTCCATTGATTCAAGTCATTAACACATGGACAACAGAACAATAGAAAAAAGCAAAATGAAAAAGACCTGACAAAACACACATCCCTTTTACAGTTAGTTTATATCAGCAAGGACGATTTGAATTTTTGAAACTATCCTTAATTAATAGAATTCTAAATTAAAAATTGGAATATTTGTAAACAATATTGTTGAAATAATGATTGCAAAACATAGGCTCAATATTTTTTAAAACTTTTATTAATTAATAGAATTCTAAATTAATAATTGCAATATTTGTAAGCAATATTGTAGAAATAATGAAAAGCAGATTTGTAAAACATAGACTTAAAATGTACGTTGAATTTTTTTTTTTTTGAAATTATCTTTTAAACGTAATTTAAGGTATTCAGTATTTTTAATTTTGTAAAGCTCCTTCAAATGTCAGTATGATTTCCAAACTCGTTAACACTACTGAACACCGGCTATATTTATAAAATTAATGAGCTGTACTTACCCATAGATGGGTCCATGTTTTTTGTAACGCTCCATCTCTAGTTCGCTTAGGGGCTGTCAAAAAAAAAAATATGTGATTTTTGAAAAGAACGATAAATAAAAAGATCATTTACTTGAAAAATTTGATATAATTTGCTTCTTAAATTTTGTCAATTTTACTCTTCTATTCAAAATAATCAAGTAAGTAGTCAAAAAAATTGAGTAAATTGTATTATATATATATATATATATATTACACAATATATATATATATATATATGTATTATGGCTGATTTAACATTTTTAGAAATGTTTTTTATTTCACTATGTAGAAAAGGTATTCAGTTAAATTATTATATAGGATGTCTTTAGGTTTTACACGTTTTAGTGTTCAGTAATTAATGAAAAGTATGAAAAATATTTTATCAAACATAAATTTTGTATTTTTTTCTTTAGGAGAAGATAATATTTAAAAACTGGCAGCACATTGTGCTCCCCCTGCAAGGGTCCGAGGTACGATTCTAGGGTTGGACAAAGTCGACTCTGCCTGTCATCCCTTCAGTGGGTCAGAATACTGAGTACCAATCATATTTGGCAACTGAAAACTGAGGAGTTGGCAATAAGTTGACCACCTAACCGGGGTATATGCTTCGCACCCCAGGATCCTCGGTCAAGGAAAAGGATATGGGCACTGTAGACTTTAGCCTATGTGGAGACTGGCATGATTCGGAGTTAAGTTTAATATTAAAAAAAATAGGTATATGAAAAGGGAATTAAAGATGACATTTTGGTTTTAGTATAAATTGGAAATATGTGAGAGATAGAGAGAAGAGAGAAGGAGAGAAGAGAGAGAGAGAGGAAGAGAGTAGTAGAGAAGAAAGAGAGAGGAAGAGAGCAGTAGAGAAGAGAGAAGAGAGAGAGAGAGAGGAAGAGAGCAGTAGAGAAGAGAGAAGGAGAGAAGAGAGAGAGAGAGGAAGAGAGCAGTAGAGAAGAGAGAAGGAGAGAAGAGAGAGAGAGAGGAAGAGAGCAGTAGAGAAGAGAGAAGGAGAGAAGAGAGAGAGAGAGGAAGAGAGCAGTAGAGAAGAGAGAAGGAGAGAAGAGAGAGAGAGAGGAAGAGAGCAGTAGAGAAGAGAGAAGGAGAGAAGAGAGAGAGAGAGAGGAAGAGAGCAGTAGAGAAGAAAGAGAGAGGAAGAGAGCAGTAGAGAAGAAAGAGAGAGGAAGAGAGCAGTAGAGAAGAGAGAGAGAGAGGAAGAGAGCAGTAGAGAAGAGAGAGAGAGAGAGGAAGAGAGCAGTAGAGAAGAGAGAAGGAGAGAAGAGAGAGAGAGAGGAAGAGAGCAGTAGAGAAGAAAGAGAGAGGAAGAGAGCAGTAGAGAAGAGAGAGAGGAAGAGAGCAGTAGAGAAGAGAGAGAGAGAGGAAGAGAGCAGTAGAGAAGAGAGAGAGAAATAGAGAAGTGAGAGAGAAAGAGAGAAGTAGAGAAGAGAGAGAAAAATAGAGAAGTGAGAGAGAACGAGAGAAGAGAGAGAGAACGAGGGAAGAGAGAGAGAACGAGAGAAGAGAGAGAGAACGAGAGAAGAGAGAGAGAACGAGAGAAGAGAGAGAGAACGAGAGAAGAGAGAGAAGTAGAGAAGAGAGAAAGAGAGAAGAGAGAAAGAGAGTTTGATGTAAGAAAAAGAAATTGATGAAAAGACATAAAATATCAAACAAACAGTGAAATATGTTTTTTGCCGCCCACCTTGTTCAGTGATCAGAGTGTCTGACTGCGGATAGTGAGGTCCTGGGCTCGAATCTCATTTCGGGCATGGATATACTTTCTCTCTTTGTCTATATCCTGTCTTTCTCCTTGCTTTGTATGAATGGGTTGTGAAAAGTTGCTTACCCTATGAACGGGTACCTATGGCATGTGTGTAATGAGGTAGTCGGACTCCACATTAAAATAAGGTTCAGTTGAAAAAGTGGAGCAGTTGCACCCCATAATGCCAGGCTAGCAGGCACAAGACAACAACAACATATTTTTTATTTGAAAACCTAGAAATCAGTGTACGCGAATGTATGAATTGAAAGGTTTTTATTATCTTTTGTTAGAGCACATTGAATAAATCAATATGAATTTGAAATAGAAGAATCAATTAAAATGAACAACATATATAATCCGTGTCTGGAAAATCTGGAAGAAAATAAAAATCATAAAATCTTTTTCTGCTCGATATGTTCACGATTATTATGAAACCGATTTCTTCT